>JADMNL010000022.1:538250000-538575000 GCA_016271365.2 Neoceratodus forsteri
AAAGAGGGACCAGGCAGGGCTGTCCCTTATCGCCGCTGCTATTCACTCTGTATATAGAGCCGATGGCTTTGGCAATGCGGGCTTCCAGAGAGGTACAAGGGATAGAATTGGGAGGGAACTCCTATTGCATATCACTTTATGCAGATGATGTGCTACTAACAATGACAGACCCCAAACGAGCACTACCAGGAGCCTGGCAAGCTCTGGAGGCCTTTGCAGCAGTCTCTGGATATGTGATTAACTCACTGAAAACTGAGGTGCTAGCACTGAACTTTACCCCCTCCACCCGACTTAAGCGAAACTTGCCATTGAGACGGCATGCCACAAAACTGAAATATCTCTGTGTTTATCTGCCTCTACAAATATCTAATGTAACTTTGGTCAATTATGAACCAATGACGCAAGTTCTAGAGGCAGATATGCATAAATGGTCACAGCTGAAACTTCCTTTTTATTCAAGAATAGCCACAGTATAATCTAATGTCCTACCGCGACTACTATACTTTGTTCCAAACAATCCCCTTCTTCCCCCTCAAATTTTACTTTGATACTTGGAATAAACTTCAGTCCAGATGTATATGGGATGGACACAGACCACGTGTCCATTGGTCTCTGCTCCAGCTCCCTAGAGAAAGAGGGGGGCTTAATGTTCCAGATCTAAATCAATATGCAATGGCAGTGAAAATTACCAGAATACTCACAATGGTGAATCCTATATGATCCACAAACAGTTATTTTTGCTCCGTTAGATAAACTCCCAGCATATTTCGAGTGTGAACTAGGAACCCAACAGATTTTACAAAGCTGGTACAGATTTAGAGCTATTCCTGCTGTGGAACCAGTGTTCTACTTTTTGCGCCTACTCTTTGCAGAGGCAGATTTCATGCCCACCCAATTTGATCTAACATTTCGTAACTGGCATAGAAATGGCCTCACCTTTTTTTTTTCTAATTCTTGGATTCACATGGGGTAGTCCCATTTGCCCAGCTTCAAAGGGAATTCAATATACTGCACTCAGACCATTACAGGTACCTACAGGTACGCAATTTCCTCACATATAAGGGCCCCTTGAAGAGTAGTCTACCAGTTCCCATGCCCCTGCTGCTGCAGTTGGCTATAAATGCAATCCGGGGTTCTCCCCAGCCACATTTTACTGGAATGCTATATAAAAGAATAAGGGAATTAATCTCTGACTCATCCGCGTCGGTGTTGGTGGCATGGAATAGGGAATTACCCTCACAGGTGACTTATGATTTATGGGTTAAGTACACACGCCCCTCATTGGGACTATCACTAGAACCTTATTGGACAGAATTCGCATGGAAATCTCGTATTAGATATTTTAATAAACCAGATAAATTGGCGAGGATCTCCCCCGCACTAGGGGCGAATTGCTGGAGACAATGTGGAGAGCGTAGGGCTGATCATGTTCATATCTTCTGGGGTTGTAGCAGGCAGCAGGTTTTCTGGCAACAAGCTGAACAGGCATTGCAGATGATCTTTTCATCAGACATAATTCTGAGTCCACAATCTGCACTGCTATCAATTCCACCTGAGGGGCTTAAGATACAAAAGAGGTCCTTTATAGATACCTTCCTCCTTTTAGCAAAAAAAAGACCATTACTAAACTTTGGAGGCAGGTCAGACCCCCCCCCCCCCGTAATAGATACGTGGCAAGAAATGTCTGTGGAACATTACCTATTAGAATGTATGATTGCGGGAGCAATGGCTCACAGGGAACAGTTTGAGGTGCGTTGGAGGGCATGGGTGGTTTATTACTCTGCAAAGGATTCCTCATTTATGTCATGATGAAGTTAAATCATTTACAATCTAGAAGTTACAGCAGGCTAAAACAGGAATTCTTTTATCATCAGACTTCTGGGAAGTCCATTGGGAACAAGAAGGGGACAGGCTGGGGTGCTGGACAGGTCCAGAAATATGACTTATTTTCTAATATGTGTATCATATATTTTGGAAGCTTTACCACCACTATTATTGTGTAACCATCTAATGAATGCATTGATGAGCTGGATATCTACTGATGTCAAACAAGATGTATTTGCCATAACTAGTACCTCTTTTGAAAATGAAAGAAAAATAAAGTTTAAATAAAAAAAAAAACACTAGAAGGGCAAAGGGAGCAAAAAAGCAGGACTGAGGGGGTGAGGACAGGTGAGATTTAGGTGGGGATGGTTTCAAGCCAGTATTTAGCCTAGAAAGAGGAGCCGTGGGAGAGACATCGGGGCTCAAGGGAAGGGACAGAGAGGTTAAGTTACATGTGTAGATAAGGGCGGGGCATATACAGTGAAACAACAGAAGCAACAGAAAAGGTGATCCAGTCTAGCCAGGGATGCCATAGTGCTGAAGCCATCATGGGGTCTGGATCTGCTCACTGGGGCCTACAGGGAGGGGGTCACCTGACAGCTGAGTGCACTTTGCTGGCTGATGACAGAGTAGCATTTTTTTGCAGTCATGAACGCTAGAGAATAAGGTGAGGTTTCGGCAACCTGAATGATTGGGAAGGGGGGACAGAAGGAAAACAGCACCTGGATCACCCTCCCCAATTAAGGAGGCTCCTCTAACAAAGATGCACTGCAGTGAGACCCCCTCTCAAGCAGTACTATTAAAATGACCAAGGTTGAGGTAATAGCATTTTCAGTACTAAAGACCAATTTGTGAAGGACAGTGGAGAGTTCTCAAGAAAGCAAAAATGGGAAGAAGAGTAACCTGCTGAATGTATCTGAACTGCTTTAGGTCACTACTCATCTAGTACCTTACATACAGCCTGTAAACCAAGCACCCACCTACCTCTCAACCCTCCCTAGCATCCATACATAAAAAGGGGCAACCCTCGACACCTCTTGCCATCATCCCCTTACTCGCTGTAAAAGTTACAGTAACTGTCCACCGTTGCCATGAAATGTTTTGTACTGTGTAAGTAACTTACAACTGTGCATCCTTTTGTGTATCCTATTGTACCGCACTATAAACAAAACACTCTTTGTATACTATTCCATACATTAAAAAACCCGACAAAAACAACAAACTGTGTCACACGGTGACACCAGCTAAAAATATGGCATAGTGAGGACAATATTTTTTATTTCCACTAAGCTTTTTCCTGCCCTCACTCACTTGCCTGATGGCACCCATAGCGACAGCTGTCTCTGACCTTCTCATCGACATACTGGTTATACACTGCTTACACAGGACAATGGCAGTGGCGAGTGGCCTGCCATATAGGTCATGCATAGGCCTGTGGGGGTTACTGGCACAATGGCAGCTCAGGGCCCTTTCCCTCGAGCTCCAAGTTTTTCTCCCCATGGGTGCAAGTGTGTGTTGGTGTGCGTGCATGCTGGCAGCTGCTACTCCCCTTGCTGTCGTAACAGTGCAGTCTCTCTCAACCTCCGCCAGGCAGCTGACGAACATTGGAAGGCTGGGTCTCCCCTCCGAAGGAGGCAAGCTGCCTCTGGTATGTGCAGCCCTCCCTCCTCTAGCCACCTCCCAAGTGACACAGGCCCAGTCCCGAACCACGGGCAACAGCATAGCTAGAGGTAGGCCTACTGCTGCCCTATCAAGTTGGCTTTGTGGCCTTTTAACAAAATGTGACTAATCATAGCCAAATGATCCAATACCAAGACTTTTTTTAATCAATGTGTTAATACTTTTCTGATTGGCCACTCCCTTCTGGTTGTCCTCCCTGGAGACCTCCCAAACTCAATACCAGAAAACATGACCATCAAAGTGGCCTGGAAGCACAGGGCCAAAGAAAACTAACAGGCTGCCATCCTACAGCCAGCACTTATGTTTAACCCTCCCTTTTACCTGCAGAGTCCTGCCCACACCACTCCATCCTCACGGGGAATCCATGATGTCAGACTGCTCCCATCACCTTGCTGAGAAGTCAATACTGCAGCATGCCAGTCGTGGCCTCCTTGGAGTCAGAGAACACTGTATTTACAGCACTCCATCCTGAGACTTCTCCATCCTTGGGTTGGAAATCAAGCTTCATGTTGTGAACCTTACGAACATACGAAATTTTTCAGCAGATAAAGGCCTAGAGGTCTATCAAGTCTGCTCGAATGTGCAGCTAGCACCCCTTATTCTGCAGCTGCCCCTCCATTCCACCCTTCCCCTTCATTAACCCTCCCCCTTGTCCTGTCCCATCCTCCTTTGAAGCAGTCCACTGTACTACTGCATACCACTTCTGCGGGTAACGCATTCCACCCAGCCACCACCCTCTCTGTAAAAAAGTGTCTCCTCATCTCCCTCCTGAACCTTCCTTGCTCCAGTCTCATGTCATGGCCCCTGGTGGCCCTCCCCTCCCTTACTTTGAACAGCCCCTCTGTACCCATCTTGTTTATTCCTTTCATGTATTTAAAGGTTTCAATCATGTCACCCCTGTCTCTCCTCTCCTCCAGTGAGTACATGTTCAACTCCTTCAACCTCCTCTCGTATGATAAGTCCCCAAGCCCCTTGATCATCTTTGTCGCTCTGCGCTGCACCCCCTCCAGTAACTTAATGTCCTTCTTCAGATATGGACGCCAGTACTGCATGCAGTACTCCAGGTGTGGTCTAACTAATGACCTATACAGTGGCAGAACACCTCCTCTCTCCTCGCGAGGATATACCCCTGCAATACAACCCAGCATTTTGTTGGCCTTTGCAGCTGCCTTCCTACATTGTGCCGAGTTGTTCATTGACCCTGTAATGAGCACACCCAGATCCTTCTCCTCCTCTGTCTGGGCTAGCTGCACCCCTAGCTGGTAACTCCTCCTTGGGTTCTTCATCCCAAAATGCAGCACCTTGCACTTTTGGCATTAAAGCCCAGTGCCAGGTGTCTGACCAGGTTTCAAGCTTTGCCAGATCATCCTGCAACCTGCCATCCCCTAGGTCATCCACCACCGCGCCTACCTTGGTGTCATCAGCAAACAGACTGATCTTGCTCTTGATGTCCCATGATATGTCTGTAATGAATATCCCAAACAACACTGGCCCCAACACTGAGCCCTGTGGAACACCGCTCGTCACTGCCCTTGGGTGTGAGAGCTCCCCACCCACCACCACCCTCTGTTGCCTTCCCTGCAGCCAGTTTCCTACCCATCTCACTAGCTTTGCACCCGCCCCTGTGCCTACTAACTTCCTTCCCAGCCTTCTATGTGGCACTGAGTCGAATGCCATACCTTGGTTTGTCACATGGTAATACTGTAAAGTGTTACCCCATGTCGCTGGGTTGGATAGTGCAGAGATGTTTTGAGAATGAACATGTTTTATTCATAGTAACTGCTAATATTAGTAATCTGAAATATTCTTTCAAAGAACAACCATTCAAAAAAAAAACACCAGAAGCAGACATGGGAGAGCTAGAGCTTCAAAATTTCATAACATAAGACTTGTTTTCCATTGGCCTCCATCCATCCAGGAGGGGAATGGCAGTCCTGGGTGGAAAGTTTAAATGTTACTTCGATGGCCATTTAAAATACACAAGGGGGGGGCAAGTAAAGGGGGAGACAGTGAATGCTGCCCCCCTAAATAATGGAGCAGTAGTGAAGAAAAGCCCAAGGGAAATGAAGTCACCGGGAGCAGTGGGGAGTACTGGGGGGGTGAGGGACGGGAGGGTCATGAGGTGGAACTGAGGCTCCGAAAAATATTAGGGAGGGTGAGCAGAGAGAAGATGAAAAGAAGGACAGTAACAGTGAAAAGGGTAGGGTGAAGGATGGACTCGTGAAGGTGGGGCAAAGCAGGTGCCAAGAGGGACGAAAGGAGTAGACAGCCATGTACGTCAATGCAAGGAGCCTAGGTAAAAAAAAAAAAAATTCCTGATCTGGAGGTTACCATTGCAGAGGTGGACCTGGATCTGGTAACCATAAAAGAATCATGATGCAGCGACAACCACAGCTGGGAGGTGGCCATACCAGGTTACAGCATGTTTTGTAAGGACAGAACAGAGAGGAAGAGGGGGGTTGTTTTATGTGTAAGGCAAAGTATAAAAGCCAGGGAAATATAAGGACACAGCAGGGAAAGGAAGGGGCTGGAGGTTCTTTGGGCTGACTCAAAAACAGGGTCTGGGGCCTTTACATGTGTGGGGTTAGTGTACAGGCCACCAACACAGGGGGGTGAACTTGACAAGAGTTTTGGAGGAGGCCATAGGCAAAATGGCAAGCAAAGGGGAAGCAGTAATTATGGGTCACTTTACTCTGCTGGATGTGGACCAGAACATCCTGGCTGCAACTACGACCAGGAAAAGGGTAATCCTAGACTCCCTACAAGGGGCACTTCTCAAGCAACTGGCTACAAATCCCACCAGAGTAGGGTCAGTGATGGATCTAGTATTTACAAACAAGGACACCATAGTAGATACCACAGTGGGTAGTCCGACGAGTTCAAGCGATCATAGTACAGTGCAGTTTGGCAAACGGATTGGGCAGAGGAAAAACTACACTAGGATGATGGTCCTGGGCTTCAGGACAACAGGTTTTAGAAAAATCAGAGACTGCCTTTGGAAATACCCAGAAGGAAGGGACAGCCAGTGGGTACACAGTGGAATGGAATAAAGAAGGTAATAACTGATGTAACAGCAAGCTGTTCAAAGGCAATAAAGAAGGATAAGAGAAAAAAAAAAAAAAAAAAGAGACCACTGAATACAAGGAAACAAAAAAACGGAGGTGGACAGGGAGGTACATCTACAGATACAAAGGGAGGCAGGAAGGTGGATAAGGACAGCAAAGGCTCAAACTTGGCAAAGGATCACCCAGGATATCAAGAATGGAAGAAAGACTTTCTTCAGGTATGTGAGCAAGAAATGGAAGACAAGGGGTGGTATAGTGGAGATTCGAGATTAGGAGACGGGGGAACTGTGCAGAAGAAGACCAAGAAAAAGCCAACATTTTAAATAAATACTCCTGCTTGGTATTCACAGGGTGGGGGAAGATGGTCCGACATGCAGTTAACAGGTACTGAGGGTGGGGTGGTGGTGGGGGGGTGGACACAAATCCATTTACAGAACAGAGAGTCCGCCATGGTTTGGAAGCCCTCAAGGAAAAAAAGGGCGATGAGGCCAGACAGGATCCACCCAATGGTACTTAAGAAGCTGAGCACTGTACTAGCCACCCTCACTGTCAATGCCATTTAGCACCTCACTGGAGATGGGGGTGACTCCAGAAGAATGACGAGGGCCAAAGTGGTCCCTCGGCAAACGAGTGGCAGCAGGGAGCAGGCCAGCAATTACAGACCGTCAGTCTCATATCAGTAGTGGAGAAGTTAATGGAGTTTCTGCTGAAGGAGAGACTGATGCAGTATCTGGAGACATATGAGCTGCAGAACCATTGGCAGCATGGTTTCACAAGGGGGAGGACATGTCAAACAAATCTCACACATTTCTTTGGCTGACTATGCAAATGGATTAGGAAGGGCAGTGGTTGTGGCCTTTCTGGACTTCAGTAAGGCCTCTGACACTGTACCACATAGGAGGCTGATAATGAAACTTAGCAGCCTAGGAGTTGGGAAAACTGCGTATCAAACTGGTTGAGAAACAGAAGGCAAAGGGTGGTGGCAAACGAGAGTCAACTGGAGCATGGGAGAGTGACCACTGGAGTACCATAGGGATCGGTCTCTTTGCAGGTGACAAAATAAATCTGCAACAGGGTGGACACCCAGGAGGGGTGGAGAGAATACAAAGAGATCTGAAGAAACTAGAGGAGTGGTCTAGGGAGTGGCAGCAGGGTTGCAATGCCAAAAATTTCAAAGTCATGCACATGGAGCAGGGTAACCTGAGGACTGCGTCTTAGATGGCGGGGTACCTACAGTTACCAAGCAAGAGGGGGACCTTGGGGTGATCGTATTTGATGATTTAAAGGTGGTAGGGCAGGGCGATAGGGCAGTAGGCAACACAAGCCAGATGTTGGGATGCATAGGAAGGGGAATCTCTACCAGGAGAAGGGAGGTGGTGTTGCCTCTGTATCACTCACTGGTGAGACTTCATCTGGAGTAATGCGTCCAGTTCTGGAGACTGCAATTCTGCAAGGACATTGACAGGATGGAGGTGGTCCAGAGGAGGGCTACTAAAATGGCATGGGGTTTGTATGAGAAGAGACTGTGGGAGCTGAGCATGTACTTCATGGAAGACAGAAAAAAGAGAGGCAACAGGATTGAGACCTGTAAGTACCTCACAGGGGTGAACAAGGTGGGGGGGGCCTCTTTCAAAGGAGGAGAAAAGTACAGTTACGTAAGAACTTACCGTAACAGTAGATCTTCAAGAGGAACTCTTGCAGCAAGCTTTTACTAAAAGAACTATGCTGCAGGAACTAGGACCCATCAAAAACCTTTAGCTAGCAGTACCCAGCGGGGGCCGTCCCCCCCCCCCGACGTCAGCTCCGCCCCGTCAGCCAATGGTATAAAAGAGAGCGGTCCCCAGCCCCACTTCAGTTCACCCGCTGGAGACTAGTGAACAATGCCCAGCAGGTGGACCAGGTGGAAGCTTGCCATAATAAAGATGCAATGCAGCTCACTGGGGGAAGGAGGGCGGGAAAGCAGTGCCTGCTGCAAGAGCTCCTTTCAAAGATTTACTGTTACGGTAAGTTCTTATATAACTGTACTATCTTACTTTGAGCGGAAGCTCTTGCAGCAGGCTATTACTATTAGGACTGAGTCCCAAGCAGTCCCGCGAAAAGGAGCAAAGAAAACCAGGAGGTGGCTGAAAGCACCAGCCCTGATGGAGCACTTCAAGTAAAAAGGGGGCCCTGAAGGACCGCTAGGCCGAACCCCGCCCTATGCCTAGAAGCAATGTCCAGACTGTAGTGCCTAATGAAAGTATGCACTGAACTCCAAGTAGCCTCTGCACAGATGTCTCCAATGGAGACATTTTGCTAAGATGCGAAAAAAGTGACTGCTCCATTGGTATAGTGACCTCTGACCGAGCCAGAGTCTTCTTGTATTTGCTGTAATAATAAACAATACAATTAATCAGCCATCTTGAAATAGTCTGTTTCGACACCGGATTGCCTAAGCACCGAGGTGAAAATGTGACAAAAAGCTGCTCCGTCCTGTGGTGAGGAGCAGTGTGCTTGAGAGAATACCTCAACACCCTGTGGATGTCAAGAGTATGCAGGAGAGCGTCCCCTCTATTCGAATGGTCCGGGTAGTACACCAGAAGATTGACATCCTGCTTCAATGTCAACTCTGAAACTACTTTGGAAAAAAACTTAGAATTTGTTCTCAGGGAGACCCTGTCCCTACGAAAAACTAAACAAGGCTCCTTACATACCAGTGCCTGAAGCTCAGAAACCCTCAGAGTAGAAGTGACTGCAAATAAAAAGGACACTTTCCAAGAAAGAAAGCATAGCTCACATTCCGCGACAGGCTCAAAAGGAAGGAAGGGTAAGCTTCTCCAGTCTAAAGAGGAGATCGGGGGGGGGGGATTAGTGAAGTGTGCCAAGAAAGAGGGAGGTGGAGAGCGCAAGCAATAGGAAGGTGTGGTAATATTTGGGTGAAATAAGAATCGCATAATACCATGATGCCAGATGAAGTGAGCCAAAGGGATGAATGTCAGGCTCTTCAGATACACCCCTCCCAGGTGGTAAGGCAGGTCTTTTCCTATTTGGCTACAAGATACGCTTCTTCACCAAAATAGAGAGGCAGGAAGTACGATTAGAGAAAAGGAACTAGTTTATTAGCAACTGCCCATAGGGTAGGGACAACAGAAAGGGATAATCATACATACACAAACTACTACTTTTACTTTGTGCCCAGAAGCTTATATTTCACTATGCGCAAGGCTATATTTCACTATATGCAAAAGGAACAGTGGAATAATCAGCTGTAACAGCTACATTGTAAGAGCGTCGTATTTCTATTTCCCTATAAGAGGGGAACTCTATCACAGAAGGTCAGACTGAATTCATCGTCTGTAACACCTACACTGTAAGGGCGTCTTCCCTACACTCAAGACATTTGCTTCAACACCGAGGTGCACCTCTCCCTAAACTTAGGTTTCAAAAGTGACCACTCCCCAATCTCCTTTATATGGACCACTAAACTTGCCAAAAGCCCACCCCATCTCATCAAGAGCAGGGTTCTGCAGAAAGGCAAACTTGGATCCCTCAAATTGGCCCTGTCTGCCTACAACTGGTCCCCCAGCAAAAAGGTACCGTCACTGGTCCAGGCCCTTAGTTTTTTCACTGAGGGCTTCAATTCCATCTGTGATATCTATGCACCACGCACAAAACAGAAATTCGGGGGGGAGGGGGGTTGATGGCAAGCTCCTCTCCCTCCTAAAGGAGAGGGACTGCCTCTGGGAAAAAGCCTTAAACTCAGGCAGCAAACATCACTTACAGTGATACAAAATGGCTAGAAATCAGTGCACCAAGCTTATCAGGCTCGCAAAAGCCAATTTCCATAAGACCCAGCTTAACAATGCATGGGAAGATGGAAAGAGGTTTTGGGACAACATCAAGAACATCCTCGGTAAAGATCAAAGGCAGCACCCTAAGATGCTCAGCATTAATAACTCATCCTCCTCAGATCCGCTAGCCATTGCTGATGCGTTTAACCAGGCCTGTACAGACCTGTCCTCAGAGCTGCCTCCAGACTACCTGCTGCCTGTGGAGGACCAAGGTTGCACCAACCTGCTCATAACCAACCACCCAGCCTTCTACTTTAAGAAGGTGACGGTGGAGGAGACCCTAGCAATGGTCAGGAAAGTCCTAGGCAAAACCAGATTGGGGAGTAACTGGCTAGACATGAAGTTACTATCTCACACCCTTGGTGTTCTTATCATGCCCATAACAATGCTATTTAATAAATCCTTAGCCCTAGCTCAATTTCCGGAGGTATGGAAGCAAGCCGTGGTAACTCCAGTGCATACGAATGGTGACAAGGCGCTGGTGTCAATCTATAGGCCGATATCTATCCTCTCCCCACTATCTAAAGCTTTTGAAAAAATTGTGGCAAGTCAACTCACAGAATACCTCAATAAGTACAATCTGCTCTGCCCAAACCAGCATGGTTTCAGGCAAAAACACAGTACCACCACGGCACTGCTGGAATACACTGACTATGGGCACAAGGCCCTGGATGAAGGCAAATTGGTGGGGTCCATCTTCATTGACCTCACCAAAGCCTTCGACACCGTCAACCACCTTCTACTAGCACTCCAGCTCCAAAGACTGGGTGTGGCACCCAACGCCGTGAATTGGTTCAATGACTACCTAAAACACAGGAGCCAGCGAGTCAAAAATCGGGCAGACGTTATCCAGCTCCAGAGATGTACTCCTAGGAGTCCCTCAAGGATCAATTCTAGGGCTCCTGCCTTTCAGCCTCTTTGTAAATGACTTACCCACAGCCTGTGACACCAAACTTATTCTGTACGCAGACGATGCTGTGCTGCTGAGCAGTAGCAACTCTCAGGTTGCCCTACAAACAGAACTACAGAACTCTCAAACTCGAGGACTGGTTCAGTAGGCAAAAGCTGTTACTAAATTACAAGAAAACCAAGGCATGCTACAATCCAGCCCCTACAACAAACACAAGCATGCTCCCCTCGTAATCTCCAATAAGGCTAGTGAGCAGACTGAGCAGGTGCACTTGTTCAAGTACCTTGGAGTCACCATTGATGACTCTCACTTATGCACACCACATAGACTCCCTTGTCAGAGTGGTAAACACAAAGATCGGGGTCCTCTATAGGCATAAGAAATCCCTCACCCCGGAAGCACTCCGAATCTCAGTCTCCTGCTCCATACTCTCCATGATAGACTACAGGCTGGTGGTCTATGGAGCTGCTACAGATACAGTACTCAAAAGGGTCCAGACTGCACTCAATAAGGCTTGCCGCTTCACCCTGTGCGCAGATCACTACACTCATACTTGCACCCTGCATGAGTGTACAAACTGGCTTAACCTAAAAGACAGGATCAAATACCAAACTTGCCTCCTGGAAAAGAAGGCACTCCTCAGAAAAACCCCACCCAGTATAGGAAGCCTGCTCGAGGCTTCTCTCTCAACACACATCACCAGATGGAGGAAGAATGGAGCACTGTCCATACCATTCCGCCGAACCTCACTAGGGCAGCGCACTTTCTACTATCAGGCCCCCCCTCTGGATAAATGAACTCCCGTTGAAATTACAAACAAACAGCAGCCTGTCTCAATTCAAAGCAGGCCTCAAACAGCACCTAATGTCTACCTCAAAAAGCACCTGCTTCTCAGGCCCCACTTGATAGACAGGCCTACTCCCAAGGTAGCACCCAGCAGGGCACCTAGAGAACCCTGCCTCCATTCTAGCCTAGACAAGGGCTTAAGTCAGCTATCAGTCCTCTTTAAACACACTTGGTACTGCCCCTCCCACCCCCCACACCTTACCAGACAAAGCCCTCTGGAGCTGCTAACCCCATTACAGCCCCCCATTTCACTATACCACCCACCTCTAGCTCTCTGTAGCAGGTTCAAACCCAGTCCCCCTTGTTTCACTGTCACCCAGCCTCTCGCCATCCGGGATAGCGTTAAACCCTATGCAGTTACTCTGTCATAGTCTATCAACGGATTTGGAGGCTTCCAGGGGTGTGCTACCTAGGGCAACCAATTAGAAATAGCTTAGTATTCGATCACAAGTGCTCTGTTTTTTTCTCCTATTTGTCTAATTGTCGTGTAATCGCTCTTTAATGCCTAATGATCAGGCCTCTGTAACCACTGAATATGTGTACTGTCTTATTGTCCACCCTGACGTGGAACATTTATAAAAGAGCTCACGCTCAAAGGTCTTTCCGAAATACTAATTAAATAAAGAATTAAATTAAAAAAACAAGAGACAACTATTCTAAAACCACAAGAGAATTCTATGCAGTGGATGGTTGGCATTGGTGCACATAGGTTTTCTCTGTCGTCGAAAACAAATGTGGAACTACTCCACTGCCTTTCCAGTGAAATAAGGAACCTTTGTGGGAAAACTAAGGATGCAGAGAGGATTTAACAAACCATGGGTTCTCGGCCACACCCACCTCTCCAGGGTTGCCAGAAAAGAATACAAGATCCGGCTGCAGTCCGCTTCTGGACTGCCCAGAAAGAAGAAGCAATGCAAACCACCTGGCCACAATCCGCTTTTGGATTGCCAAGTGAAGAGACGAAGAAGAAGAAGAACCAACAGTCTGCTTCTGGACTGAAGATGCACTCTGGACTGATGAACACAATGGACCGGGAGAATCGAAGCCTCTGGACCACTCTTGGACTCCAGGTAAGCACTCCCTCTGGACTGAAGACACACACCACCCAATGCTCCCACTGGATCAGGACCTCTGGACCACTTTTGGACTCCAGTCAGCCACACTCTCTGGGTGTCAAAGTGCGTCAGTTTTCTGAGTCCTAAGGCCGGACGAGCCAAGGCACTCGCCAAAACAATAAAACGGATGAACTGCGACCAAACTTGGGAGTCCATGGCCAGAAAAGCCAGGTCACACTAAAAACAACAAACCGAACGTCACTTGGAGAACTGACACTGACGAGTTTAACGGTACTCTTATCTGAAATCACCATATCTAGATGGTATGCAGTTTGGCGTCTGACGCAGATAGAAGAAGCATGATAAGCCATGAATTGGATGAAATGAAGCATATGGCGAACTCATTAGAGCATAAGGTTGCAAGAATTAAAAATTAAGCCATATAAATACCTCAGAAGATACAGGATTGTGATTTCAGATAATGACTGAATAAGGGAATTATAGAGTTATAAATATAAAAACAAAAGGGAATCTCTTGATAAAGCCTACCTGCTAGGTGAAACGTTGAGGCTTGCCATTTTTATGGAATATTGGAATACGAAAAGACTGTCTACAAATTTAACTCTTGAACGCCTCCTATTTTTTGCCCCAGAAATGGGATCAACATCTTTGGTAACAGATCAGGAAAGAGACCTGGGGATCACTATTTCAGACAGCCTGAAAGTCTGGAGTCAGTGCAACAGGGCAGCAGGGAAAACGCTGAGAATATTGGTGTGCATAGGGAGGGATTTACAAGTAGGAGGAGGGAAGTGATCATACCACTATACAAAACCATAGTAAGACCACACCTGGAATATAGGGTACAGTTCTGGAGGCCATACTTGCAAGGGGACAAGGACAGGTTGAAAAGGGTCTAGAGAAGGGCAACCAAAATGGTGAAGGGGCTGCAGGAGAAGTCATATGAAGAAGGACTGGGGGAGCTGGGCTTGTACACACTGGAGGAGAGGAGGGTAGATGGGATATGGTTGAAACATTCAAGTACCTGAAGGGCAAAACAGGGTGAAGGTAGACATCTTCAAAATTAGTAAAAACAAATTCACTAGGGAGCATGCATTTAAACTAGAGAGTGGAAGGTTCAGAGGGGACATAGTTTACTGAGAGGGCGGTGGGGCCATGAAACAGACTGCCGGAATGGGTGATGGGGTAGATACGGTGAACAAATTTAAAAGAGCTTGGGATATACACACAGGGGCCTAACTAACAGGGGGCAGGCAGAGTATGGAGGGTGAAGGTCTTCCTGGGGGGGGGGGGATTCGGGCAGACTGGATGGGCCATGGGGTCCTTTTCTGCCGACAGATTTCTATGATTCTACGATACTGCACCTTCACCATGTTATGTTCTCTTGCACTGTTCACTCCCTATCCCTCTTCACCCAGGACGCATCTGGAAATGAGCTGTTACCAGTTCTGTATGTCCTTCCTGGTAAAACTTTTGAAACAACTGTATAAAGTTTTCTGACAACACCAAGCTGGCAAGGGTGGTGGACTACCTTAAGGATGCAGACAAACTTCAGGCGGACGTAACAAGCAGGGCAACTGGTCCAGCTCCTGCAGTCTTGGATGCAATATTGCCAAACTAAAGGTGCTTCAACTGGGAAGAAGATCTAGAAGTAGGACCTACACACTTTGCAAGGCTTCTCTTGCTGCAGTGCAGAAGGAAAAGGCCATGGAGCTTTTAACAGATGAGAGGATAAAGCAAGGCAAGCAGTGTGCAGCTGCTGTCAAAAGGGCAGGAAAAATGTGGGGATGCACTGAACAGGAGATGACCAGCACAGCAGGGGAAGTAATCCTACCATTTGACAAGGCCCTGGTCAGGCCCCTACCCGGAGTACTGTGTGCAGTTCTGAGCGCGCCCCATTACAAAAAGCACATTAAAGCAACAGGCAGGGTGTAATGCAAGGCCACCCAAATGATCCGGGTAAAAGGATAAAAGCTATAGGAGGATAGGCTGGAGGCCCTTAACGTTCAACCTGGAAAGGGGAAGGTTGAAGGAAACATGTTAGTAATCTTCCACATACTGAAGAGTATTGAGAAAGTTGAACAGATGGAAATGTTTGATCTGATGTGCTCCAGCGAGACACAGTGACAATTCCTGAAGCTCAGAGGTGGCAGATTTTTGGGTAATGTTAGGAGGAACTTATCCCATTAGGTGGTGAACCTATGAAACAGCATACCCAAAGAGACAGTACATATGAAGACTGTATAGGCCTTCAAGGTTAGCACTGACAAATGACTCCTTATCAAAGGAATCACTGGTACCTGGATAGTGGGATGGGTGGATGCAAAAACTCTATAATTTAGTACATGTTTGCAAGGCATACTTATAGGTCTCTACTTATGTAGCAGGGAAGGCAAGGGCAAACATGATGGACCTAGAGTGCCAACCAGCCTTAAATTACTATGCTACCCTTTTCCAAAATTGCTCAAATATAAAGGCTTGACAGGAAAACTATACCAAATGTCCTTTTTCTTGGCTCCTGGTTGTGCTGTACACAGACCTTCTTGCCTAGGCTCTGGAGGTATGCGTCTTTAATAGCAAGATTAGACATTCTGATCTTCAATTACCTATTAAAAAAAAAAGAAAAGTAAATTACATACCATATTTGTACTTTTACTCTCTCATTGGCTATGCTCAGAGGAGCAGGGTTTTTTGCATGGCGATAACCAGTGTTAGAAACTATCTAGGAAAACTTACAGTCCAGACTACATTAGTACAAATCTGCCTTCTTCTAATGAAAGATGTGCACGTGGCTGCCTGACTGCTACATAACTCCTTAAAGTGCTGGGAACTGTCACAGACATAAAGCCTATGACAGAACTCCTGGCCTTTCAAGAGCGAGCTACAACAGTCTGTGACACCCATTCACATCTTGCAGGATTTTTATGCAACTCACTGAAACAAAATGAATTTCTGTCAAAACTAAATAACTGCCCTAGTTACTAAAGGAAGGGATGTTAAATACTTTATGTTGCATGTTTTTAATTCTCACTGCCACAACAACAGACCTATACCTTAGGTGCCCCAGGGCAAGCACTTTTGGCAGAGGACATTATGTTTTTTCAGTGCATGCCCACTATGGCATCTAAAGGCTGCTGCGCCCCCTTCTCCTTTTATTAATCCCCCTCCTCAAAGATGTGGCAATCACTGCTGCCATTAAAGCATGCATCAAAGCCACGACCGCTACCAGGGCACATGGAAAATTACTTTTGTTCCCAAAGACGCGGTGAGCACTGCTGCATGATCGCTACAAGGGCGCGCCCACCGTTAGATTTTTATTTATTTAGTTTTTGTTTACCAGGTAGGTACACTAGCCATAGCAATTACTATTTTCAGGCATGACCCGGGAGGGTACAGAGCAAACAACAGAAAACAAATTTCAGTACATACAAATTACATTACATAGTAGACAATAGTGTATCATATGAACAGCGTCAGCAGATGTAAACAACAAAGTAGGGTAAATACATAACAGTGTGAAAATATAGTAAAAATACTGATAGTTATACATTAAATCATAACTACTTAAGAAAATAGGGGAGGAAAATACAATGATGGCTATAATCTATGAAATAGCCAATACTGGGTAGGTGTAGCAGAGAAAATATGAGGCAAGGAGGGCAGAGGGTGGGATAGGGTAGGGCTAAGAGCAAGATAAGAGGGAGAATTTAGCTGATTTAAGGGCAATAAGAGAAAGTAGGAGTAAATGAAGAGCATTAAGCGGGGCTAGCAGAAAGGGTCTGGCAGTGAAGGTTAGGAAGAGTTACATAAGCTAAGGCGGTTTGAAACAGGAGCACATGCTGGAAGTGGTGAGATGATTTCGTAACCCCTTCTTGAACGTGGCATGGGAAAAAGACTTGGCGTAATCTTAGAGGGAGGGAGTTCCAGTACTGGGGGGGGGGGCATGATAGGCAAATGCACTCGCACCTCTGGAGGTGCTGTGTTTGGGGATATGGACAAGGGCATTTTCCATTGATCGTAAACCATAGCAGGAAGCGTGGTTTCGGAAGAGAGTTGCCAGTGGTTTGGGTATCTGTGATCTGATAATGTTGTCAATGATGGTGCATATGCATAGTACCGTGATGCTTGTGGTTGGAGCCACCCTAGATCAGAGTAAAGGAGGCAGTGATGTTTCAGCCGGTGAGAGGAGGAAGCATAACAACAGACATTGTTGTAGATAACATCCCATTTCTTAAGGTTTGATTTGCCCGCAGAGGTATATGTTGCAACAGCATAAGTGAAGGTTGGTAGAAGAATGCCTCGTGCTATAGCAAGCCTTACTGAGGGGGTAATGACATAGCTGGTTCGGTAAGCAATACTGAGTTTCATGTTGACCTACTTACAGGTCTGTTGTATATGGATATCGAAGTTAAGTAATGGGTCATGTGTTTTGCCTAGTTATTTAAAATGAGTCAACCACCCCAACTGATGTTCCATTAGAGGAGGAGACTCTGAATTTTGGTTGGGAGTTTTTGAGTTTCATAATGGACCCAAATAGCAAGGCTTGGGTCTTAGATTTGTTCAGGACAAGTTTGTGTCTCAACAGCCATTGTTGTATTAGTTGGAAATCTTGGGAGAGACTCTGGTTGATCTCTTCAACAGTTTTCACATTCCTGTATAGGACAATGTCATCCGCATATAACAGGGATGAGGTTAGAGGTGATACTGTTGATAAAGATGGTGAAAAGCAGCGGTCCTAAAATAGACCCTTGTGGTATACCGATGTTTATGTTTGTTTTATTTGAGAGGGTGGAATTAAATTTAACCATTTGTGTCCTATCGGATAAGTAGCTGTGAAACCATTTTACTACATTGGGTGAAAAGCCTAGAGATGTGACGGTAGCTAAGAGGATGGGGCGGTCAACTAGGTCAAATGCCTTAGTCATGTCGAAAAAGATGGCTCCTGTGAGATGACCAGAGTCCATGACTGCTAGGGCATCAAACGTAAATTTGAGGACAGCGGTGGTGGTACTGTGACCCTTGCGGAAGCCATGCTGTGTAGATGTTAGAATGTTATATTTACGGAGGAATTCAATAGTTTGGGTAGCTACAAGCTTCTCGAGCAGTCTGCTGAGAACTGACAAAATGGCTATGGGTCTGTAGTTTGCTGGATCCTTGCGGTCTCTTTTTTTAAAAACAGGTAATTCTAGCAATCTTCCAAATGTCAGGGACAAAACCCTGGCATAGGGAGAGGGTAAAAATCCTAGCTAGTGGAGCAGCAATGTAAGGAGCAGGTCAATAGTTTAGGTTCCAGATTGTCAGATCCTACTGCAGTGAAATCAGAGATGTTATTCAGTAATCTTAGTACCTCATTTTTAGAGATTCTTTTGAAGAAGAAGAAATTTGGAACAGTATAGCCAGGCATGGTGCTTGAGTGAGGTAGGGTTGTGAAAGCGGAAGTGTATTTGGTTAGGTCTGAAAAATGTGAGTTGAAAAAGTTAGCAATGGTTAGGGTACTGATGCAGTGGACCCCATTTAGCAACATGTCATGAGGGGTAGAGGCTGGCTTCAAACCCAGGAGGAACTTTATATGGGACCAGAATTTTTTGGAGTCACCATAGGAGGTAGTTAGTAGATCTTTGTAGTAGTCGCTTTTGGCCCGTTTGATTACCTTTTTACAGGAATTTCGCAGTGCCATATAGGTATTTAGGTCAGGTATTTGCCTTGAACTTTTGTCCCTCTGCCTGAGTTTAGAAAGCAAGTCAGAGTTTAGCCAACGGGTATGCCTATTTTTTACCCTACGGGTAGTAAGGTGGCAGTATTTATCCTGAAGCGCAAGAAATTGGGTCAGGAAGTGATCTAGAGCTGCTGGAGCATTGTTGGTTTGGGGGTTGGGGGGAGAAACCAGTCAATAGTACCGACGTCAAGAAGAAAGGCCTGAGGGTCGAGGTTCACATAGTTGTGGAAGGTGATACAACGTGGCTTCGAAGGGGATGGTCTGCTTTTGCCCCAGATACAGAAGGTAGGGGAGTGATCGGTGATGGCATCGGCTAGTACCCCTGTGGTGATTATATGTTCAGGGTGTTTAGTCATTATCCAATCCAGTAATGTACATGCCTGGTGGAGGAAAAGAAAGAGGGAGAGGGGGAACTGTGTAGGCGGAGGACTGTCTGTTGTTCAATGATCCCTCCTCCACACAATGCATTCTCGTGAGCAGAAAGTCTTCCATAATGTTTTGTGGGATGTAAAAGGGAGCAGCACTAGACATTCACAGACAGTGCATGGTGGACTTGGCTAACTTGAAGTTGGGAGTTGTGAACTGTTGGCATAATAGTTAATTTAAGGTCTTCTGTGGCATGTTATACTTGTTGCACAAAGTGAATTACAATGTAATAGCCCTTTTAAGGGCTTATGGCAGTACCAAATCAGATATCCTCAGGGTTAAATGTAGTTAGGACGTGGGGCAGGTAATATATATTTTCAAAGCCCTTTTAAGGGCTGTGGGTGCTAGCCACACAGTTGAGTCCTTTAGGGACTTTTGGAGGGGAAGCTGCTAGGCTATCAAATTTGTTTTAAAAGCTTCCACGCAGTGAAAGACAAATTCTTTGTTTTGAAGCCCTTTTAAGGGCTGGGAGGCTGAACATAGAAACACAGAATTTGACAGCAGATGAGGGCCACTTGGCCCACCCAGTCTGCCCATTTTCCTACCTACTGTAATACCGCAGACCCTACTTGATTCTCTGACTTTATCCTAGCTTTACAAACCACTAAGGTTCCCTTATGCCTATCCCATGCGTTCCTGAATCCTGTTACAGTTTTTGCCTCAAACACCTCTGCTGGGAGGCTGTTTCAGGCATCCACCACTGTTTCTGTGAAGAAGTACTTCCTCATGTTTCCCCTGAATCTACCCCCTTCAGCTTCACAGCATGACCCCTTGTTCTTGAGCATCTTTTTTTCTGAAAAATACTTCTCTCTTAGCTGGCCCGGTGGCTTAGATGGTTGAGGCGCTGGATGCCTTACATCACGCTACACCGCAACCCAGGTTCAGGAACAACCCGGTCGCCAGGGTACCAGCGTTTTGGGGAGGTAGAGCAGGATTAAGCATGCCGCAGGCAGCTCTCCTCTCCAGAGGGTGGGTTGGCATCCCCCCACAGTTCTCCCACCGGCTGGAGGTCAGGTGGGTAGCATAGGCAGAGAGGGGTCTGCAAAGTATCGGGAGGTGGAAGGGGCTGAGCTGGCACCACGGGGTGTGTAGCATGCCTCCGCACACTCTCATGGCTGGGTGCCAGGGCCTTGGAGGGTTAGGGGAGAAAATCTGTTTTTAAAAAAAAAAAAAAAAAAAAAGGCGTGTGTCCCTCTTGCTAGTTGGCGGGAGAAGGCAGCGAGGACCAAAAGACTGAAATTTAAACAAACAAAATAAAAATACTTCTCTTTTGTACCCTATTTATACCCGTGAGGTATTTGAAAGTCTCTAAAATATCCTCGCCCTCCTTTTTTCAGGCGTGTACATATTGACGTCCTCTAGTCTCTCCTCAAGAAGTTTTTTATGCAGGCTCTGCACCATTTTAGTTGCAGCCTCTTCTGGACCGCCTCCATTCTATGTCCTTCTGGAGATGTGGTCTCCAGAACTAGACACAGTACCCTAGATGTGATCTCACCAATGATTTATACAGTAGTATCACCACCTCCCTCTTTCTGCTGGTGATACCCCTCCCGATGCACCCTAGCATCCCACTAGCCCTCCCCACTACCCTGTCACATTGTTTGGCCACCTTTAGATTGTCAGGTATGATTACCCCAGGTCTCTTTCCTGCTTAGTTGTAGTCTGTTCTACTCCCCCATCTTGTACTCCACCCCAGTTATCTGTGCGCCAAGTACATGATTCTGCACTTCTTCACACTGAATCTAAGTTGCCACACTTCTGACCACTCCTCAGACGTTCTTAGATCTCTATTCATTGTTTCCACCCGTGGAGAATCTACCCTACTGTAGATCTTTCTGTCATCTGCAGAAAGGAATACCTTCCCTTCTAGCCCCTCTACAATGTCACTAATAAAGACATTAAAGAGGGCCGGTCCCAGTATTGATCCTTGTGGCACCCCGCAGGTCATCCTCCCTTCCTCGGAGTGAACTCCATTTACCACCACCCTCTGTTGCCTACCCACCAACCAATTCCTTACCCAGTTTACCACCTTTGTACCCACTCCCAGGCTGCCCAGCTTGTTTACGAATCTTCTATGTGGAACAGTGTCACAGGCCCTACTAAAATCTAAGTAGACTACATCCACCGCTCCACCCTGATCTAATTCTCTGGTCACCCAGCCAAAAGAAATCTATCAGATTTGTTTGACATGACCTCCTCACTGTAAATCCATGCTGCCTTGGATCCTGTGATCCACTAGATTCAAGATATTCCACAATCCTTTCCTTCAGTAGTGATTCCGTTAATTTCTCCACCACAGAAGTTAGACTGACTGGCCTGTAATTGCCCCCTTCTCCCTGCTGCCACTTTTGTGAAGTGGGACTAAATCTGCCCTTCTCCAGTCCTCTGGAACCACTCCAGTCTCCAGTGAGTGGTTGAACAGGACTGTCAGAGGTTCAGCCAGCACCTCTCTGAGCTCCTTCAATATCCTTGGATGTATCCTGTCTGGCCCCATTGCCTGTCCACTTTTAAATTTGCCAGTTCCTTCAGGACTCTCTCCTCTGCAAGTGGACTAGTGTCCAACTCTCTACTTCAATGCTCTTGTCCCTCATCTGTGGTCCCTCGCCTTCTCCCTCCTCTGTGAACACTGAACATAAGTATTTGTTCAGGACATCGGCTTTTTCCTGGTCCCCTTCCACACACACAGACCCACCAACTTCCTTAGTCTTACAATTCCTCCCTTGGTCTTTCTCCTTTTGTTTACATACCTAAAAAAATGTTGTTCCCTTTCTTTACTGCCTGGGCTATTTTTTCCTCCATTTGCAGGTTTAAGCTCCTGACTTATTTCCCTGCCTCCCTCTGCTTCTCCTGATATATCTTCCTATTCTCCTCTCTCTGTCTCCTTATACCTCCTGAATGCTAACTTTTTAGGCCTTACCTTTCCAGCCGCCTCACTGCCTCCACCCCACCCCCCCCGACTTACTCAGGAACAGTGATCCACCCAGGCTTGCCCCCTCTGGATGGGGCCATCAATCAAGCATGCCCCCCTTCCCCCACAGAAATCTGACTTGTTTTATAATATAAGAACATGGGGCTTGGGCCATGTCTGTCAGCTAATCGAGAGCGTCTCCTCTTGAATTTTTAGGGTTTAGGAACAGAAGTGAAGCTGAATGGTTCTGGAACCCTAAAATGTTGCTATGGGATGCTATTAACTAGCCAAAAGAAATTCCTAGTGCCACATTTACTTTTTATTATGTATTTATCTTTTTTACCAACTCAGATTAGATTTCAGTGGAAAACAAGATCACTTTGGAGTAGGACTTCAGAAAAGTCTGACTCTGTGCTACACATATGACTGCCGAAGGAGTTGGCAGATTTAGGAGTACAGAATGGTTTAGTCAAGTTAGTGGGGAACTTGTGAGGGGACATCAGGGGTGTTTGTCAAATATGGGGGTGAGGGGGTCACGAGCAGGGTGCCGCAGGGGTCAGTCTTGTTACATGCCCTAATCAATATGTTCATATAAGGGAAGTTATTCAGGGCATGCTGTGTCTCTATGCTGATGACACAAACTACCTTGCGGTGGGGTGGACAGTGAGGAAGTAGTGAGGAACGCCAGCAGAATATGGAAAAAATATACGAACAAATACAGTCTAAATAACCATAACATTTAAAAACTTTTGGTATTTGAGAAGCATGTCTCCTCTTTTTCTATGTTCTTAATTTTGGTAGTGAGTGACGCTGAGTAACACACGCTAGGCAGCTTCCCAAGAGACCAGGAAAGGAAAAGCAGCAAATCCACCAAACAACACAGGGAAAGGCAGTACAGACCTTGAGGCAAGTGGGGGTGCTGAGCCATCGAACAGCACATTGCTGCATGCAATTAGAGAACTCGATTGCAGGCACAAACTTGTATCACCAGATTCACAACAGTGAAGACACAACTTGAACAATTCTGTACAGATGCCAGAATAGCAACAGACTCAGCAAATAAAATGGCTACAGCAGTTTCGAGGATAATTAATGAAAACAACATCTTGTGACTGAGGCTTGAGCACCTCAAGAATTGTACTGGGATTGAGCATAAGACTGCTTGGTATCCCCGAGGAGACAGAGGGTCCTGATCCTATTCATTTTACCTGTGTACTGTTCCAAAAAGTGCTGGAGCTGGACCTTAAGGGACTTAAGGCATCTAGAATTACCCATAGGAGAAGGAATGAGAATCCTGCCCAGCTTAGAGCCATATTACAGCCACCAGGGGTCCACATGTGCTAGACTGCATATTACAAGCAGCAAAAAAAAAAAAAGGTAAACTTTTTCTGAAGGATGGAATGGAAATATAGGTTACTCACCTGTAACAGGAGTTCTAGGAATGGTATATGTTGTTCATCCACACTTTCTGGCAGGTATCCTTGCCGCTTTAATTCTTGCCGGAAGGTCTTCAAGCTGGCTCCTCCCACCCACCCGGGTGGTAAAACTCTCTGCTCTGCCCCATGACGCCAGATCTGGCCCCTGAAAGCTCAGGCTAAAGGCCGAACTGGGAGGTCGAGATCGTGTGGATGAACAATATATACCATTCCTAGAACTCCAGTAACAGGTGAGTAACCTGTATTTCTATGGACATGGATATGTTGTTCATCCACACTTTCTGGCAGACTCCTAGCAGTTCTCCGGGAGGAGGGAGGCAAGGCGCACACCCCCGATACTTACTTTGGAAAGAGAGACTGGAGAACAGAGGCCCCAAAACCAGCATCCCGGCGTGACTCAAGGTCGATGTGGTAGTAGGTAATAAAGGTATGTGCTGACTTCCAGGTAGCAGCCCTGCAGATATCCTGGATAGGGACATCCCTGGAAGCAGCTGCCGATGCAGCGGTATGGCGGGTAGAATGAGCTCTTAACCCTCTGGTAGGCTCCATGCCTGCCAACCTATAGCAGAGCTCTATGCAGGAGGTGACCCACCTGCCTATCGTCCGCTTGGCTGCAGGTCTGCCAGGAGCGGCTTCACGTAGGTGACAAACAGCTGTCGAACCTCTCCCGAACTTCAGCCGCCCGCCTCCTTATAGCAAGCTTAGCCTGCCTAGGGTCCAAAGTATGAGCCCATACTGGCCTCTGAGGTGATTGGGAGAATACCGCAGAGTCAACACCTGGTTAAGGTGAAACTCGACACCACCTTCAGAAGGAATTTCGGTGGGAAGAGGACAACCTTGTCCCTGTGGAAGACCAGATAAGGAGACTCGAGGGAAAGCGTCTGAGCTCTCCCATCCTTCTGGCTGACGTGATAGCCACCAAGAAGGCGGTCTTCCACGACAGGTGTGAAATATCGCACCTGTGCATTGGTTCAATGGCTTGCCCATGAGCTTGGCCAATACCAGCAGTAGATCCCACGGAGGTGGAGGTTCTCGCACCGAGGAGAAATTGGTCAAGGCCTTTGAAAAAGCACCCAACCACCTTCTCCCAGAGACGACTGCTTCCCGCCCGCCTCGCAAGCAGAGATGGCTGCCAGGTGCACCGTAAGGTCGCTCGACCGAAGCCCTTGCTGAGAAAGGGACCACAGGTAGTCCAGAATGCTTGCCAGGCACTTGGAAGGGTCCAAGCCTTCCTCTGACACCAAATGGAGAATCTCTTCCATTTGAAGGCATAGCATTTTCTGGTCGACTCTTACGGACGCCCCAATGACATTGAGGACCTCATCGAAAACCTAAGGCCTGGAACTCCAGCCTCAGGAACCAGGCCGCCAGGTGCAGGGATTGAAGGTCCGGATGGAATACCTTCCTGGTTGACTGAGATCAGGTCTGGGCAGGCTGGAAGCCGCTCGGGAGCCTGGAGCTGAGGCTGAGGAGATCTGGATACCAAAACTGGCGGGGCCAGTCTGGGGCTACCAGAATCACCTGCGCCTTGTCCCTCTTCGCTTGAGAAGCACCTTGTGGATCAAGGGAAATGGGAAAGGCGTAGAAGAAGCCGGGTCCACGGCCTCGAAGGACATCCTGCAGCGAGCCCTGCTGAAGGGGTGGGCATGGAACAGACTCAGCTCACATTCTCCCTGAGGCAAACAGGTCCACCTGAGGCATGCCCCAGTGGGAGAACAGATCTTGTACTACATCCGGCAGGAGAGACCACTCGTGAGACGCAGCCCCTATCCGGCTCAGGGCATCGGCCAGGGTGTTGGAGGCTCCTGCCACGTGAATGGCTAGAAGATCCGCCTCCAGGCTGCGCACGAGGGACCATATGCGGAGATCTTCCCTGCATAACAGCATGGAGCGCGTCCCGCCCTGGCGGTTCAAATAGTACATGGTCGTGGTGTTGTCCGTCTGGACCTGAACCACTTGACCCGTGAGAAACGGGAGCGAAGGCAGTGAGAGCTAGGACGACCGCCGAGCTCCAGCAGGTTGATCTGGCATCGGGACTCCTGAGGGGACCAGAGGACGTGCGCTCAGTGTTCCCCCAGATGGGCACCCCAACCCATCAGAGATGCATCGATCGATAGAGAGACCGTCGGCTCGGGGCAGACGAACGGGATGCCCTCCTGCAGGTGTGCTGGAACGATCCACCATTGGAGAGCAATCCACATCTCCTGGGTCACTGTCATGGGCTGGTCCAACGGATCGCAGCGTTGAGACCATTGGCTGGCCAGTCCCCACTGAAGGGGACGCATGTACCAACGGGCCCAATGGACCACGCTGGTGCAGGCCGCCATGAGGCCCAGGAGGCGCAGGAAGTCCCTGGCAGGCGACGCATTGCCAACCAGAAATGATTGGTATAGGAGGAAAGAACCTCGGCCCTGTCCGCTGGGAGCCGTGCTCTGGCTCGTAGAGAGTCGAGCTCTGCCCCGATGAACAGTATCACCTGCTTTGGCACGAGTTCCGACTTGGCCTCGTTGATGAGGAGGCCAACCTGAGAGCAAACCTGGAGGGCCAGATCTCTGGACTGTTCCACCTCCTGTCTGAAGGGGGCTGCTATCAGCCAATCATCCAGGTAAGGGTACACCCGGACCCCTCTGCACCGCAGAAATGCTGTCACCACTGCCATGCATTTGGGGAAGACCCTGGGAGCTAGGGAGAGGCCGAAGGGCATGGCTCGGAACTCGTAAAGGGATCCCTCCGCTCTGAAGCAGAGGAATCTCTAATGGGACGGACGGATTGGGACGTGAAAGAACGCATCCTGGAGGTCCAGGGAACAGAACCACACGCCTCGTTCCAAGGATGGGATTATCTGAGCCAGAGTGACCATCCTGAAGGTTCAAGACCTTAGGAACTTGTTCAGGTCGTGCAGGTCGAGAATGGACACAAACCCCGGGTCTGGAGAAGGATCCGCCACCTTCCTGATCACCTTTTTTTTCGAGGAGCAGGGCAATATCGGCTCGGCGGGCCGACAGCGAGGCTGTGACCCCTGTGGCTCAAGGGCGACGGTCGAAGGGTGGGGCCTGCTCAATTCCAGAGGCAGGCCTTTTCCTACCACCTCCAACACCCAGCGGTCCGGTGGTGATGGTGGACCAGGCGGAAAGGAAGTGGCGGCCATCCTCAATGGGGCCCAGGGGAGTGACGAGGCGGGGCGGCACCCCTCAACCCATCACTGGGCAGGCTTGGAGGAGGAACCGGCCGAGGGACCTCCTGGGCCTCTACCTCCCTGCTTCCTGTTGGAGGAAGCCGCCGGCTTGGGTTTGGGACGCCAAGCGCGAGCCTGCTGGCCCTGTTGCTGGAGCTGCTGGGCTGGTCCAGATGCAGGGACTGAAGGACGAAAGGACTTCTGCTGCTGATGGTGGCCTTTTTCCCTCTGGGCAGAGGTGACTGAGTCCAGGGTGGCACTGGACTTCTCGATCCGCTGGAGGTGTCCCTCCACTTCTTCACGTCCGCCAACTTGTGCTGGGTATCCGCCGTGAAGGTGGATATCCTCAGCCACGCCCTGCGTCGCATGGCCACCGCTGGGCCGCTACTGACCTGGCACAGGAATCACCTATGTCCAGAGCAGTCTGAAGCTGCTGCTTCACCACCGCCCTTCCCTGGTCGTGGACCGTGGTCTGCAGGTCAGGCAGGAGATGAGGAACAACCTCATCCAGGGAGCCCAAGAGGGCCTGGGAGAAGTGTGCAATCAGCATGGCCGAGCTGGCCTGTCGGAGGCCGAGGGAGGATGCAGCGTACACCTTGCGCCTGGCAAAGTCCATCTTTTGGACTCTTTGTTGGGGGGCTTATCCACATCCCGAGCGTTACCGGAACGCCGGAAAACGCTGTCGGTGACTAACCCGTCGGCAGAGGGGTGCTCCGAGAAACCGGCAAAGAGCCGGTAGGGACCGTGACTTCCTGGCCACCTGGCCGAGGGCGCAGGACAGGAAGCAGACCGGCTGCTAAAGCTCCAAGGCTGGGCCGAAATGGCCTCAGCCACCGGAAAGGCCTCCGGAGAACCCTCGTCCAGAATCTCCATCAGGGATACTGGGCCGACTCGACACAGGCTCAAGCTGCATCCCGGTGGACTCCAAGATGAGTCGAAGCAGACCCAAGAAGGACAATGGGCTATCGTCCACTGAATGGCCCCCGGAGGACTCCAGGTCGAACTGCCTGGAGAACAGGGAGGAGTCGTCATCGGATTCCGAAGAGTCTGCGAAAAGCTGCCTCGGCCCTGAGCCACCCTCCACCTGCCAAGGACGGTCGGGAGTGAGGGTGACCGACAACCTGTGGGGCAGGCCGTGACCTGACCGAGAATTCTTGGTCGGTGCCCCCGGCTTCGGTTGTGGAGGCGGAGGTTCCACCACAATCGGTGGAGCAGCTGGTTTTGGCCGAGCAACCGACCCTGGAGCACGCAACACGACTGGAGCGAGTGGTTGCTTCGGTCGTTCAGGCGACAGCCATTTGATGGCCGGGGTCAGCTTAGGCCTGGACAACAGCAACTGCTGCCACATAAGGTCCTCGTAGCGCCGGGACTGACAAAGCTCTTTGAACAAAGCCATATACGAGGAACTCAGAGAGAGCGGGATAAATGCCGTGGCCGAGGAGGAGGAAGATGCGGCCTGGGCCACCTCCTCCTCGAGGGCAATCATCTGCTTGAGCTGCTCAGCCGAGCCAGCCGCCGCGGACACCGCCCAATCAGCCTCTTCAGATTTTACCGGCGGGAAACGTTTCTCTGGGCGCCCGAGCTTCAATCGGGCCGCACGATCGTCCAGGACGTTGGCCGAGAAAAAGCGGCACAACTCGCAGGCCTGCGGGTCGTGATCTAGGCCTAGGCAGTAGATGCACGTGGAGTGCGGATCCATCCTGGACATTTTCTGCCCGCAAGGGCACCTCCAAAAGCCGGGAACAGATTTTTCCATCGCAGCCACAAGGGAGGATGAAGACTGAAGTTTAGAAAACTTCAAAACCAATTTCGGACGAACCAAAGAGTTAGGATCCAGTCTAAAACGCAGAGAGCTAAGGAGGGAACCTGAGCTTCCAAGCGGTAAGGAAGATCTGGCGTCATGGGGCGGAAGCGAGAGTTTTACCACCCGGGTGGGTGGGAGGAGCCAGCTTGAAGACCTTCCGACAAGAATTAAAGCGGCAAGGATACCTGCCAGAAAGTGTGGATGAACAACATATCCATGTCCCTAGAATACAAATTTATTGCTTCCAGAGTTGAGTTTTGCCCCCAGACAACACTGGAAATGTTTGACTGTGGTGAAGTCTGGGTTTCAAGCTTAAAGTATTTCCCATGCTTTTGCAGGTTCCAGCTAAATGTTGAATTTCTTCTGCTGGTGTGTACAATGATTCTGCTGATACAGAGGGAAGACTTTGAATGACAGAAGCATGATCACAGGGTATTAAATAGCTGGTATTGCATAGCAAAATGCTAGGATTTGCAGACCGCAAGATGACTGCCACTACGCTGCCTTGGAGGAGCAGTGGGCTACATGTGTAACAGGTTGACTACTACCATATGCAGCATATTGTAAGTCCTCCATATTTCCAGTACATCGTAAATGTATTTTATATAAATCTATATCAGAGGGCGGGGGAGGCACTGCACTGTTGAGGTGCTGTCCGAGATCCCTTCTGCCAGTCTCTGGTCACTATCCAGGTGGAAGTTAAGGGTCCCATGGAACATATCGAATAAGAGTCAGGAGTTTATACGGTGTCAGGGCTAGAAATAACTTTTTTGAGATGCCTGTCCATGGGACAGGTGGGATGCAACTTTTGCCTGTCCCACAATACTTAATACCTGTCCATGCCATTTTAAGGGTACCTAAACAAGCAGTTTTTTAAAACTGCAGTGCAAACTCCAAAATCTGGCCTCATAGCAAGGTAAAGTAAAAGCTGCTGTTTACATTTATGCTAAAACTGCATTTATGTAAATAACAAATGTAGTTTCATAGCTTTTGAAAAATGTAAACATCAGCCTTTCATTTTCAAAAAACAGCCTTGGTTTCTCCCTAAGATGTCTGCCAAGTGTGTTAAGTGATGAGTCATGATGACATCATCAGAGTCAGAAACAGAGATCCATATATATTTCTATAGTGCTAACTAGTTCTTCTTTCCCTCTCTATTTTGAATTGCTGTACCAGAATGATCAACACTATGTATTACCTCATGGATTATTTTGATTAGTACACATGTTAGGGTATGATTTTATTCATTTTGCTTACTTTAACTTGCGGAAAATGTTTTGCAACTCAGCTGACTTTTTCTTTGACAAACTGCATTGTAGTACAACAGTTCAAATACCTGATGATCTAGTGGTTATATGATGCACTGAATTTTGTTTTTTGTTAACCAGGAGAGACACACTAAGCTGAAAGCTTGTTTACAGGTGTGATGTGGGAGCGCAAGTAAGTTTAGTGACTTGCTTAGGGTCACACAGCAAAGTACCGGTCTTGTGCAGTTCCAAAGTTCATGCTCGCTTGATAATCCATAAATAAGGCTTTGTTTTTCTATGTGAACACCCTGCAACTAGCCTGCCTTCAGTTGAACACCCCACCATCCATACCTTGTCCTCAGTACTGCCTGGGGCCGCCTATGAGCTTGCGGTCTCATGAAGAGAATTATCACACCTCAGATTGTAATCTTGTAACTCAGACACTTGAGCACACCTGCTGATGATGATGCGCATCATCAGCTGGCACTGTTAAAAAACGCCTCCCAAATCTCCAGTCTACATTCTCAATGTTTGACTTCTGCTCTCACAGTAAACACTGAGTGGATCACAACCCTTCTGCACACTGAAGGTAGTATGTATTGTACAGTTCCCTGCTGTGTTTTTTCCCCACCTCATTAACCAGCATCTAGGTCTTCCTGGAGGGCTAAGCAATACGCATCATAACCTACCAGAAACAAACTGCTGTTCATGCCCTCATAAGGGCTACACTTACAATGGATAACAGTATTTTTAGCAGGAGAGGCATACTAATACCTTGAGCGAATCCATCTGACTTCCAGTGTCAGTCTGCTCCTTTACCTGTGATCGGTAGAATCCCGCAGGACAGTTCCCAGCAATTCTTCTCCAGTACTTTTCTGTGCTCTACTCCACAATGCGAGTGGCTGGCTACCACCCTTTCAAATTTTGAATTAGCTATACACAACTCCTTCAGTACTGTCCTAACAAATGTCATCATCCCCCCCCCCCCAGGGTAATTTCCCTACACTGAATTCAAGTAACAGTTTAGGTGCAGCCCTGCCACTCTGAATATTTATCATCTCTGGCTACTCTCATCCACAGTCAGGTAGAGATCATGATGCTGGCAGCCCCGCATTTCAGATCTCACAGTGATCTGCTCAGCGTAGTCCTTCACGTCTTCAACTAACCTAAATATAGCTGTACCCTGCTGGAATGGTCCCTTCAGGCTCTCTGTGGCATTCATTCTTCTCACCTGCTCCCCACACCAAAAACTAGTGAGTTCCCTACCCTTCCACATCATGAATGTGTTTAGTACAGTCTCCCATGTTATATTTATATATTAATAATGAACACGATCTGCTGGTGCCGACAGCAGCATGGCACAAGTGGAAAAATAGGCTTTCCTACCCATATAAGATCTAAGCCACCTATGATTAGGCGATACTAAATAACGTACATAATGATGTGCACACCCACCATTTAATAGTGCCTAATCAAAGGTAGCCTAGATCTTTTAAGGATAGGAAAGCCCATCACCCCTCTTGTTCCCTGCTGGTATGAGCCTTACTTACTGGAAAGAGAGGTTTACATTTGATATGTCAAAATAAAACAGGGACTGTACTACTTGCATTCATGATGCAAAAGGGTGATCAGCCCACCAGTTTTCAGTGTGAGGAGGAATAGTGAAGAATGAATACCAGAGGGGGACTGAGAAGGCCACTCTTGCAAGGTACTGCTATATTCAGGGAAGGGGGAAGACAGGAGGAGAGAAATATGAGCAGATTACTGGGAGAAATAGGAAGTGGGGCTGCCAATACCTTGATCACTACCTGACCCTGTTGTCCTGGCCAACATACCCCTTCGCATAAAAGCAGTTCACGCAATTGTCCAAGGCTGCGTGTGGATATTACTGCATGAAATGGCTACCACTACGTGTTCAGTCACTTCACTACCAGTCGGGCATTGCTTGTAAAGCACTTAAGAATACAGTCTGCATGAAAAACTCTATATAAATGCTGATTCTTATTATTAGTATTTCCCATGGAAAAAGACAAGACAAGCATATATTTGATTTTCAAGAAGGTATGAACTCTAACATTGGACTGCACAAGAACTCTGCTACAATAAAGTGGTGACTATAGGGGGTGGTGAAGGGTATGGCTGCAACTCCCCCCCCCCCACACACACAATAACGTACTTGCTTGCTGCTACTGATGCATTTCACATTGTTAAAGAAGTATGATTTATTTGACTGTACAAATGTTTACATTCCAACTATGGATTACATTTGTAGGTTCTGTCAAAAAAGTACTAGAAAAGAATAATAGCAGAAAATATAATGGTTTAATAAAAATGTTAAAAAGTGCATATTAAGCATGCACACCACCCCAGCAACACCACTGTAGCATCCTGGATCCACCATAACCACTAGACCACCAGGTTATTCAAGATTTGTACTGCAGTGTGGTTTGCCACAGGGAAAGTCGATTGAATTAAAACACATTTTTAGCATGTTAAAGTAAACAAAATGAACAGAACCATAGCCAAACATGTGCATTATACAAAATAATGCACATGGTTTTGACCATTTGAGTGAAACAATTCTATACAAAGGTAAAAAAAGAACTAGTTAGCACTATAGAGAGCCATATATCTCTCTGGCTTTGGCTCCAATGATGTCATCACATAACACATTTGGCAGCCATGTTAGGAAGCAGGTAAGACTTTTTTTTGAAATTGGAAGGCTGATTTTACAATTTTCAAATGCTCTGGAACCACATTTAGGTAAATTATATAAATGTAGTTTTTAGCATTAATGAACATAGCAGCCTTTTCTTTAGTCATCTATGGAGTCAGATTTTTGAATACTTTGTTGCCAAAATGTTGTTTAGGTATCCTTTAACATGAATTATGAAGTAACTTACAGACAGTATCTTGAGACAAGTAGAAGTGTACAACAGGGTAGTGGGCCAGATAATAGTTCTTTCTTAGCCCCTCCACAAGTCAGGAATATTTCTAGATGCCCCCTTTTATTTCACTAAAAATACCACCAACAGCTTTATCTGGTTCAATGTCAGTTGGCATCCATCCGTATCCCCCAACCCCCCACCGGAACGAGGCTGAAAATAGGCAGAATTGTCTAGTCCTCCTTTCCCGGTCAACAAAAACTAAATAAAAAAATTTCCAAAGAAGCCTTGCCTTTGCTGCAATTGTCTTTTCATATTCTTTTTTGGAACCCCAAGAGTCCTGAAAAGGGCTGCTTCTAGCAGCACTCTGGCTGAAGTCTCTCCAGACCCCTCTCTTGCTGGGACCCTGCAGCCCGGCCTGCTTTTGTCTTCCTTTTCTTAATTTACTGTTTTTCTTAATCCACTAACAGCCATGGAAAGGGCTGTTTTCAGCTGCAATCATCAAATAAATTGGTTCCTGCATCGCCTTCCCCTCCTTACATTACCTAGCACTAGCTGTCGCTCTCCAGATCCCCCTTTGCTGGATCACTGCAGCTCTGCCTGTGTTTTCCTTTGTTTTTTTTCTTTAGCTTGCCCCCCACCCCTGCCTTGAAAGGGCTTTTTTTTTTTTACCAATGTCCCACCCTTAAACTAATGCTCACTTTACAGAGCAAGCAATCACTGAAAAATACTTTTTTCACGCTGCCCGTCTGCCCTTATCACAAGTCTCACTGTACCACATAGATTTCCAGCTATTCAAAGAACCTGGCAAAAGATACGGTGCAAAAGCCGAAAATTTTGACCAAACATTAAGTGAGTGACAGTGGTACTTGCTTTAGGTGGAAATTGGCACACCAGAGCCCTGAAAAGGGCTGTTGATTAAGTTTCTGTTTAACTTTCACACAGATAAATGAGCAAGCAAGCAAATTGAAGAACTGCCGCCAATGCTCGCTACATGCTGCTACTCCTCAGACTGCTCACGACACAATGAGGAATGCGGGAGAGCAATAACCATCAACTACGCATGCAGCAATGCTTTAAGCATCCGCAGTTATTACTGACAGACCTCCAATTTGAATTTTGCCTACCCTGGCAGCAGAGAAGACTGCTTAGCTCACAAACTAGCACACCATGGCATCGGGCAAGTGACAGACTTCACTGACCACGTGACGTTATGACGCACGTGATGTCCGCTTCTACCCAATGTGACTGCCTGCCTCCTGGGTCCTAGTGCCCAACAAAGTTTGTATGCTGGCTCACAATATCTGCCTGTCCCATGGACAGGTACAAAAACAGAAACGGCTGTCTGAGACAGGTGGATAGCCAGTTATTTCGAGCCCTGTACAGTGTCATGGCCAACATTCCCCATGAATAAAACAAGTCCATACAACTTACTCCCCCCCCCCAGGATGCACCTGGAAACAAGCTATACTAACATAGGAATGTGACGGCAGAAGAGGGCCGCCAGACCCACCCAGTCTGCCCAGAGTGCCTAGCTTCCACTAATCTTTTGCTGTAGTCCTTCCCCCCCATTTCAGTAATCCCCTGTGTTTATCCCAGGCTAACTTGAACACCCTCCCACTGTCCTCTCCCCCACCACCTCCCATGGTAACCCATTCCAGTTGTCCAAAACCCTCTCAGTGAAGAAAGACTTCCTGAAGTTACATCTAAATGTCCCCCCTTGATCTGATATTCATGCCCGCTTACCCTAGATTTCTCTTTCAAGTGGAAAAGGCTCTCCACTGACACTTTATTAATACCCTTGAAGTATGTATATATATATATATATATATATATATAAAAAGTCTTAATCATGTCTCCCCCTTCCTTCTTTGCTCCAAAGAGTACATGCCCAGTTCATTTAGTCTCCCCTTGTATGGTAAGCACTCTAACCCTCTCACCATCTTGTCACCCTCCTCTGAACTCGCTCCACCCTCTCCACGTCTTTCCTGAGGTAGGGCCTCCAGAACTGGACCCCATATTCCAGGTGAGGCCTGACCAGCTGTGTGTAGAGCGGTACTATGATCTCTCTTCCTGCTTGGGATCCCTCTCCCGATGCAACTCAACATTCTGCTTGCTCTTGCAACTGTCCCCTCACTGCTTTCCTACCTTCAAATCATGTGAAATGATGACACCTAAGTCTCTCCCTTCCTCAGTTACCTGCAGGGGACTATGTTCCAGCGAATACTCTGCCCTCCCATTATTTTTTCCTAAGTGCGTGATCTTACACTTAGTCACACTGAATGACAATTGCCACTCTTTGGACCATTTCTCTAGCCTCACCAAATCCCTTCTCATCCTCTCCACCTTTTCTTGAGTCTCCACTCTATTGCAGACCTTTGCGTCATCTGCAAAGAGACTCATCCTCCCCTCAAGATCCACCACTATATCCCCTATAAATATATTAAACAGAAGAGGTCCCAGCACCGACCCCTGGGGAACCACACTAATGACCTCGAACTCCTCTGAGCGTGCCCTGTTGACCAGTACCCTCTGCATTCTTCCCTCTGACCAGTTTCCCACCAACTTTATGACTTCCTCCCCTAGCCCCAAGCAGGCCAATTTGTGTAAGAGCCTCTTGTGTGGCACAGAGTCAAAAGCTTTTCGGAAATCAAGGTAGGCCACATCCAACGAGCCCCCCCAATCCAACCCCTGGTGACCTAGTCAAAGAACGCTGAGGAGGCAGTATGGTGCAGTGGTTTAAGGCTCTGAGCTGCAAATCTGGTGACCTGGGTTTGAATCCCACAACCCCCACCTGCATACTGTGTAACCCTGAGCAAGTCACTTAACTTCCTCATGCTCCTAGGCTGCACCTGCAAACAAGCTTTCAGCTTAGTGTGTCTCACCTGGTAAAATAATTGGTAAAAAAAAAAATCTGTTTGACAGGATTGGCCCTCCATGAACCCATGCTGCCCTTGGTCCCCGAAGTCTATTTGCCTCCAGGTAGCTGTTAATTCTGTTCTTAAGCAATTTCTCCATGATCTTTCTAGCCATGGATGTCAATCTCACTAGCCTGTAGTTACCCACTTTTTCCTTCCCCTCCCTTGTGTATGAGCATCACGTCTGCACAATTCCAGTCTCTCGGTACTACCCCTGAGCTTAAGGACGTGTTGAAAAGAGCAGTCAGGGGAACAGCTAATACCTCCCTCAGTTCCCCCAAAACCCTTGGATGCACCCTGTCTGGCCCCATGGCTTTGTCAACTTTCAAGTTCCTAAGCTCCCTCAGTATCTCCTCTTCCTGAAACGGGCTCACATTCACTCCCTCCCCTGCAGTTTTTGCTACTCTCGAGTTGCCTCTTTTCCATTCTGCCTCCTTCACGAATGCTGAGCACAAATAGCTGTTCAGCAGCACAGCCTTTTCCCGGCCCCCCACCACCCTCTCCCCGCCCCATTTTTCAGGCTGGGAAAGGAATCCCTTTCTCAGTTTTCCTCCTTTCGCCTACATTCCGAAAAAAGGTCTTGTCCCCCTTCTTGACTGCTTTGGCAGTGTTCTCTTCTGTCCTAGCCTTTGCTCACCTGACCACTCTGCCCGCTTCCTTCTGCTTAATCTGGTATTCCTCCCAGTCCTCCTCCCCCAGTGTTGTTTTAAACTTCTGAACGGCTCTCCTCTTAGCCCTGATGCTGCCCTCCGCTTCCTTGCTGAACCACAGTGGCTTTCTCCTTCTACTTATTTTTCACACCTCCTTGCACAGAGGTCTGTGGTTCCCACTGTGGCCCCCTTTAATCGAGTGCCACATGTCATGCACCCCCCCATGTTGTCCCACTCCTTCTAAAACTTGCTTAACATATTACCCCATTTTCCTTAAGTCCGCTCATCTGAAGCAGAGAAGCGTCACCTTGGTCCGATGTAGGAGGGCTGACGTGCATACCGTAAAACAGCGTGCTATGGTCACTGGTACCAAGGTTATGCCCCCACCAATATTTCAAATCGGTAAAGCTATCATACCTTAGTGAGCCTTACCTGGCAAAAATTCCAAATAAATTAAAGGAAAACTGCCTTTTTAACAAGAAAGCTTATATTTTCTGTAGAAACTCTTGTAATTTTTTTCATGGAGCCCCCCCCCCCCGCCTCCTTGGCGCGAGCGTGTACATGTGGAGGCATGCGCATACCACGGGACACCCCACCCTACCAGTCACTCCTACCCGCCTGTGCCACAACTGGGCCTCCATTTGGTGATGGCGGGACTGCGGGAGGGTGACTCCCCTTCCCGGGAGAGGAGAGCCATGGCTCAATCCTGCTCCCACCCCCCATTCCAACACCCCAACAACCTGAGGTAATTCCTGAACCTGGGTCACCGGCGTAGTGTCCAGCATCTTGTCCCTCAGTGCCACCAGTCTGGCACTTTTGTAATTTTTTTAAGTACTGGTTCACATTTGGTTATTGTTCCATCTTTACTGGCTTTGTAGTAAGTTTACTGAGCCTTTTTGACTGGTGCTCTGGGACTTAAAAGTGTAGCTGACACCTTTGGGAAAACTTTGTAAAACATAACATTTTATCATGATTCAGCTTGCATTTCATATATCTTCTATAGATTTCTATCGTTTTGTATTTATTACTGAAGAAACTTCCACAAAAACAAGATCCTGATCCCTTAGAATTTATCTGCCTATTCCCCACTTGACATTATAGTGCTTTTTTGTGACATCACAGTCACTTGCCATGGGAATAACTGTGATGTCATGGGCAGAGTGTTATGACATCAGGCAGAGGAGAAGCAACAGGAGTAGACAAACCCTCAAGAACAGCTATCCTGTTTTCATTCATCTGACTTCAGTAATAAATAATAGGAATGAGAAACACAAAGCCCTTGAGAAATATAAGCTACTTTGTATCCAAATACTATGTTTTTTAAAGTTCTTCACGAGACGTCAGTGACTCTAAGACCATTTTACTTTATTTTTTGAAATTCAGTTTATTTTATTACATTTCACAAAAATAAACTTCACTACACATTATACAAATAAATCTGAAACAGACAAACACCTTATAACACTGGCCCCCCCAAAAAAACTATCTCCCCCCCACACCTCTTAGGGTGTAAAGCCCTAAAAAGGAGGAAAATACACTAATAAATATTAGCAATAATACAAGTGTGACGGCAGAAAAGGACCGAACTAGGCCCACCAAGTCTGCTCATTTGCCCAGCTATCCACTTGGACCTTACGACCTACCACACAGTTCAGCAGAAAACGCTACACAAGACTCGGCAGTAGGCAAGAAAAGCTAAAGAACGTTGCGGAAAGTTCAATGTGCAGCATAACTTTTTCTGGGGCAGAGTGACCGTTTTGGGGCCAATCTGATAAGCTACCCACAACCCAATGTGTATTATTTTCTACTATTTAACCTTGGATATAATAATAAAAATAATAAAATAATAGAAAATGATAATAATAAAAAGGCAGCCCATAGTGACCAGAGGTGTCTTGTACCACATTGGGTGCACACCCATAAGTGAGAACATCAAGGAAAATAAAATGCAGGTATACCAGTAAGGAAAGAAAACTCCTACTTACACAGTGCAAGTTACAGGAACTCCACAAAAGTTATGTGATAACTTGCTTATCTCTAAGACACTGTTGTAGCAAGTAATACATGTAGCTTCTCCCACCTTGCCTTATAAGCCGAGATACGGTTATGTCTGCTAGCAATCATCTTTTCAAGACTAACATAGTACTGTATTTCATTAAACCATTAAAGGTAGGAGACTTCTTCCTGGTCCTTCCAGTGTCGAAGCATCCCTCTCAGTCAAAAAAAGTGGTATCACAGACAAATGGTACCTTCCTTCTTTGACCGAGATTCTGGAGTAGTCTCCTAACAAACAAATCTCAGGTACAAAGTAATTCTCTAGTCCCAAGATGGAGTCGATAGATTGTTTAATGTTCTTCCAAAGGGGGAGAACTTTGAGACATTCCCACATAATGTGGAAGATTGTTTCATCTGCCTGCCCACAGCAGGTGCAGACAGGAGACAATAACTTTCCCATTTTAACCAAATGAACAGGTGTATAATAAATATGATGTAGAATATAGAATTGAGTGAGCCGTAGTCTATCGTTGGACACGCAAGTATATAGGTCTAACCATGTACGCACCCAGTCAAAATTGGAAGCTGGGAAACAGTGAGGACCACACATTTAACTGACCTGATAACCCTACTTTATTTATATTTATAATCAAGTAAAAAACTCATGGGCCCAAATATTCAAAAGGATTGCGCATGCCAACAGTGTTGTGCCATGCGCAACCCACTGATGCCCCCGGGCGCCGATATTCAGCGGGAAAGTGCACCGCACAAATCCCGACGCCAGAGCATCAGTAATGTATGCAGGCACAGGTGTGGGGGGGGGCGTGCCCATGCATAACCTGCACAGCCCAATATTCAGCCTGGGACGTGCAGAGCTATGCATGCACAACCCCTACCTGCGCCAGCACAAAGTTATGCCAAAAAAAAAAAAAAGGAACAACTGATGGCCACCCACAGGTGAGCTGCCGCACTGCAGAGCGCAACACGGCAGCTGCCACTTGGTGGCTGGCTACCCGACCTGGCGGCACTTTCATGCCCGCATCACTGGCATTTGCAAACAAATCATCGAAACTGTTCATTATCTTCGAGACGTCCAGTGATCACTATCCGTTCGATCGCCGGGCATGCAAAGTGAAATATTCCACAGGTCCCTGGTGGAGTCAAGCGATCTGCCCACCGCAGGCATAGTACAACGAGGATAAGTTCATTTCAGGAAGAGGACCGCTGTTTGCGCCGATCGCAGGCATTCAACAAAAATTCCAATATCCCGGTGGTCTCAGTGGTACTTCTCACTGAGCTGCACCGCCCCAGCACCCCAGTCCGCCGGCGGGTGGCAGTACCCACCGCTTGCCTCGTTGCCAGCCGACTGACACCGGGTAGGGCTGCACACCCACTGGTTCACAGCGTGAACTACCAATGGGCCTGCAGCCCACCGAGGTGTCAGGCGGCGGAAGGAGGGCGGTGGGGTACTGCCACCGCCGCTGACCGGGGCGGGCACCACTAGACCACCCGGATATTGGAATTTTTTTTTTTTTTTTTTTACAGATGCCCGCTATCGCAAACAGCGGTCCACTGGACCACCAGGGATACTGGACTTGTCTCGTTTGTACACATGCCCGCAATTGGGCAGATAGGGTCCGCTAGACCACCAGGGATAATGGAATATTTACTTTTTACAAATGCCCGTGATCGGGCAGATAGCGGTCCACTGGACCACCAGGGATACAGGACAGAATAGCTTCTATTTTATTACAAATGTCCGTGATCGGGCTGCAGGGGGAGTCTGTCCCCGACGGCTGCTGCCTGGCAGGGCGCCAGGTGCAAGTCGTCCGGGATCAGCGCACCTGCTTGTAAATGGGTTAGCACGACATGCAATGACCCCATGTGCACCTTGCATACATTATGGCCCCATTTGCATGTCAACTTTTGAATATCGCGGTTGCTGTGCATGGCACAATGGAACTTGTGCTAGCGCATCCCCATGTACCACTCTGGCCACTTGCGCTGGCACAGTGCCACTACACCATGCACACTGGGGGAGGCCAGGGTGCGATATTCAATGCTGCTGAGCCATGGCGCAGCTCCGTTGAATATCGCCCAGTCCACACCCCTGTGCAGCCATGTTGAGCTGCACCCAAGCTTGCGCCACAGCCTGGCGCAGTTTGAATATCTGGGCCATTGTTCCTTAACTTGTTTACAATGAGGCCCTAGGTTAAAACACGCAAGTCATTACACAATTACAGTCGTACACATATACATCAAACAGAATACGTAAAGAAAGTACAATACAAACATAATCATAAATAAGTGAGTGTGTAAAACAAGGGAGTAATACCATCAAGAAGTTCTGGGGACAAGAGAACCTCAAGAGTGAAGTGATACACACTCGCCTATTTATTATTTTTTGTAATATATGGATCTGATTTTCAAATTCTGTGGCAATACGTTTGTAACATGATGTGATGCCAGATGGCTACCGCACTGAGGACTCGGTCACTCCATCAACACTTCACTCACTCACTCTGCCCGCACTCCCCCACTCCCGTCTCTCTTAATTCATGCCTGTTTTACAGTGCCTGCAGTGAATGTCTGGTAGGAAGTCCTACCTTTTCGTTGCTGCCATTGTCCGGGAACACTGGCTCAAATAGATACTTCAGTAAAGTAAAAAAATAAATAAATAAATAAAAAGGATCAGCAGAGTGCAGAGAATGATTGTCTCTCGCTAAGCAAGACAGAGCCGTGTGTTTTTAAAGCTGTTCTGCCTGCCTACAGACAACCAGCGGCAAATCAGGAGGTGCAGTAAGAAGAAACGTCACAATGCATGACTTGGGGACTATAGCAACAAGCCTGCAGTCTGAGAGAGTCTTGTGCAGTTCAATTTTTGTGATAATACAATCGCTCAGAGCACTGAACAACAGTGTTACGGGCTCTAAATTACAGTATTATCGGCCGTGAACAATGGTATTATCACTGGGGCTGCGGTGTGTATTTTCGTGATTTTTTCTGTATGCTTTAGAACAATATTATTTTGCTTATCCACATATTACAATACAATATAATACATTAACAGACATAGCAAAATTCACAAGATTTTAGAACTGTATGACGTTTATGTCCTTGTTAAAGAGCTACTGATGCCTCAATTAAAACTTTAACACACACAAGAATTAGGTACAATTCTGCTTGCATTCCATTTATATTCTGTACATTTCTCCTCCTCCTCATTTATTACTGAGGAAATGAGCATGAATGTATAATTTTTATCCCTTAGAGTTCATGTGCCCCTATAGCTTACTCCCTATTTCATGTCATAATCCTCTGTTGTGACATCACAATTTGTTGCCATGAGTAGCAGCTGTGATGTCACAAGCAGTGCATTATGTTTTCATGTATTTATTTATTTATTTTTTTATTTAGTTTTTGTTTACCAGGCGGGTGCACTAGCCTAGACATGACTATTTTCAGGCACAACCCAGGAGGTTACAGGAGAAGACATTACAGGTGAAGCAGACAGCAAAATGGTACACCATCCTCTCATGCTAAAGAAGCTCCAATCCATTGGAGCATCTGGCCAAGCCCTCTCCTGGTTCCATAGCTATCTTGACAATCTGACTCAGGCGGTAGCATTTCACAAGGCCCTTTCCTCCCCTAAACATCTCCCGAGGAGTTCCCCAGGATCCACTCTTGACCTCTACTCTTCTCCCTCTTCCTAAAATGATATTCCCACCCTGTCCCGCATAGCTGCACTCTTATTCACGCAGATGACCTTGTTCTCTATTCTGGGTCAAAATCGGTTGCTGCCATCAACTCCACTCTACTAATGACTTCCAATTCCTGCAGACTTGGTCTCTAGCAACCACCAAGTCCTGAACCTAGAAAAAACATGTGCTATGCTATTCGGATCCTCTAAGAAACTGTCTGCCCCTGCGAACAGGCTCTGGGTTCAATGCCTTGATGGCTCCTCATCTCAAACACCGAGTCCTTCAAGTACCTTGGGGTCACTTTGGATCCCACACTTGACCTGTCTCAACATGTCTATATGGTGTGCCGTTAGAGTCAATGCTAGAATTAAAATTGAGGGCTTATAGTCTTCCGCTCCTCCCTCACTCCTTCCGCTAGACTTTCTGTTGCGAGAGGTATTCTCTTACCCCAGCTCCAATATGCTCTGCCCCTCCTCTTTCCTGCAAACTCTGCTACACTCCACAAATGGGACACCGTCTACAACAACATCTGTAGATTCGCCTTACCCATCATTGTCTCCTTTACGCTGGCTTAAATTGGCTGTCACCTAAGGATATTCGAGCCTACTCCCTGGGCTGCTTTATCGACTCCCTGTCTAGACCTCCCTGCCCTGTCTATCTTGCCAACCTCCTGACTCCTGCCTCACACACCTGCATTCTCAGGTCTTCCTCTGTCCCCATGCTCTCCACTAGACCTTGCTATGACATAAATGGGTGAACAGGCATTTGACCATTTTGCTCCCAAATTCTGGAACTCACTCCCCTTATGGTGAAAACGCCATCCTCCCATCAAGAATTCAAAACTGCTGTTCACCCACCTCCTAGCCTCTGGCCAATGCAAATGCTTCATTTGCTTTGTCCCACTGCAGGCTGTCGGGTCTGACCCTGAGTACTACACTAATGTTCTCCCATGCAATACGCTTGTCTAGGTGGCTATGAACCTTGATGTCTTTACTGTCCTCAGCTGTCTTATGGTTACCCTAATTGCTTTATTTTACATCCTTATTATGATCTATGCCTAAAATGTACCCTTATGTAACTGTTACTATGCTACCCAATGTATATCTTGTTTTGCTCCTGTACACCTATATTATGTCTGTGCATTTCTGCATATTGTAACCAATGTCCTGTGCTCTCCCGGGTCGTGCCTGAAAATAGGCAGGTCTGTTGCCTAGCGCACTTACCCGGTTACCAAAAGCTAATAAATGAATAAAATGACATCAGGATACATAAACAGGGTAATTATACGTAGAATGCGCAGCAATAAAACAAAACATTTCAAATCAAAGCATTAATAACATACAATGAAAAGCAAGATACATACTAGAGAACATCAGAATACAAAACAGGAAATTGTGCACTGGATGTGAAGCAATTACACACAATTCTGGTCAAAGCAATTTCAACAATCAAGGTCAAGTCAGGGCATCAGTACAGCATCGGTACAGTCAAAAGGACAGACAAAACCATGAGGAACAAAGAGATACGAAGCGGAGAAATTCAACAGAAAAATGAGGAGTTGAGTGAGGATAAGGTAAAAGCCACAGTAAGTGTAGACATGAGAGATATACAGCAGATAAAACAACAGGAAGAGAACAGATATCTGATAAGTGCAGGAGGGAAGAGGGGCAAAGATGATGGAGCTGCTGCCAGACTAGGTTAGAGAGAGAAAGGTTCAGTTGTAGGGTTGAGATGCAGCAAAGGAGGAAGGGAGTAATTGTACAGAGTGAGGTAGGGAGGTAAATTCTTGGGGGCAGGGCACTGGTGGCACGAAGAAGGATTTAAAGGGAGGGGCTGTGATGGGACACATGAAAGAGTAGGAGGGGTCAGTGAGGCAACTAATGAGAGTGGAAAGGGGTAAATTGGGTAGGGTAAGGAGAGATGTACAAGACAGACTGCAGGGAGTGAAGAGATGATGGCTAACAAAGATGGTGGAAGGAAAAAAATCAAACAGGTTATAAGGGTTCTGGGGCAGGGAGTCTAAGGTGGGTTGAAACAAATGCAGGCATCAAGGTCAGTAAGTAAGGTGCGATGTCTCTGTAGGACGATGTGATGACTGGGTGCCTCGTGGATTGCAAGCGGTAAAGAGTTCAAGTACTTGGAAGCAGCATGGGAAATGGCACTACAGCCTTTGGAAGATTTGCTTCTAGGGACATACAGCAGAGATAGAGTTGAGGAGTGCAGTCCATACGGGGAGGACTGGGGGAGAAAACAACAGGAATAGATGAACTCTTCAGGAGCAGAGATCCTGTTTTCATGCACTTTACCTCGGTAATAAATTATGGAGAGAAGCATACTAAATAAAAAAACAGAACATAAATCATTTCCATTGGGGTCTGTCAGTCAACACCCGGGGAAGAGGACTGCAAGGCTTAAAGAGGCCCACAGGAACCCCGTCACTATGCAGCACAATACACCCAGGGAGAGGACTGCAGGGCTTAAAGAGGTAACTACGAGACACCGCTGGAAAGGCTCCACACTCTTTCAGGGTGTTTACCCGTCGACGCTTCACGTCAACTCCCCATCCGCCCCAGTCACCCTCCCAAAAAAGCTCGTCCCTCAATATATATGTCATCAGGGTCACCTGTCAGCCTGTCATACTTTATCAGTTCACTTTTCCATTAGCAGGTTATATTAACTGGCCACTAGGGGTCAGTGTGGCACCTCCCTTTTCACCAAATCCTTCCCAGCCTTTCAGCCTATTTTTACTCCTCCTCTTTCTCAGACCTGGCACCGCAGCCATAATTCCTAGACACCGCCCTAGCAGATATCGAACCTTGTACCATCCACACCAAAGGCGGACACCTTTCCTCTGCACAACAGCGTCTGCCTTGCTACTTCAACCTTTTCCACTGGCAATAATATGTCACCTCTACCTTTTCCTCTCATCGGCTCCCTTCTTTGCATTGTTTTGCTAGTATTTAGCTTTCATGCTGCTCTCATGCCGCCCCTACTCTCCAACCAAGCCTGCCTATAATGTGCCCTACTATTGCACTAACCCTTGCTGCTCTCGGGACCGATATCTACCCACATATCCTGTACCCCCCACCCCGCCCCTATCCCCACACGGACGCCTCTCCCACCCTTTCTCCTAACCTCCACGGTTCTCTCCCTCCCAGTTCCTACATGCTCGGCTGCTCCCTGCAACTCAGCCCGACGAACTCTCTGTACCATTAAACTTATTAGACTAGCCTTACTTCGTCATCCCCTCTTCCTTTGCCTACTATCAGGGAACGTGCACTCCAACCCGGGCCCTGCATTGCCACACCCCCCAGTAAAAATTCAAATGATTTACTGACTGCCTCCATGAACATCCATAGCCTGCTAAATAAAATTACTCCCCTCCAGGCCTTGATTGCTCAACATTCTCCGGATATTCTAGCCCTCATGGGAAACCTGGCTGTCTCAAGCTACCCCTGACTCAGCAGTGTCATTAGAAGGTTGCTCAATTTTCAGAGCAGACAGGCTAGGAAAAAAGGGGAGGGCTGTGATATTTATAAAAAAAAAAAAAAAACAAGCCCTTCCCCTCACCCTCCCACCTGTCACCCCTGACACTCAAGCCCTCACCATCAAAATAATGTTAAGAAACCAGTAAAAAAACATTAATTTCATGGCCTCCTATATTCTCCCCCAAAATCAAAAGGCAGCTTTTGATGAAATCCTATCCGCCATTATGTCCCTCCCAAACAATACAGAGATCATTATGGCTGGTGACTTTAACACTGACTGGCTCGCCCAGTCTCCAAAGCTTCCAAGGAGTCTGTTACTGCCCCTGAACTAGTCCAACTGGTCCAGTCCCCCACCCAAATTAACTACAAGACTGGCACTTCCACCCTTACTGAACCTTATTTTCACAAACCGATCCAACCACATCTCCCAGGTCTCAGTCCTCCCTGACTCCCATGGTGACCACTCCCCATTATTTTCCATTGGTCGAGTAAACACCACCCATCAACACTTACCACAGACAACTAAAAAGGCTGCCCTACCCAAACTCAAAGTCTTCCTCAGGTCCAGTGACTGGTCCCCCAATTTTGCTACCACAGGATGTGGACACTGCCCTTGCCCACTTTATCAATACCTTCAACCAAGCCGGTGATGCATTCGCCCCTCGCAGAAAGCAATACATAAAACACAAAAACAATCCCTGGGTCTCCTTTTCCCTACTTGATATGATGCACTGCCGGGGCAACCTCTGGCTTACAGCATTTGACTCTAGGCTTCCCCATGACAGACAACTCTACCAAGAAGCCAGGAACAAATGTGCCTGGGAAATCCGTCAGATTAAAATCTAACACTACCAACAAACCCTCACTGCCACATAGAGCTCAGGACGTAATTTCTGGTGAAACATTAAAGAAATCACAGGGAAAGTGGTCCAGCAACCGCCCCCCCAACTCACTGTTGATGGTAAGCTGTGCCAAGAACCACTTACAATCACAAACAGCCTTAACAAGACCTTTTCAGATCTCAGTAGAGTGTTGCCCTTGAACTCTTTTGACTCCCCTGCCTCCAATCCCTCCCACCTTATTAAATGCACCCCATTCCATCTCAATGTTATCTCCCCAAGGCTGCTCGCAAGTATATCTCTAGCTTATCAATAAGTCTAGACATACTGGTGACATTATTGACCTGAAATGTCTCAGACTTATTCTTGATGAAGTCCTTTTCCACTTCACAAAATTCTTTAACATTTCCCTTTGTCTTGGGAAATTCCAATCTGCCTGGAAACGTGCTATCATAACACCTCTCCACAAAGGCAGTGACTGTACTGTCCCCAATAACTACCGCCCCATCTCTATTCTGCCCCCCTGGCTCTAGAGAAAGTTGTCACCAACCAGCTCACTGAATACCTCTCCTACTATAACCTACTGTCTCCCATCCAGCATGGTTTCCGCAGTGGGCACAGCACCACTACTCGAATACACTACCTTCATACACCGTGCCCTGGACATTTGGTGGGCTCAGTCTACACTGATCTCACCAAAGCCTTCTATACTGTCAATCATGTCCTTCTACCCCAATCCCTCCCAGCTGTAGGTCTCCACCCTGAGGTAGTATCCTGGTTTGCAGGTTATCTCTGAGCATTCACAGCAGGTCAGGATTGGCAGCACCTCTCTTCCAGCTGCCTCATTCTTTCTAGTGTCCCCAAGACTCTATCCTTGGTCCTTTCCTCTATAGCCTATTCCTAAACCCCCAACCTCTGTCCTGTCCACATAATATGCTCCTCTACGCGGATGACGCCGTGATTTTCAACTGTCACCCTAATCCTGATACTCTTCAAATTATGCTCCAAGAGCGTTTCCATACCATTGAGTCCTGGTTTGTCACCCACAAATTAATCCTCAATATTAATAAATCTAAAACCACGGTCTTCTCACACCGTCAAAGCCGGCACCATAACATCCCCTTATCTATCTGTAACTCAACTAATTTTCTCATTAACCAAGTTAACTCTCTCAGGTACCTGGGGTTAACCCTTGACTCCCACATCTCTTTCCGTGACCATATCCAGACCCTCCTGTCAGCACTCAACACCAGAACTGGTCTGCTATATAAGCACAAACATTTCCTGACTCCTGAAGCTCTCCACCTGGCTGTCTCCTCCTTTGTCCTCTCCCTAGTTGACTATGGGTTGGTAATATACGGCACAGCTGACCCAACTACCCTCTCCAGGGTAAAAAACACCTTGAACAAGGCCTGTAGGCTAGTCACATGACATGACAGACCTATATATGTAACGTGTACGAATCTGCAGGCTGGCTAAACCTTGACGCCAGAATTAAATACTACACCTGCCTTCTTGGGAAAAAGATTCTGCTCAAAATGACTCCCCCCGGCCCTGACCTCCTGATCACTATAGTACCTACCACCCATGTAGCTAGACGTACTACCAGGTCCACCTACTCTGTGCCACGGTGCAGAACATCGCTTTGGCAAAGGGCCTTCCTATGCCGTGCTCCTTCATAGCTCAATGAAACCTCAACCACCACCCATCTCCCAACCCCTGGTCCTTTCAAAACAGCCCTCAAGACCCATCCCCTCGAAATGGCAAACTGTGTGTGCGCCTGAACTTAATCAAACTTCACCTCTATTGATTTCCTGCCTTGGCCAGACTGCCTATTAAGTATAAGCTGGCTATCCTACTTTTATTCTCCGACCCAGGTCAGCTTAACCCCAGTATCTTTTTGGTTACTTACCTTGCACTGTTTAAGCATAGGTGCATTACTACTCGTCTTACTTTTCCAGCAGTAAGTTACAATGTTGATAGGACAATGGGCTCTTGCCTGCAATACTTGTCCTCCTTTGTCTAGAACACCTGTACATATCCTTATTAACGTACTGTAACAAATGTCCTATCTTATGTACTTTTATGCTTCAGACTCTAATTACCAGATGTAACTCGTCTCTTGTGCTCAACTGTTTGTGCATGTCAACGTGTGCTCATAAACAATGTATGCATGTATGACGCGGCACCTTTGCAAACGAGTCTTTGACTCAAAGGTTGTATTTCTAATTCTTTAATAAATAAATACCTTTGGTATTCAAACCTTGGCAATGCCCAGTACCATCTGTACTTTGATTTTGAGAGCTGACTGCTCTGTGAGCATACAGTACGTCCTTGCACTACCAGTGGCTAATGCCCCTGTGTATGCAGAGCTTTAAGAAGCGTCACACTTGTGCAAGTTTTGGTGGTAGTCAAACACACACACACTGCAGACTGCGGTGTACACACACCAGAATTTGTTGGCTTGAAAACCACAGCAACATGCAAAAGTTCAGGGCTGCTCCAACACAATAATGTGGATGATTCTTACAGTTCAACTTCTGGTATCTAGGAATGGCACTGCTGCTCTGTTTGGACAATCTACAGAGGACATATTGTGCTTAACTAATCAGATGACATTTTTGTCTTTTTTTAGTCCTGTTAGTCTAACAAAACCGCGCAGTTAACGTTTCGAGTTCTACTGTATAGTAGTATGTAGCACACTGATGGCAGTACTCACTCTCACTAAAACCAGCAGATCGCCATAGTACAAACAGAATTAGACAGAGATGCGCTGTATTACTTCGTATTTATCTTCCGAAGATCGCCAATGAATGAAAAACACACATATCGAGTTTACTGGACAGACACACACTCCTGATAACCGGGACCGATAACTCGCCACAGTTTTGCTCGGGTCTTCACTTTCCACATGGCCAGGCAGCCTGAGCCGAGTTAAGAACACATCTATCCTGATAAAACAAAATAACGGACAGGCTTTCACATCTCTACACAAGTCACCGAGTTTGCAACAAATAAGAAATTAATCACACTCTCTTGTTTTCTCAACCATATCAATGCTCTAAATTGACAGAAGACAGCCACGCAGCGATATTTATAATTTGGTACGCGATTGGTAGCGTCTTGATCCGCTCTATGCTGTGTGGACTTGTGGGATTTTGGAGGACTACCTCAAGCACATAACTCGAAAGAAAGACTAGAATGGCAACGCCATATAACTAGAAGAAAAGATTAGAACGGCAACGTCCCCCTTCTGAAGCACGCAAAGCGGCCCGGTGTAGTATCAAATTCTGCGCAGTTGTAAGCTCAAAGGGTAGCAACATTTCCAGCTTCTTGCTCGCTGAGTTTACAGTGCTCTCCGTTTGTCAAGCTCACTTATCGGTCACCAGGTGTGGGTATCCACGTTTCTTATTAAAGGAGAAGTCCAGCTTTGTTTCTGTTGTTGTTCTACTTACTTTGAGTCACTGATGTAGTCAGCATCGTGTCCCCATCTCCCGACGATGTTTTCCAGCAAATTCACGCATTTTAAACATAATTTAACAGAAGAAACAGTTCATTGTCTTTTTCTCCTCCATTTTCAACAAAAGCGCTGCTTTAGATGTCGTCATCACCGCAACAGCCAAGATGGGGTGTCACAGTAAATGTGGACATGTGTGTAACACGCGCTTTGAATTTTAGTTTCTCTCCAGAATGGGGGAAGCTGTTTAGTAATGCGCACATGCAGTAGCATGCGATCGTGAGTCTACCGACCAGTGTGCTGTGAGGCATGTTCTTTTCTTTTTTTTGAAATTCAACATCTTTATTGAATTTTAATAACAGCAAAGCATAGTGTACAGACAGTATCACATTCTATAGCGAGACAAAGGGCTTATAACCAGTGTAACAACAGAGAGCTGGGTATGGTGCATGCCTGAATATAAACAACCAAAGAGGGAGACACCATTTGATCAGACCAGCCCTTAAACCCCACCCACCCCTGGAGGGTGCCACCTCCAACCCTCGAATAATAAAGATATAATGGCAAGCGGTACTCCAGCATTAAAAACAGTATAAGGGAGGCAGAGTGTACTAAGGCTGTCAGAAATAACTCTCATATGGGATTTAATGCAAATATAAGGCATATAGCTTGCCCCACTTCTGGTTAAAGGAAGGCATACTATTCCGGGAACTAGCTATTAGCCTTTCTATTTTGAAGCAAAGGGAAATTTCACCTAGCCATTCTGAATAAGAGATAGCAATTTGGTCCAACCAATGTTTGAGGACCAGCCGTTTAACTGCTATGGAAATTAAGGCCATATGAAACCTGCGCTCTTTAACTCTAATATCCGAATACATCCCTAATATACATATTTCAGCTGTGAATAACTCCCCCAAACTCAGGAGAGGGTCAAGATTGGTTTGGATTGAGTTCCATAGGGGGACCACCTTATCACAGTACCAAAATATGATGTAATAAGTTCCTTAAACTGCTCCACATCTTGTACAATTAGTTGAAGCCAGCCTACCAAATTTGACCAGCTTAATTGGCGTATAGTATAGATTATTCAGAATGTGAAACTGAATTAACCTATTTCTGTCTTGAGTAAGATATCTGTATGTGTCACGCCAGATCTGGTTCCAAGGTAAGGGGGAGTCAGGTAAGAGGGACACCCAAATCTTGGAACCGGTTAAAGCGTTGGGGAATTTAGTATCTAATAAGTAAGAATAAATTCTGGCAATTCCATGGGGTTTGCTTGTACACTCCTGAATTTGGTCTAGGAAAGGTTTTGTTTGGGACGGTAACGCTACAGTCCCAAACAGCTTCCCTAAAAGGTGTCTCAACTGAAAGACCTTAAATATGTGTTTCTGTGTGAGATTCAATTTGGTTAACAATCCAGTGGAGGAGAGAAGAGAACCCTGAGGATAGAGATTCTCTACTGGCCAATCATGTATTTGTGGAAGCCAGTCTGAAGTTAATGGGGAGCCACCGATTTTGATATTGGGATTTAGGGTAAGAGGTTGTGCCACATCCTTTGTAAATGATATATTAAAAAAGCTCCAGCATTGAGAGAAAATGGGGTGTAAAGGGGTTAAGTGGGAAAATAACTGATTTAGTCAGATTTAACCTGTAATTAGATACGAGCCCAAACTGATTAATAATATGTAATGCCTGCGGTAAAGAGGATTCTGGGTTAGTAAGATGCAAGAGGATATCGTCTGCAAAAACCGAGAGGGTCAAGGATCTCTGGGAAATAACACACCCTGTAATCTGAGATGAGGCCTTGATACTGAGTATCAGAGGTTCTAAATACAGGTTGAATAAGTAAGGAGACAGAGGACAACCCTGTCGGGTACCAGAGTGCAGGGAAAACTAGATGAAAAGACGCTGTTACAATAAATTCTGGCAGAGGGTGAGTTGTAAACTGCTCTAACCCACTGAATAAAGATATTTGGGAAGCCCATTCTTCCTAGTGTGGACACAAAAATCCCAATTAACCTGATCAAAGGCTTTTTCTGCATCTAGGGCAATCAAAGCCATAGGAACTTGGGAGTCTTGTGCAGCCTGGAAGATGTGGGAGAGGGTACGCAAGTGGTCTGCCACAGATCTACCTTGGACAGACCCCACTTGTTCGGGACTCAGCAGATGTTGCTAGACCTGTTTGATTCTGAAAGAGAGAATCTTAGGATTTTAATGTCATAATTTAATAATGAGATTGGCCGGTAGCTAGCCGGTTCTAGCTGGGGTTTATCTGGTTTTGGGATTAAAATTATTGTGGCCTCCAACAATGAGGGGTCAAAGGAGTCTGATAAAAGCATATAGTTGAATAATTTAAGGAGGAGAGGTGAGATCTCCTTACAAAAAGTTTTGTAAAAATTGGGGGAAAAGCCGTCAGGGCCTGGAGATTTGTCCAGAGGTAACCCCTTTATTGCATCCTCGATCTCCTCTAAGGTAATGGGAGAGGATAAAGTTTCACAGTGATGTGCCTGTAGGAAGGGAAGAGATACACCATCCAAGAAATGTTCTATAGCAGGAAGAGATATTTGAGAGGTACCTCTACCGTACAGTTCCCTGTAAAAGGATTCAAAGATATATGCAATATCTCTTGGTGAGGTTTTAATAGTGCCATCTGATGACTTCAGAGTGGGAATTAACCTTGAGTTCTCTGTCTCCCTTAACCTGAGAGCTAACAGCCTGCCCGTTTTTTCCCCTTGATCTAGGTAACGAGATTTAGTTTTAAGGATGGCATATTCTGTTTTTTCTTTAATCATGTCCTCGTATTCATTCCTGAACTTACATAATCTCTCCGGATCTTGCTGAGAATTAGAAAGAGAGAAGTCATTCTCAGCAACCCTGATTTGGCTAGACAAAGAAATAATCTTGGCTTCCCTTAGTTTTTTCCTTCTAGAAGCCAGTTCTATGAACTCGCCCCTAATAAAACATTTTAGAGAACACCAGAATAAGTCCTCCCTAGCAACAGAACCCTGATTAAGTTTGAGAAAAGACGAGATCAAAGATTTGAGATGGGAAATTGTATGTTCATCTTTTAGGAGTTGCGTGTTTAGCTTCCATGAAGTGTCCCTTTGACCGTATGGTCCGGGAGAAACCTTAATCCATGCAAGGGAATGATCAGATATGACAATTGGCTCAATACCTGAATGAGAAGTATTTTCTAAAGGGTGGTGCTAATTAGAATGTAATCAATTCTTGACCATGTTTGGTGAACCTGAGAATAGAAGGAAAATATACGACCAGAAGGGTTAAGCAGGCGCCAGGGTCACATAGCCCTAATAAGTTCATGAAACTCCCTAAGGGCAATTTGAGATGGGGAAAGGGCTTTACAGGTCTATAAGTTTTGTCAAACTCCTGTGTTGGGGCAACATTCCAGTCACCACCCAGAATAAATGAGGATGGCAAGAGCCCACTCAATTTGATGGCTAAATGCATGAGAAATTGGGATCACCACCCACTGGACCATATATTGCCCCTAATACCACGCTAACACTATTAAGCTGGCCCTTAACCAAAACAAATCTGCCCTCCTGATCTGTGGAACTGTCTTGACCACAAATGAGATACCCGCCTTATCAAAATAGCAACACCTCTGCAAGCCGATGCACCCCAGATACAAAAACCTGAGAAAACCCTGACGCCTTAACTCGCTGGTTTCTGTGAAGCAAATGTGTGTTTCCTGCAAGAATAAAATATCAATATTTAACAGGGAGCAATTTAGGAGAACTTGATGCCTTTGGTGGCATCTCTGATACCTCTGACGCTCCAGGTAGCAATTTTAATAGGCCTCAACGCCATATAACGAAAAAAATTAGAAAACAAAATCCATTGGTACTTCCGCAGACTTAAATGCCAGTGGCACTCTCCAGGTTTCCCACACCTCCGTCAACCCCAATGAATTGACAAATGCCATAACTCCTGGCAATCAGGAATCTAACCTAAAACATACAATAAAGATGTTAGGTGACATTAACAAGTATATGTATAATGCATATAGAGATAGCCCGTGGTCTTCCCACCCTCCCCAACAGTCCCACCACTCCAAATCCCTTTAAACTATTTACAAAAGGCCCCACTAGGATTAGGAGACACAATACCAAAAACCAGAATAAACCTGACAGGGGCCATCCCCAAAAGGTTACATGACCAGGAATAACCGTTCTTAAGCTGAAATGAGGCATACAAAGGTAAACCATTGCATAGGCACCAAACATCCTGCCCCAAACCAAATAAAGGACACTAGATCTCCCTGATGCAGCAACCCACCACCCCTCAGCTAGACCATGAAGCAGGTCTCCCAGTGTTTGTTCTCTCCCCGAGCCTCCCACCCACCAACCACAATTGAAGAAAAAACTGGGCCCTGTGCCCCCAAAAAAAAAAACCCAAAATACCAATCCATTGGTATGAAGATACAGGGTCCCTACCAAGAGCTGTAAAACTGATAATGACCGCCCCATCAGCCATATCGTGCTAGGAGTCACTTTTAAAATAGGACTCGAGGGGAAACCACATACCAACCATTGTATCTACCTGTTTTCAACACAAGAAAGCAAAACAGTAAAAACGAAAAGAAACAGAGACTTGTCCGACTGGACTGTGTTGTTTTAAATCAGCCCCGAAGTGTGGGAAATAATGGGAGGGAAAAAAAAAAGGTTGTAGGACTAAATGGTCCGTCCCTAATCAGGGCCAGTGGGAACCGCAAGCGAAAACTTAGTTCCATCACCTCCCCCCCCCCCCAGGTTTAATCAGTTAGGCCATTAGTGCTTACACAGGCCTGATAGGCCCCGATTCGGACAACAACCTCGGCCCCAGTGTACAGAACCGAAGGAGACAAGGGGAGTAACGCCTAACAGGTAAAAACCTCAACGCCCACTCATTAGTAGGGAGAACTAGGTGTACAAGATTTCACAGTTCAGCTTTCAGTTCACTCTGAAGAGGCTGGGGAGCTTAAGGGTGAGGTCCGAAATGGCTTGATCCGGGTTATCATAGGAGTGCCAGACACCATCCAAGGCCACCAGTAGCTTAGCCGGATAATTCATCCGAAACCGGATTCCCGCTGCGATGAGCTTGTTCACGATCGGGTGAAAGGCTGCTCTTTTCTGGCGGGTCTCATAAGGCAGGTCCTGGGTCAGCCGCAGTTTGGCGTTGTCCCATTGGATTGACTCCAATTCTCTTGACTTGGATAGAACATGCTGTTTCTCTAAAAAGCTGAGAAACTTGATTATAATGGGCTGAGGGGGTGCACCGGGTGGAGGCTTAGGCTTTAGGGAGCGATGAGCTCCTTCAATGTGGTACTGCTGATTAAGGGGTGAGGGACCAACAACTTTGTTCAGCAGCTTCTGGATAAACGAAATGGTGTCGGATCCCTCCTCAGATTCGGGCAGTCCGAGAATCAGTATGTTGTTTCGTCTGCTTCTACCCTCTAAATCTTCCCTCTTGAGTTGCAACTTATTAATTTGTTGACGAAGTTGTACGATCTCCGGATCAGTTTTCCCCTTCCAGTTCTCCAGAGAAGACGTTTTAGCCTCCATGTCGCCCACTCTTAGCGTAAGTGCACCAAGGTCGCTTCTAATGCTTTTCACTTCCGAAGAAATATCCTGGAGGGTTTCTTGAAAGGGGATCAGCTCTTGCAGGAAGCGATCCTCAGTAAGCAAACTGGCAGAGGAGCTAGGAAGAAGTTGTTTAGCAGATTGCCCCGAGCCTTGATTTTTGGATTTTTTGGCGGCTTTTTCAGGAGTAGTAGGCAGAGTGTGCTTCACTCCGGCCTCCTTCATTTCCGCTTCCATTCTTGTAATACCTCCTAATATGACAGCCGCGGGTCCAAAAATGAAACCCAGCATGTTCCAGGCAGAAGGAGCAAAACAGAAAAGTAGTCACCCTATTACTTCCGATGTTAAAACAGGCAAGGCTTGAGATTTGCTAGTTGGTAGGTAGGAGCTCCAGAAAAGGCTGCCACTAGGTGCTCCACATCACGTGACCTTCATCCATGTTGTTCTTTTCTGTACTGGAGCTGACAGTTTTGATGCATAATAAAAACTAATACTGTATATAAATAAATACTGTCCAGTTCATTTAATAAAATGGGTGTTAAAAGAAAATGGTCTCATGTATTTTTATTAAAGCAGTCTCATTGCATACAGTTTGCAGTGTAACACTGATGTTTCATTTTATAGTATCTACCTCCTGCTATTGATCACATATATTTCAACAAATGTATTTCATTGGCTGCCTATGTATTATTATTTTTTTCCCTCCAAGACATATTTCTCCCTCCAAAATACACCAGATTACGACATATTTGTGCATACTTGACTATTTTTAGCTTCAGCAGTGGTACAATTCAATGCCCAATGGCCAGCTTCATATAAATTAATCCCTGGTGATCCAGTGGACCTGCCCCTCAGCCCAATCACAGGCTTAATTACGTTGACATATTCCCTGGTGGTGCAGTGGACTGCATCAAGCCCAATCGCGGGAAGTGTAAAAAGTAATATCATCCCTGGTGGTCCAGTGGACCCTACCCTCAGCTCGATCAAGAGCGTAATCACATGAAGACATTCCCTGGTGGTCCAGTGGACTGCATCCAGCCTGATTGCAGGCTTTGTAAAAATAATTCTATCCCTGGTGGTCCAGTGGCACCCCACCTGCCCATTCAGACACGGCACACCGCCCCACCAGTCAGTGGCAGGCATTAGCTACCTACCCACAAGCCGCACGCCTACTGACAGCGTGCAGTATCCATTCACATATCAAGACTGTGTAGTACAGTACAGTCTGCACGCCCATTAGCCCACGCCGTGGACCAGTGGGCATACAGCCATACTGTACACTGTCAGTCGGTGGGCGGACGAGGCGGCTTGCGGTTGGGAGCTAATGCCAGCTGCTGATAGGGAGGAGCATGGTGGCGGGTCTGGAGGGTGGGTGGGGAGGTACCGCTGGACCACCAGGGATAAAATTATTTTACAGCCCGCAATTGGGCTGGATGTGGTCCACTGGACCACAGTATTATGAACTAGTGATACTGTGAGACTGAAATATAATGCCATAATCAAACTGCATTTCTGATGAAATCATCAAACATATGAAAAGGCTCGCACAAGGGGGGTGCTCTTGGTTCCAGGGGAGTAGCCAGAGATTACAGATCTGCACACCAACTGGACTCACTGCTACTCCACCACCACCAACCCCTTGTTAGGGTGAGCTGACCCTCCCCCTGGGGTGTAGCCAGACAATACACAAATGTACACCAGGTCCATGTTTGCTGCCTCATTTGGCACAATAAATACAACTTTTGTATCTCATAACACTGGTTGTTGCCATGCATGGGTAAGTATAAATGCCATGCATTGTTCCCTAAGACACCCACATACCAACCAAGAGCCTGTAAAGTTGTATTGTCCTTGAGAAGCAAAGAAAGTATTAGTGACCAGTCCTTCTAGTTTACACTCCTATGAATAAAATGACAGAAAGGTTCAGTATTGTTAGTTTTCATGGAAAAAGGAGGCAGTTCAGAGCCTGTTTGCTACCCAAAATTGCACACCATGGAGTGCTTGGAGTATAGCTCTGATCTGCACCATATGCTTGTGTTATTAATTACTTTAAATTAGCACTAACAACCACTGACACTGCAGTAAACTAGAACCACCATTTATTCTATTTTAAATAAACGTTTTTTCTACTTTACTGCAGCATCACTGATGTTTTACTGGTAGTGGGTGAGTGCCTGGTTTAGAAGTAATTGAAAATGTAATTGTACCAAACATGGGTGCAGCCAGGCATACTCCAGAATTTCTGATCAAATAAATCACATTGGGGATTCTACACCATGAAAATAAAACACCATGCGGTGCAACTCCATTCGCTCCGGCACACCTTCCCATCCAGTCCTCTGTGCACAACAAATTACTTCACAAACAAGAACAACCCATATGAGGGTCAACAATATTATAGCAGTATGCTGTGCTGAGAAATCAGTGAATTACTACGAGGCCTCAATCAAAATTCATTTGGACTAATGAGGCGCATACAGCAAAATAAGACAACAACACATGGTGTCACTCCATTTCACTGGCGCACAATGTACCACACTGTCTTCTGTAGACCACAGATTAATCACTTTAGAGGCCATGACAACCTGTATGAGGCTCCACAATATAAAACTTACATCTGAGGATCGAAAATGTGATTAAAATTACCGTTGCCAATGTTTACACACATCACTTCACTCCCTGAATTAGCAACACACGGGGCAATATCCGCATCGCGCACAGTTACACAGGGAAGCGCTGTTGCTGTGACGACATCCCTGATGGGAATAATTACCAGAAATGCGATGGATCCTAAACATGGCGCGGGCTGGAAAAATCGAGAAACGGGGCACCAGCATTTTACGAGTAACACTACTAAAAACACACAGGCGGACGATTCAGAACAGTAATGAAAAAAGACTCCCAACACAGAAAGGTACCAAACTCAATATTTATTACATAGATTGCTCATTTTAAACTATTTTTATGAGCCTTCTCCTTAAATGGGGCTGCTTATTTACTTTGCCCAAAGCGGACCCCCAATTCAATTAACACACCACACTGTTTTTGATATAAAAAAGGGCCGCAGCTCTTTTTACTTAATCAAAATTGAATACATTACATGGGACATTTAGCCTTTTTACAAGTCTAATATGTTCATCACAATTTTACAGATATGCACTTTACAATATATCATATACATACACAAACACTATGCAGAAAAATTGTAACATATGTACATTACATATCCCATCCCGTAAGGCCCCTTGGGCAGCCATAATTCATGTATTGCTGAAACCCTGGCTCCTTCATCTGCTTGTTTTGAAGGGAACTCTGGCCCTTTAGTCCAACAGACCCGTTGAGGGCCGTGCCTTTCCGCAAGACAGTCCCCCCCCAACCAAATTTAGGGCCTCCTAGCCCCTTGACAAGGAGCATGCCCGTCGGGGCAGCACTCCTCATCTCGGAGTCTTGGATCCCAGCGTTTCGGTGCACGCCCCAGCCTGGGTGCCTTCCTCTCCTGATCTTCTGAGGCATACCTGTCCTAGGGTCATGCCACTCCCCGGTGACACCCAATCGCAGCTCTTCTTATGTCTGGAGCCTCTTACCCAGGGTTAGCCATGAATTTACCTTGAATTACCGCCTCTTGTTCCTTATATCAATTCTCAACTAGGTTTTTCCCTAGAGCCGCGACAGAGCTCTTGCTACGGCCTGGAAGTTTTTGGGGCAGGAGGGTGGGTAAAACTTCTTGTTGCGGAGCTGTTCCAGGAGGGCGAGAATCCCTGGAACAGCTCCTTTTGAACCCTTCTCCTGACCCTCCCTATAGGGAGGGTCTTGGCCAGGCCTCTCCAAGGAGATCCTCGGATTGGACCACCTGCTCGGGGGGCCACCTCCTCCTAAACGGTAGGCGGCTCTCCTAGCCCCCACCCTCTTGGGTGCCATCAGCAATTTGCCCCCCCCCGGTGAGAGGCCGGTGAGGCTGTTGCCCAACGCGGACTCCCAGTTTAATTAACACACCACAACACACTGTTTTTGGTATAATAAAGGGCCACAGCTCTTTTTACTTAATCAAAATTGACTACATTACATGGGACACTTAGCCTTTTTACAAGTCTAATATGTACATCACAATTTTACAGATATGCACTTTTCAATATATCATATACATACACAAACACTATACAGAAAAATTGTAACATATGTACATTATGTATCCCATCCCGTAAGACCCCTTGAGCAGCCATAATTCATGTATTGCTGAAACCCCGGCTCCTTCATCCGTTTGTTTTGAGGGGAACTCTGGCCCTTTAGTCCAACAGACCCTTTGAGGGCCGTGCCTTTCCGCAAGACAGTTCCCCCCCAACCGAATTTAGGGCCTCCTAGCCCCTTGACGTGGAGCATGCCCGTCGGGGCTGCACTCCTCATCTTGGAGTCTTGGATCCCAGCGTTTCGGTGCACGCCCCAGCCTGGGTGCCTTCCTCTCCCGATCTTCCAAGGCATACCCGTCCTAGGGTCATGCCTCTCCCCGGTGACACCCAATCACAGCTCTTCTTATGTCCGGAGCCTCTTACCCAGGGTCAGCCATTAATTTACCGCCACTTCATACTGTGCCAACAAGTATCTCCCACTAATGCCCAAGGGATCTTACTTTTTCCAAACAGCACCGTCTCGCAGAAATCGTTAAGGGTATTGTTAAAAACGTCATTTCCCATCTCTGATAAATGAACCCCATCCCGGCTATAAAATCCTGTATCCATTTTAGTAATCAAGAAGTGCCCGATTACCTCCACACCCAGCGAGGCCGCGAAATGAGACACCTCCCTATTCACGGACTTCCGCGCTTTGTCCATCGCTCCTGCCTTTCGCTCACCACGCCAGTGCAGGCGTGGTATCGTTCTTGTCCATGCCAGAATGATGCAAGGCAACAATTGTTTTAAGTGGGACAAATCCCTCTTCATATCCCCAATTAATCTCTTTGCCCCTAGGGTGACCAAGTCATTCCCTCCCAGGTGAATCACTAGCACGAGCGGTAGTTGACGAAGTAGGCCCAATGCAACGATTGTTTTACACAATGCCCCCCACCTCATCCCCCCTTTTTCTGCCCATTTAATCACAGTTCGACTTCTTGGAATGTCCAGCTGACTTGTATATGGCCGTTTTTTCGCCCTCGTGTATGCCTCCCTCACATGCAAATGACCCACAATCCATATCGGAGGGGATGTCGCCGCCATGCCTGTAAGACAAAATTAGAAATGTGAGTATTCTTCAATTTGAACTATCAGTCCCAACTTGTGCTGGGTTCCCCACCATCACTTGCTGCTGTTTTTTGCTGAGGCCTTATGTACCCCATGTATGCCTTTGAAGCCCATCTGCCAACCCCTTTTATCTGATCCTCTTTTAAACCACACCTGGCAGCCTCAGTGGCTGCTCCAATTCGGAATGAATGGGTGTTGTATGAGTTCGGGTTTTTTCCTGCCATCCATAAACCCTTTCGTAGGACCGCAGTGAACTGCCGCCTTGTGACCGCTTTTCCGTCCCCATGCACAAACAAATGCCCCATTCCTGTTGGACAACCCACCACATACTCTTTCATTGCCAGCCATGGGCAAATATTCCCTGGTGGGGCCTTAAACAGTGTAATCATAGTGGGGGGGGGGCGCACTGGTTTGTTTTTGATTTTCGCAGCTGAAGACACAGTCTGTCTTGCCAGATGACAAAATCACTCAACTGGAGACTGGTGTTCTGTCTCAATGAGTTAGACTGTGGTACCAACTCAGACACCCGGAAGGCCCAAAAAAATGCACATATGTATAGGGCCCTGAAAAGCTTGGTTTCATAGCCCAAGCTGCAAGTGACCGCCAGTGCTTTCAAGAGGTTGGACAATTCAGGTAATCCTATGGGCTTTCTTGTGTCCACCTTTTTACCTGTGAGTCTAGACATGCCCTGCATCATTTTCTTCGTAATGAAATTGTTAGTTGGGTCGGGGAAACCTTTGTACTTTCGAAGAAAGGCAATGCCTGCTAGTTGGAGGCGTATAGCTGCTGGGGATTTCCCCAGGCTTTCTAAGTGTAGGATGTAGCTTTGAACTTGTCTTTGGGTATTGTGCAGTTCCATGCTTACCTCGTGACCACAAAATTGCTGGAAAGATTCATAGCTACCCACATACTTCCTCCATGTTGGGGGGGGCCACAGCGAGTTGTGCCAGTTGCTGCAATCTTGGTTCCCAAGTCTCCAGACCGCTTCCGATATTTTTGTGGGGAACTGGTCCACCCACAGGGCTAACTGCCTGAAGTGCTCAAGCTGAAATCAAGACAGGCATCAGCTATAACATTTTCCTTTCCTGGCAAATGACGTGCCTTAAAAGAGATGTTGTACCGTAAGCAGCATAACACAAAGACTCGCAAGACTTTCATCACCTCTTCCGAACGAGATGTCTGCGAGTTCAATATGTCCACTACCGCCCTGTTGTCTGTGTGAAACAGCACTTTCTTATTCTGAAGTTTGTGCCCCCACACCTTACGGCTACCATGACAGGGAACAGTTCAAGAAGGGTGATGTTCTTTGTGAGTCCCTTCAACACCCACTCATGTGGCCAGCATCCTGCAAACCATGCTCCCTGCCAGAATGCCCCAAAACCAATGCCCCCCGAAGCATCGGTCACCATGTGCAGATCCAAAAATTGGTCTGCTGGTGTCTGCCAGATGGTGATACCATTGAGATCTTTCAAGAAGAGTTCCCAAACCTGCAGGTCTGCTTTTATGCCCTGTGTGAGTCTGATGTGATAATATGGTTTTAGAGCCCCCACTGTAGCTGATGCCATCTGCCTAAGGAATGGCCTGCCTGGGCGAATTGCACGGCATGCAAAATTCAAGTGGCCTGTAACAGATTGCAGCTGTTGTAGGGTCACCTTCTTTGCCTTTCCCATCTCACCCAACAGATTGCTCAAAAGTGCCACCTTGTCTCACGGTAGCCAGGAAACCATGGCCTCGGAGTCTATTTCTATGCCCAGGTATGAGAGACAGGTAGCCGGGCCCTCAGTTTTTTCCTGGGCTAGCAGGACACCAAAATACCCCATCAATGAGGTGAAGCCTTGCAGCGTCTCCCCACATGTGGTCCCCCCCTTGGGACCCATAAATAGGAAATCATTGAGATAATGGACTACATGTATGTTAACATAGAAACAGAATTTGATGGCAGATAAGGACCGCTTGGCCCACCCAGTCTGCCCATTTCCCTACCTGATGGATAAGCTGCAGATCCTAGTTAACCAGCAGCCTACTTCTTCCTACCCCCACCCCCTAGAATTGCCTTATGACTGTCCCATGCATGCTTGAATTCCACCACTGTTTGTGACTCCACAACCTCCCTCTGGAAGGCTGCTCATACATCCAACACCCTTCTGTGAAAAAAAATACTCTTAAATTTCCTCTGAGCCGCCTCTCTATCTTCAAATTGTGCCCCTTGTTCTTGCACACCTCTTTTTGAAAGATGCTACCCTCCTGGACTTTGTTGATTCCATTGAGGTACTTGAAAGTTTCTATCATGTCCCCCTCCTTTCCTCGAGGCTATGCATATTAAGCTCTTTAAGTCTCTCTCATATGTCTTCCGTGCAGACCCTGCACCATTTGAATTGGCCCTCCCTGACAGCTTCTATCCTGTCTATGTGGTTGTGAGATTGGGTTCCAGAACTGCACTAGTATCTAGATGGGGTCTCACCAGCTGTCTGTACAGAGGGATAATAACTTCCTGTTTTCACTGGTGATGCCTCTCCTATGCATCCCAGAACTCCCAGCCCTCCTTGCTGCCCTCTCATTGCTTGCCCACCTTTGGTCATCTGATATAACTACCCCCAGGTTCCTTTCCATTTTGTTGTTGTTAGTATCTCACCCCCATTGTGTACTCTTCCCTGGGTTTTTGTTTCCCAGGTGAAGTACCTTGCCTTCTTAGCATTGAATCTAAGCTGCCATACATTTGACCATTCCTCTAACCTTGCCAAGTCCTTCTCATCCTTTCCACTCCACCTTTTGTGCATCAACTCTCTGTTGAAGATCTTTGTGTCATCTGCAAAGAGACACTTTTCCTTCCAGTCCCTCTGCAATGTCACTTATAAAGACATTGAGGAGGACTGGTCCCTACTCTGAACCTCGGTGCCCACTACTAACCCCTTTTTCAGAGTGGACTCATTTTATTACTCTCTGTGTCCTATTCTCCAGCCAATTCTTTACCCAGGTTGTCATCTTGGGACCCACTCCAGGCTGGTTAACTTGTATATCAATCTTTGTGTGGGACTGTGTCAAATGCCTTATGTACTCAGGTCTAGGTAGGCCATGTCCACAGCCCTCCCTGATCAACTACTTTGGTCACCCAGTCAAAGAAATCTATCAGATTTGTCTGGCATGACCTTCCGGCCGTGAATTCATGCTGCCTTGGGTCTGTGCCCTCTGGCCTCTAGATATTTAACAGTTCTTTCCTTCAGAGTGATTCCATCATTTTCCTCCACTGAGTTAAACTAACAGGTCTGTAGTTTCCTGCTTCTGCCTTGCTCCCACTTTTGTGAAGAGAATCACATCTGCCCTCCTCCAGTCCTCGGGTACCATCCCATCCTCCCATGATTTGTTAAAGGGGTAGTCAGTGGTGTCACTAGTTCTACCCTTAGTTCTTTTAGAATTCTGGGATGAATCCATCAGGCCCCATTGCTTTGTCCACCTTCAGTTTTAAGAGTTCTTTCAGAATCCTTTCTTCTGTAAATGGGCTGGTATCAACTTCTGTATCCAGAGTGTTTCTACTGTTTGTTTAGGTACCTCCCCTCATCCTTTGTAAATACTGAGCAAAAATATTTGTTTAGTATCTCTGCCTTTTCACAGTCACCCTCTGCCCACCCTCCTCCCTCCCTTTATTAAGCCTCACTATCCCTCCCTTGGCCTTCCTTGCTCCCTAATGTACCTATAAAAGGTTTTATCCCCCTTCTTAACTGAGTTGGCTATCTTTTCCTCGGTTTGGGCCTTTGCTGTTCTGACTGCCTTCCCAGCTTCCTTTTTCTGTTTTTTGTGTGTTCTCTGGTGGCCCACTCCAAGAAGGTTAAGAACGCTTCCAAGGCTGAGCAGCTGACGGAGCATCCCATAGGCATAGCCTTGTCCATATACCATCGACCTCCCACTTTGAAACCCAGTAAATCATGGTCACTTGGATGTACTGGTAGCAGACGGAAAGCGGATTTGATGTCGCTTTTTGCCATCATTGCCCCTCGGCCTGTTGTATGTGGTGCAGAGCCACATCGAATGTTGTATATTGCACTGTGCAGTCCTCCGGGTTGATGAAGTCATTTACTGAATTGCCTTTCCGGTAGGACAGGTGATGAATGAGCCTGTATTCCCCTGCTTCATTATTGGGGACCAGCCCCAATGGGGATACTCTGAGGTTGTGCACTGGGGGTAATCAAATGGTCCTGCCACCCTGCCTGCCTCCACTTCCTTGGCCATTTTCCTCTCCAGGATGTTAGGAAGTAAAATTGCAGACCTGCGATTGCGAGCTGTGGTTTCTACCCTTGGCCCCTTGTATGGTATCCTAAAACCATACTTGAAACCATCGTGTATATATTTTGCTGCTGTTTTTTATGGGTAGCAGTCGAGCCAGGGGTCCATCCGGTCTAAATGTACTGGTGAGTTAGCTAAATTTCCCAGACCCCTTTCCTTTTTCGCTGCTTGCTCCCTCAATGTGTGATGTCCTGGAGGACTGTCGTGTGCATTCAGAGAACTTGTACTCTTCTCCGCATAATTTGCAGATGTGCCCGTACTTACAAAAGGAACAAAAGCATTTTCCTTTATTGTACTCATAACAGGCCTTCCTCCCTGCCCCTTTCCTCTGCTCTTTCCTGTGTTCTCCGCCTGTTTGCCTTGCAATAACATGACCACTATCCGTATACCTCACATTAGGCCAGCCACGCATCGTATAGCAAACCCACAGGTCTATGTGTGTGTTTTCCCATTTGAGATTGGGTTGCCTAGATAGTTTTAGACAAAACTGCTCGTCGTATTTTAACCATGCATATCTATCAAAGGAGAGATGTGCAAATTTTATGGTACCCCTGTATTTTAGCAGAGCAATTAGTTTATCAGGGTGCTTCATTCCATAAACTGACATAAATATGTCAAAAGCTGCTGCCCAATTCTCAAATGTGAAAGGTACCTTTGGTCGCCGTGGCCTTTCTTGTTTATTCCTTTTCTCATCGCTCACTTCTGGGATCTCCCTATGCAATAATGAGAACATGTCTATAAATTCTCCTTTCCATATTTTCTCCCAAACAGTGTCGGATAAGTGATCCCCCAATGGGTCTTCTACCTCGGCATATGCCCAACGCTCCGGTGATCCCGATACTGCGCTGGTTGACTTGTCCCCCATTGCAGTATTGGGAGTGTTATCAGTTCTAGAGGCTACCGTCTCTTGCTCTTGTGAGCTTGGTGTCCTGTTTTCCTTGTTAGTTGGGAGGGTTGTAATGTGGAAGGCCCAGCCCCTGTCCATACCTGAACTGCCGCCCTTTGTGCATTACCCCCTTCCCCCCATCCCCTTGGGAGAAAATGGAATGAGGAGGCTGGCTCAAACGAGGCTCAAACTCCGTGGTGTTCTGTTGTATGCTTCCCGTGTGACTTACCTGGGCTGCATCCGTTCCTGTCATTGCAGATTCAGTCCAGCAGTGTGCCCCTAAGCCATAACGCTCTATTGACCCAGCGGCCCCAGCTGTGCCCAGAGAGGTACCCTCGCCAGGTTCGTTGGACGGAAATGCCAGAGGCCCTACGATGGGGTTGGTCATTCCACCCTGCAGGGTTGTTGGGAAACCAGGGGGGAAGAGGCCCCAAGGAATCACCGCTGGCCAAGCGATGGGCATATTGCCTGGTCCCCCATACGTAAATGGCCACATGAAGAGGTTATGTTGCCATGTTTGATGCCCTGGCATCACCGGCCCAGGATTGAACCCTGGAGCCCCCTGATGTCTTGACTGGCTGCTTAACTTTTGACCCCCTTGGCTTCCTTGTGATTTCTTACCGACCATTTTTTGACCACGTCCTCCAATCCTGTCCCCCCTGTACCCTGCCCTCTTCCGTTCACGTTCTCTTATCTTTTTGGCCTTGACCATTTCTTCAAGGTTCTTTCTCCCTTTTTTATGTCTTGCTTCCTCTGTTGCCGAGTCCAATGGCAGCCTTTCTAGGCTGTCACTGGATTGTTCTTCCTCACTATCAGATTCAGACCACACTAAATCTATTGATACATCGCTGGCCTGATCTCCCTTATACTCACCCATCTGTGGCTGGGCCACTGGTACCACCGGGATTTTTTCCACCTCTTCATTCTCCTCCCTTGGTTGGGCCCCAGATGTGTTCCCCTCCGCTCTGTTCTGTTTTTTCTCTGTCTGCTTTTTTCCAGCCTCTGCCACTGGTGGAAACTTATGCTTACATTGCCTGCCCTGCCCCTTTTTAGCAACAGATTTTTCCTGAGCCACGGATTCCAACCATCGGGCCGATGGCTGGCTATGCCTAGGCTGCGGACCCTCATCTTCCGCTGGTTCTTGCGGCCTGTGTTCTGGTATGGTGGGAGGGTCTGCCACCATTTTCTGTTGCCCGCCTTGATGGGCAACTAGTATTTCTGGTTCCAACCTGGATATGGTCGACAGCCAATCAGATCCCCCAATGTCCTTAAGGCGTTGCAAGGCCTCGCGGAAAGCTTGGTCTTGCCCTTGCACTGGGATAGCCTGTGCCACATATTGTGTCTGCTGTCCTAGCACCATAAGGTCTTGACCGGTGCCCTGTGCCTGTGTGGACATTTGGGGAGCCTGGCTGTCCAGAAACTGGTTATTCTGTGCTTCAGACATTTTAGCTATTGATATTAAGGGGCAAAGCAGTGTTCAGCGATGCGATACCTATGAGACAAAACATTAGTTATTAAGACACCTTTATCTTGCCTTTTATAAGTTAACATTCTAACCCTATATCCTCTCTCTAACTGAATGCCCTATCCTAGCCAGTCTGTATTTTCACTAGACCCCTCTTGTTGCTGTACCCAGCCCATTAGTACTAAACTGAGTTAACATCTCCCCTTTAGAGGACCCTTTTAGAACCAAAACCATGTTAAAAGGGACATTGGTAACTGGGGGTAAATTCTGAAATTGTGTAGAAAAACAGCCTAGACGACCACGAATTCTCATTAAGTTTCTAAAAACACTAACTTATTTCCTGAACATAATTTACCCCTACATTAAGATGTTTATGGCGCTCTAGTGTGTCATTTCCAACATTACAAGTCTGTTTCTAGTTTTACAGGTGAGAGGGAAAAAAATGTTTTGAATACAGTAACAGTGCAGTCATTGCAATATGAAAACAAACACTTTGTGGAAAAACACTAATAAAAAGTGCCTCTTGTATGCTGCCATTGAAATTAGAAATATATATATACAGTATATACATACATATATATATATATATATACATACACACATATACACACACACTTTTTTTTCTTAAATTAAACAAATGCCTTATTCTCTGGAGAGCACATAAACTTGACTGATATGCAAACATGGATCCCCTCTGATGAGAGAAAGAGATGGACGGCCCAACTGGCCTGCTCTATCTATAACGACTACCGAGATGTTAAAAAAACGACACCCTTCCCCTCGGATATTGAGGTATCACAAATGGGCCATACTTCACATGCAGGAATGGATGTGACTTTCCCTTAAACTAGCAAAATTGCATGGAAAATAAATATACTTAACTGTTCTAAAAAGCTGAGTCTGAGGCGTAGGCTTTTTTTTTTTTAGACTGACAGGCGAGCTAGCTAGCGCAATGGGCTCGGTGCCTTAAAACTGCGAAATGATTGGTGAGGCACACTTTAAAGTATAAGTATTTGTTGGCAAAAAATCATGTGGGTTTTAAACAATAAGGCATTTCTGATCTCATTGGTTTCATCAAGTGAATTTTTAATTTCCGATGTGTTTCAAAATGGCTTAGATTGCTGGTTTTGTAATTAATGACTCGGGTCAATACACATGGCTGTCACTAGCAATTTTGAACAGTCTGACTTTGAGGATGCTTTTACATGCTAGTTTAGTACTGTGAATGTATTAGGATGATGGAAGCCAGTTTCTGATGGTAAACAGCACAGTCCTTCATTTTATTGTTATCTTAGAGGAGATAGAGATGAAAAAATAAGCGAAGAAGGAGTGTCCTTGGCCTAAATTTCATTATTGTAAATCTGCAGGATGAGCTAAATCATGGGCAGTCAGTGGATAGCAAAGATACTTTGCTGTCTTTTTGGAGCTTTCGCACAAAACACAAAACTCCCAGCAAAAAGGGACAGGCTGCGGGAAAGAAAGGCGCACCAGGAAAGAATTTAACAGAGAAGCACCTGGGACCATAAAGGGGGGGGAGAGCACCACGAGGCAAGGAGACGCCATGAGGGGGAGGGGAAACGGAGGCCACCAAATGCACAGCAAACCGCCAGCCTGAAGAGCGAGGTGCCTAAGACGGAGAACCCCGGAAACTTACTGGGACAAGCGTCCAACTAAAGAGAACCTATCTGAGGTTGTGGGGGGGGCACCAGAAGAAATGTGGAACAGGAACCAGCTGTGGGGGAGGCATGGAAATGGAGGCCACCACTGCACAGAAGTGTGGAAATAAACCAAATACAACCCCCCCGGAGCCCGGCCCGTACCCTGGAGAAACACCTGAACCAACTGCAAACAAAACCCACTAATAAAATACTTACCTCAGGATCCAGGAAGGCGCGACTTGAAGCGGGAGTGCAAAGCGAAAAAGGCCGGCAGCACAAAAGCAATGCAAGAAAGCCAACGGTGACGAAAAAGTCGACACGGAGACAAAGGAAAAAAACTTCTTGTTGTGGAGCTGTTCCAGGAGGGCGAGATCCCCTGGGACAGCTCCTTTTGAACCCTTCCCCTGACCCTCCCTATAGGGAGGGTCTTGGCCAGCCCTCTCTGAGGAGATCCTCGGATTGGGCCACCTGCTCGGGGGAGCTGCCGCTCCTAAACGGTGGGTGGCCCTCCTAGCCACCCTCTTGGGTCTCATCGGCAATTTGCCCCCGGTGGAGGCCGGTGGGGTAATATCTACGCTGACTGTAAAAATAGAATAGTTGTGGTCCTGTGTGTTACGTTGGAATTGACTACAATATTCTGAGAATGGAGTCTCTGGCTGATAGGATTGATTGGGTTGGCTGGGGGTGCTGAATTTAGTCACTGACCAAGCACACTAAATCAGAACTTTAAAAAATAATCACGTTTAAGATGGAGTGGACCCTTGTCTTTCCTCACAGCCTGTTTTTTTTGTCACTGTTATTCACTTGAGGTGCAGGGACAGATGCACTCCAAACGAGGGACAGAGTGGGACACTGAACTTCAAAATTAGAGACATATCATCAAACTTGAAGATTAAAGTCAAATCACCATGGAAACCCTTGCTTTTACTTGACCAATGTTTAATTTGTCTGTAGCATCAGAAAATGTTTGAGTTTACAGTATCTCCTCTGTGTGAGCAACACCTTCCAGATGAAGGATGAGAGACAGAGCACTTCCGTGGGGTAAAATAAGGGATATCTCTCATAAAGAGGGACAGTTAAGAAGTATGCCTTTCTTATTCTGAAAAAAGCAGTCTCTAGCTCTCGTTATTTACCGACCCCACGACATCACCAAAAAAGGATTAGTCACGAATCATGATCCATGGATATGAGAGTGGACCCTCATCATTCTGAGAAAGGCTGTGTAAGTGTGTCTCTTTTAGGATGCCACTATTGTGTGTAGGTCTTTTGTTTCAAATGTTGATTTTCTTGTCTGTGCATATTTATATATTACAGGCACAATGACCATCTGACTGCTGAAACTGATCGTGTTACTTTCAGCAGTCAACCAGTATTGCTAACCCCTTACATTTCACTGGCACTAATTAGACTACCTGTGTGAATTTGACCTTCCCGTGTAGTGGGGATGCAGGCATACTAGGGAAGCAATGGCAGTGCTCCCATATCTATGAGGATTCCCGTATTTCACGGGTTTTTAAGCCTGAATACGGGGTACAGGGAGGAATTCACTATTTTGCCAAATCCACAGGGACGCTACGGGAGAACAATGAGGAACACACTCTCAACTTAAAATGCCCGCCAAGACTCTCACAGAGTGAGACAGAGAGCAAGTGAGACAATCGATTGGTGCCTCAACCCCCCACATGCTGGAGCTCATGATCACCCACGGAATGCAGCCCTGATAGGCTGTCGGATAAAGTCACGCACACCCTCATGTCTCGGCTGCCTTACCTATAGTGCCTCCCCGAAGGCTAGCCAGGTGAACCTCTCCCTATAAAACCAGCAGCTCGTGAGCCCGGAAGTTTGATTTCGGGAGACGAGAGAGAGAGCGGGTTCCAGTGAGACAGTTCGACCATTCGAATCCGAGGAGAGTGAGGATTGCCGGCCGTTTTGGAGCATTATAATAGCGCAAACACCCCACTGCAGCAACAAGCAAGCCGGAGAAGATTCATTGCCAGACTAGAGACAGTCAGCGCTGCAGGACCTCAACAAGTACTTTTTCCACGACGACCGGTGCCCTGGTTCTGCGAGTCTCAGTGTCAGCATCGGGCAGGGAGGGCGAGTGGTAGAGTTTTTTCCCCGGTCGTGAGCGCACCACGGTAGCAGTCTGACCACCCACCCCACCACTTTTCCTAAAAGCAGGTAAGGTAAGCAAGTTAATGGTGCAGCCAGTCTGATGCAGAGTGACAGAGGTCAAAGTTATATAAGTATGAAAGAAGTGCCTTTCCTTGACACGTAACAGTATCATGATAATTAATGTTGTCAGTCACTGATTCCGATTGCATTTGCAGCACAAAACAGTCAAAATTAAGCGTGAATTAGAAGGGCAGTGGCCAAGGCTGCTGTTAGTGCACACCTCTAGTGTTGCCATAAGGTATTCTCTGGCCATGGGCTTAGTAGCTGGTGCCTTTTTGTGAAGTGTGGTTGTTTCTGTTTACTTGTAAGTAACCCCTTAAGGCTGCACCCCTTTTTGTTTCTAAAAATTACATTTTAAGTTATAGTAAGTGACTTGCAGATGAACTGGACATTCATTTCTGAATAATGCATGTCTTTTTGAGCATATATTTCACATAGGCTCATGAAAAGCTGCCATGAAATGTCAAATTAGTAAACGTTTTAAATGCCCGAATATATAAATTCAAAATGTTTGTATTGTACAAATTTAAAAAGGGTTTTCTGAAGAGTATTTCTGTTTTTTGGTGTAGGTGATGTCTCTAAAAATACTCTTGCCTTTCAATTTCTGTGGTATGGTGGTGTGCATTATTGCTGTAAATATCTGGTGTTTCCTCTGCCTGTTGTTTCTCCTCTGTCTTTGATTACATTAAAGACATTAGTTGCCATGTAATTATGTAATGTTTTAGGTCAGTATTAATTCTTAAAGTAAATAAGAACACTTAAAACAGCCAGAATATTTGTTGTAGTGATTTTATTTACCATCTTAGTGACACCAATTGCAATAATAAATCGGCTTGGGCATACAGGAAAATCTACAGGAATTTCACCAAGGTTTTACAGGGAAAATACAGGAAAAATGAGGGTCTGCTACAGGAAAATGCTTTGGCTGATCTGGGAGCACTGCGATGGGGAGTTGGGAATGTGATGTAGGCTGCTAGCTACTCCCCAATTTTTCGGTCCCTCTTACATATTGTCTGGATTTTTCTACCAGCTGATAGTTTTTGAGTGCATACAAACTTATTTTCCAGTATCTGGGTCTGAGTTCATGGAGTAACCATTTTGGTATTGAGCTCATGTTTTTGAGTCTAGCTGACCCAACTCATTGAATGAACTCTTGAGTGGCTTCTTTATATTTCATTGGAAGTGTGGGATGTGCGGGCAGACTAAGGAAGTGATCAAGGAGGTGGGTGGAATATATGGCAAGGGTTGGACTGAGCTGGCACAGCAAGCACAACAGATTGTGGAGATCAGTGGTATGGTATGAGTGGGGTTGTGCTGGCACACCAGAGAAGCAGTCTAGGAGGTGGGTGAGATTATGATGGCACACTGTGGAAGCAAATGGAGAGGTAAGGGATATGTTGCAGGGGTGGGACTGTTTACACCGTTACAGTGATTGGGGAAGTGAAAGGGATATTTAGCAGGAGTGAAACTTTGCTGACACACCGTTGAAATGGTCGGGGAGGTGAGTGGGATATATAGCTGATGTGGCACTCTGCTGGCAGAGCAGGAGAGATTGGGTGGGATGTACAGCAGGGATGGAGCTATGCAGCACAGTGTTGATCCAGTTAGGGAGGTGTATGCAATGAATATATGGCAGGGGTGGGATGGTGGGGGCACATCAGAGAAGAGATCAGGGAGGTGTGGGATATATGGCAGGGGTCAGACTGTGCCAGAACAGCAGAGATGCAGTTGGGGAAGAGTGTGGGATATATTGCATGGTCTGAATTGTGTGGACAGACCGGGGAACTGATTAGGGAGATGAGCAAGATATATGGCAGGGTGGAGACTTTACTGACATACCAAAAAAGCAATCAGGGAGGGGGAGGATGTATGATAGAGGTGTGACTATGCAGGCACACCAAGGAACTGTTCTGAGAGGAGGGTAGGAAACCTAGCAGGGGTAGGACAATGCAGGCAGACTGAGGAAGTGATGGGATTGTGGAGGAATATATTGCAAGGCTGGCACTGTGGTGGCAGACTGATGAAGTGACTGGAGAGGTGGACGGGAGAAATGGAAGGGGTGAGACTGTGTAGGCACACCCAGGCACCCCAAAAGGGTTCGGGGAGGAAGGCATGATCCATTGCTGGGATGGGACTGTGCAGGCACACCAGGGAAGTGATAGGGGAGATGGGTGGGATATGTGGCAGGGGGGATTGTGCAGGCAGATTGGGAAAGCAATTGTGAGGTTGGCAAGATATATAGCAGGGTGGAACAGTGCTAGCACACCAGGGAAGCAATCAGGAGGGGGGATATATGGCAGGAGTGACCTGGGACACTGCAGGCACAGTAGCGGATCAACTGAGGAAGTGTAGGGGTATATGGCAGGGGTGGGACCGTGTAGGCAAAGCAGGGAAGCGATTGGGGAGATGGGCAGACTATATGGAAGGGGTGAGACTGTACGGGCAGATGGGAAGTAGCCTGGGCAGCTAGACTAAGGAGGTCTGACAGCCAGGACACAATCCATTTGGGCCTAGGTGAGCAAGCCCACCTTGAAGAAAACCCACACTTGACCAGCAGCCAGTGCAGACTCCACAGGACCGAGTTCACATGACAGGACCTTGGTAGTCCTGTCAGCAGCCTGGCTGTTACATTCTGCACTAGCTGCAGCCAGCGGAGGTTCCCTCTACTGACCCCGAGATACAAAACATTGCAGTAGTTGAGTCTAGATGTCACAAAGGCATGTACCAGTGACGATAGGTCTTCGGGCGGAATTAGGGGTCATTCCAGGCGATGTTCCTCAGATGGTAAAACAAAAAAACCACTTGTTGACATCCAGCACCTGAGTTTCAAATGTCAGCTTGTCAAAGATCATGCCCAGATTTCTCACCCTAGAGGACGCCATCAATGGCATTGACCCCAGGACCAAACTTGTTATCATCCCGGAGGTGTCTCCATCTCACCCACAACCTGGCTCAATTACTAATACCTCCATCTCGTCCAGGTTCAGTCTCAACCAGTTAAGAGTTCATCCAGTCATGAATCTTGGCAAGGCATTTATTCAGCACTTCAGTGCCAAAAGACATGCACAGCTGGGTATCATCTGCATAGCAATGAAAACCCAGGCTGTATTGTTTGATGATCCTCCCCAGAGGTAGCTTGTACCTGTATATCAAGAACAACATTGGTAAAGGATCGAACCCTGAGGAATTCCACAGGTCAGAGGCATCAGGGAGGAGGAGAAATTCCCCATCACTACCCTCTGCCTCATACCTGAGAGAAAGCACTCAAACCAGTTGAAGACAGTACCGGTGAGTCCACAAAACTCTCTTAAGGTGATCCAACAACACAATGAGGTCCACAGTATCAAATGCTGATGACAGATTGAGGAGAGTGAGAATTGATCATTTCCCTCAATCTCTTACCATGAAGAAATCATTATGCACCCAGACTAGTGCCATCTCTGTGTTGTGTATCGTCCTAAACCTAGACTGGAATGGCTCATAGATGTCACAGGTCTCCATATGTTCCTTGAGTTGCAGAGCCACTATCTTCTTAACAGTTTTCATTAAGAATGGGAGGTTGGAGATTGATTTATAATTCTCCAGGATGGCGGGGTTGAAAGATTGTTTTTACAGAAGGGGCTTCACCAGCACCTCCTTCAAGGCATCATGGGAGGGGAGACCCCCTCACCAACACCTCTTTCAAGGCATTGTGGGGAGAACCCCGTCCGAAACTGAACACTCGACTATCCTGGTGAACACTAGACTGATAACGTCAATGCAGCCCACTAGGAGACACATTGGGCCAGAATTCAGTTCACAACAAGTGGGCTACAGCTTGGAAATCACCTTGGAGACCTCAGCCATTTCCACTGACTGAAACTCTTCCCAGACAGTAGGAGTCGCCTTGCTCCACCCAGACCCCATCCTCCGGGTCTGGTCCAGCCCAAGTGATGAGATCACAACCCGAATAGAGGATACCCTGTCAGAGAAAAACAGAGCAAACTTTTTGCAAAATGCTACTGAAAAGCTCTTTTCAGCTGTAGACAGACAGGAAGAAGAAGCCTGTCCACAGTCCAAACAAGCTAAACTGGTCTGTTTTTCCAAGTGGCAATCTCCCTGGACAGGAACTCTGCCTTCTTATGGTTGATTACCCTTTGGTAATCAGCATAGTGATTCCTCAAAGTCAGATTATCCTCCTCTAGCTGAGTCCACCAGCAATGCTTCAACTTTTGACCTATGGTTTTCACCACGTTGAGAGCCCTATCATACTATGGGGGTCTCAGGTGAGTGGGCCTGAGTCGTAAACAGACTGGTACAATGGCATCAAGCACCTTGGAGACAGCCCTATTATAGGCTGCTACCGACTCACCCAAGTCACCCACAATAACAGCACTAACACTGAAAAAATCAACTACCTCCATCAGTCCCTCTGGGGAAAATCCCCTTAATGGGCAATAGCTGATCATCTCAACAGGGGAAGGACCATCGGTGGAAGCCCCAAATCAGAACTTCATCATACAATGATTGGATCAAACAACATTATCGGTCTTGAGGTCAGTGAGACCCAGTGAGAATATCAAGTCCAAGGTGTGGCCACGATACCGGGTCGCAGAGGCAACTGCCTATGTAAGGCTCAGCGATGTCATCAGCTGGAGGAAGTCAGATCCAAGCTACAAGGATTCATCATTGACCCAGGCATTGAAGTCGCCCAGAATAAGCCATCTGGGCAACTCCAACACCCTCTCGGTGATGACGTTTGCCACCTCCTGCAGAAATTCTCCACCTGATCCCAGAGGACACTAAACCAGGAGAATTCTGCAACCCACACCTGGACCCCCATACACTGCCACACATTCAAATAACAAGGTAGAACCCACCGGCTGTACGCAGAAAGTCAAGCTGGATCTAAAACAGGTGGCTACTCCTCCGCCCCTGTGAACACCTCTTGGGCAGTGCACCACAAAGTACCTGACTGGGACTGATGCCTTCTACACTTGCCCTGCATTGTCTCCCAGCCAGGTCTCCGAGGTGCATGCCAGGTTGATCAAGGAAATCAAGTCTGCCGTGATTGTAGTCTTTGTTCCTCATGGATCTGGCATTGCATAACACCACCCAGAGGGGATCAGTGAAGGCTGTAGGCCCTTTAGCTGCCTGTCCACATGGTCCAATGGGAACCTTGGGAATGGAGACCAAACACTTCGGGCTTCTCTCTCAAGGTCCCATTTACTCCCAGGGCACCTCCTACTCCGAACCACCCTGATCCTTCTCACCTCTGTTAAGCCCCCAGCACCCTGCCAAAACCCACCTCACCACAGGACCTTATAGCAACTGTGGGGATATATGACAGGTGCTGGACCTAGTGGCACACCAGGGAAGTGATCAGGGAGCTTGAAGGGATGTATGACAAGGTGGAACATTGCAGGAACATCGAGGAGGTGGGTAGGATACACGGAAGGGGAGTGACAGTGTGGGCAGTCTGGCAAAGCAATTAGGGGAAGTGGGCTAGATATATTGCAAGGGTTGGACTGTGCAGGCACACCCTGAGAGTGATAGGGATGCAGGATGAAGGCAGGCTATATGGCAGGAGTGGGATTGTGTGGGCAGACTGCAGAAGTGATTGGGGAGGTGGGCCGGATATATTGCAAGGGTTGGACTGTGCAGGCATACCCTGAGAGTGATGGGGATGCAGGATGCAGGTGGACTATATGGCAGGAGTGGAATTGTGTGCACAGACTGAAGAAGTAATTGGGGAGGTGGGCAGGATATAAGGCAGGGACTGGACTGTGCAGGCACACCCTGAGAGTGATCAAGGAGGAGGTTGGGGTGTATGGTAGAGTTGGGTCTGTGTGTGGGTACACCGGCAGAAGCAGTCCAGAGGTGGGTTGCATATTTGTCAAGGGTGGGACTGTTTGGGCAGACTGAGGAAGCAGTCAGGAAGGTGGAAAGCAGATATGGCAATGATGGGTCTCTGAGGGCAAACTGTGGAAGCAATCAGAGAGTGGGGGGATATGACGGGGTGAGAATGCTAGCACATCTTGTTGCGATAGATGACATGGGTGGGATAGGTCACAGAGGTGAGACTGTACACTGCAGAAGCAATCCAGAGGTAGGCATATTTGGCAGGGGTGGGACTATGCAGGCAGACCAAGGAAGTGATTGTGGAGGAGGTAGGTATATATGACAGGGGTGGGACTGTGCAGGCAGCCATGGAAGTGATCAGGGCAGCGGACGGTATATGTGGCAGAGGTGGGACTGTGCTGACACACCACTGAAGCAGTCAGAAGGTGGGCAGAATATGTAACAGGTGATAGCGTACTGGCACATTAAGGAAGCAATCAGGGAGGTGGGTTGGATATATGGCAGGGGTGGCACTGTACTAGCGCAGCAAGGATGCAATCAAGGAAGTCGGCAGGACATATGTCAGGGGTGGGATTATGCCAGCACACCAAAGAAGCGATCAGGGAGGTGGGTAGGATACATGACAGGTGAGACCATGCAGGCAGACTGCAGAAGCAGTTGGTGAGGTGGGTGAGATATATGGCAAAGGTGGACTGTGCTGGCACACCAGGGAAATAATCAGCGATGTGGGTAGGACATATGATAATGGTGAGAATGCGTGCACACCACAGAAGTGATTGGTGATGCATAGCAGGGGTAGAGCTGCGCCTGCACATTGGAGAAGAGATTGGGGAGATGGGGAAGTGTATGGCAAGGTTAGTACTGTGTGATCACAGCAAGGTAGTGATCAGGGAGATGTGTAAGATATATGGCTGATATGGGATTATGGAGGCACATCACGGAGTTTGGCAGGATTATGGCAGGTCTAGGACTGTGGGGGCACATGGGGGTAATTGATAGGGGAGGTGGGTGGGAAATATGGCAGGAGTGAGACTGTGCTGGCACACCAGAAAAGTGATTGAGGAGATAGGTGGGATACATGGCTGATGTGGGATTGTGCAGGCAGACTGAGGAAGAGATCGGGGAGGTTGGTGGGTTATATGGCGGGGGTGGAGCCATGAGGGTACATCAGAGAAGAGATTGAGGAGGTGGGAACGATATATGGCAGGGGTGCTACTGTGTGGGCACAGCAGAGAAGCGATCAGTGATGTGGGTGGTGTGGGTGGGATGGGTGTATGGCAGGGATAGGACCGTGTGGACACATCAAAGAAGAGATTGAGGAGGTGGGGGGATGTCTGGCAGAGGTTGGACTGTGTGGGCACAGCATAGAAGCAACTAGGAAAAAGGACAGCATATATAGCTGGGCTGGGACCATGTGGGTACAATGGGGACGTGATATGAAGTGTGGGTGGGATATATGTCAGGTGTGGAATTGTGTGAGCAAACTGGCAAAGCGATCAGGGAGGGTGGGCAGGATATATGACTGGGGTGGGACTGTGCTGGCACACCTTGTAAGTGATTGGAATGCCGGGGAATATAGTATATATATTGGGGTGGGACTGTATGAGTGTACAGTTGAAGTGATTGAGGAGGGGGGTATGATATATGGAAGGAGTGGGACTCTGCAAGCACACCAGGTAAGGGATCAGGGATGTGGTTGGGATATGTGGTAGGGGTAGGACTGCAGACACACCAGGGAAGCAATTGAGGAGGTGGGCGGGATAGATGGGGACTGTGCTGAAACATTAGGGAAGTGATTGAGGAGGTGGGTGGGCTATGGTAGGAGTGAAGTAATGAGGGCACATTGGTAAACGATTGGGAAAGTGTGGGTGATGTATGGTGGGGTGGCAATGTGTGGGCACAAAAGGGAAGCTCTCATGGAGGTGGTGGGGATGTATGGTAGTGGTCAGACTGTGAGGCCAGTTCAGGGAAGAGATTTGGGAGGTGGGCTGGATATATAGCAGAGGCAAGACTGTGTGGTTACACCAGGGAAGCCATCAGGGAGGTGAGTGGAATGTATGGCATTTGGTGGGTTATTTGGAAAATTGGACACTTTTGCCCCATACCTCCTTCTCTCCTTCCCTGCTGTTTATTATTAGTTCTAAAGTACTATGTAACAATGATAATTGGGGATATACCACTGTTATATTCTCTCAGGATGGTTTAAATTAAGCAAGTGCTCATTAGTATTGACTCCTGGGGCCCTGAGCATACACTGCTGAAAAACGAACACTCACATTTTGCAGGAACATCTTGGAGGTATCTTCAGCCCAATTCTTGCCTCTTTTTCCCCACAGTGTCCTAAGGGATCTTTAGCAGCAGGCCACATTGCTCACTCTGCCCAGCTTTGCTTTATCACTGTCTCTCACTGGCAGCAATGCCCACTTCACATGCAGAGGGTGCTGTTGCAATTCAGGACCAGCAAGGTGAATTGGGAGGAGTTTGAATGGAGGCAACAGGCTGAACCGCTTGCTCTGTCAAGTTTCACACTCTCTTTTACTGGCAGCAGTGGCCGCCTTACATGCCCTGTGGTCTCCTACAGTTTAGAACCAGCAAGGGGAACTGAGTCAGGAGGTGCTGCATGGGAATGGAGGTGAAGAAAGCATGGGGAATGGAGCTGGGAGAGCATGGAAAACAGAACTGGGTGTGGAAGGTTGGTAGTAGAGCTACAGAGGGATGAAAAAGGGCGAGGAGGGTCAGAGAAAGAATATAAGCACTGTGATCTTATGTGGAGGCAATAAAGCATAGTGCTTAAGGACACTGAGCTGCAAACTTGGAGACCTGGGTTTAAATGCCATCATCCCCTGCTTGCATACTGTGTGACTGAGTAAGTCACTTAACTTCCTTGTGCTCCCAGGTAGCACCTGTAAACCAGCTCCGGCTTAGTGTGCCTTTCCTGGTTAAATTATTTCCCCTTTCCCTTATGTACTGGCAATTAAGGAGGCAGTACAACACAGTGGTTCAAGGCTCTGAGCTGAAACTTGGAGACCTGGGTTTGAATCCCACAGCCCCCACTTGCATACTGTGTGACCCTGAGCAAGTCACTTAACTTCTTTGTGCTCCCAGGTTGCACCTGGAAACAAGTTCTAGCTTAGTGTGCCTTTCCTGGTTGAATAATTTCCCCTTTCCCTTATGTATTGGCAATTAAGGAGGCAGTATAGTGCAGTGGTGTGAGGCTCTGAACTGTATATTTGGAGACCTGGGTTTGAATCCCACAGCCCCACTTGCATACTGTGTGACCCTGAGCAAGTCATTTAACTTCCTTGTGCTCCCAGGTCACACCTGTAAACAAGCTTCCAGCTTAGTGTGTCTCTCCTAGTAAAAAAAAAAATAAAATGCTGTGCTGTGATTCCACTTGCACAGGTAGAAGGTAATATCTGTTGAACCCGGTGACATACTTCAAGATCCTGCTCCCTCTCCTCCTCGGTTCGCAGTACATCGGCATAACTCTCACTATGCAGCCATGAAAATGTCCAGCTGCCTTCCTCTGCAGTTGACACAGCACTTGGGTGCTATAATACTTTCTCCCTACTAATCATAAACATAACATAGAAAGATAGACTTTGGTGGCAGATAAGGACCACTTGGCCCACCCAGTCTGCTCATTTCCCTACCAATCGGTTAAGCTACAGATCTTAGTTAACCAACAGCCTACTTCTTACCCCCACCAGAATTGCCTTATGTCTGTCCAATGCATTTCTGAATTCCCCCACTGTTTTTGGCCCTACGACCTCCTCAGGAAGGCTGTTCCTTGCATTAACCATCCTCTTCATGAAAAAATACTTGCTCACGTTGTCCTTGAGCCGTTCCCCCTCTATCTTCAAATTTTGTCATCTTGTTCTTGCACATCTCTTTTTCTGAAAGATGCTACCCTCTTGGACTTTGTTGATTACCTTGAGGTACTTGAAAATTTCTATCATGTCCTTCCTCTCTCTCCTTTCCTCGATGGTATACATATTAAGCTTCTTTGGTCTCTCGTCATATGATTTCTGGTGCAGACCCTGCACCATTTTAGTTGCCCTCCTCTGGACTGCCTCCATCCTGTCTATGTCCTTGTGGAGATGGGATCTCCAGAACTGCACACAGTACTCCAGATGGAGTCTCACCAACTTTCTACAGAGGGATAAGAACTTCCTGTTTTCTGCTGGTGATGCCTCTTCCTATACATTCCAGTATCCCCCCCAGCCCTCCTTACTGCCTTCTCACAGTGCTTGCTTACATTTGGGTCACTTGGTATGACTATCCCTGGGTCCCTTTTCATTTTTGTTGTTGTTAGTACCTCCCCCCCCCACCATTGTGTACTCTTCCCCTGGGTTTTTGTTTCCCAGGTGTATTACTTTGCACTTCGTTGCGTTGAATCTGAGCTGCCATATATTTGATCATGCCGCAAACCTTGCCAAATCCCTTCTCATTCTTTCCACCCCACCTTGTGTATCAACCGGGTGGTTGCAGTCAGCTGCGGACCAAGGGGAATTAAAGAGAGGCAGCCAATCAGAAGAGAGGACGCAAAGTTTTTGAATCACGGCTGGGCATAAAAGGCAGGCCCAGCAGCTCACACAGCAGATGCCGCAAAGGAGCTGTAGCCATCTTTGAGGGAGGCGTGGAGCAGAGATTTCCCAGCGGCTTGGATTTGAGTAGGCCAGGGCTACAGGAAAGGAGTGCATCGGGGGACAAAGGAGCCAGTGCTGCATCGGCAGCAGGGCGAGTGGGAGTTCCCGGTGGCTGCAGTCAGTGGTGAACCAGGGGGAATTAAGGAGAGGCAGCCAATCAGGAGAGAGGGCGCAATGTTTTTGAATCACGGCTGGGCATAAAAGGCAGGCCCAGCCACTCACACAGCAGATGCCGCAAAGGAGCTGTATTTTTCTTCCCACACCACCCACGCTGGCCCTGACCTGTATTAAATAGGCAGTGGGGGTGGAGCCTAGGGGAAGGAGTGGTCTGACTTTAGTGGAATTTAAAGAACATTGAGAGAGGTTTTTGTATATGACTTTGGGTTGTTCCTGATTTTGGGTTATTAGGCCTGACTTTAGTGGATTTTAAAGGACATTGATAGAGGTTTTGTATTCAAGAGCAGTAAGAGTAAAAAAAAAAAAAGCGCAAAAAGACAGTTTATTCGGGAACTTGATAATGTACGGTTGTTTGTAAAGGCTAGGAGAAAGGGAACTACCTATTGTAGGAGCGGAAGTGCTAGTATAGTATTATTAAAAGGGGAGAGTGACCAAGGACACAAGACAGAATAGGAATGTGGCCTCAAGTTGCTAGAGCTGGCATCTTGGGGAGGGTGGTTGGATGCATGGTGTGGGGCAGCCATAGTACTAGACTGGGCTTGGAATTTTGGAGGTTGCCCAGTATGCCACCAGCTGGCAAAGCTCGCTGAGGAAGTGGAAGGACTTCGGAGACAGCTGGTAGAGTAGAAAAGGAAGGGACATGGGGTGGCCTGCAAACATACACAGGGAGGTGAAACCTCAAGCACAAGGAGAGGAACTGGACGTGGGCTGGGGGAGCGGGCAGCCTGGCAGGAGGAGCCCAGAAGGCGTGAGGGCCCATAACACCAGGCAAGGGGAGGGGGAGTCACAGGAGACTGGAGAGAGAGAGGGAGGTAGTACGGGAAGAGGTTAGAGGGTAGCGGGGGGGGAGTGGGGACCCAGGATCAGCAGAAAGGGGACCGGGGAGAGAGAGAGGCACGTGAACAGATAAGAAAGAGAAAGGAGGAAGTTTGGTGGAAAAAACCCAGGCAGGAAGTGGGGACATCGGGAAAGGGGACTTCAGCAGGAAGGGAAGTGGAGCAGACCCTGGCAATAAAGGGGGTAGAAGGAAAAGAGGGAAAAGCATGGGGGAGATCAAAGGGAGCAAAGCACAAGGACGGATAGCACAATAGAGGTGCCAGAAAACCAGGATTTGGGTGAGGGAGAAGAGCAGGTTGGAGAAAGAGAGAATTAGAAAGCTTCAGAGGAGAGAAAGGGCAGCATGGAGAAACCAGAGAACCAGAAAGGGGCACAGGGAAGGGTACAGATGGAGGATGAGGGGAGGAAGGCTCAGGTAGTTTCGGGGGGGAGAAAGCAAGGGGATGGAGGAGAAGAAATTGGAAAAGAGGAGGAGAATGGTAGCAGTGAGGGATGTCCAGGAGGAAAAAGGGAGATAGAGTCTTAATAGTGGGGGACTCTATTATAAAAGGGGTTACATGGGAGAGAAGGGAAGAGAGAGGGAAAAAAATACAGGTGGAGTGCCTGCCAGGTATGACGGCTGCCAACGTTATCCATTGGGTCCCCTCTAGGGGGAGGGAAATTGATAAGAAAACACATCTGATCTTCCACCTAGGCACAAACAACCTTGCAAAGAGCAGCATGATGGAGGTGCAGGCCAGGTTTGTGGTGCTGGCAAGGTTCTGCAGTAATTCGGAATTCAAATCCCTGTCCTTCTCAGAGGTGCTACCTGTACCAAGGGCCAGCATGGAGGCAAGGCAAAATATTGAGGAATTTAATGATTGGCTTGTAGGTTGGTGTGCCCAGAAGGGGTTGTGATAGGAGATTTGGGGTCAACATGGAGTGACACGAGCCTATATACCCCAGATGGGCTGCACCTAAACAGGGAGGGGAAGACAGTGCTCAAATGTAAACTGGATGATTTTGTGGACAGATGCTACCATTTAAACTAAACAAGGAGGGGAGGGCAGGGAAAAGCCCGGCTGTTGAGGCAGGTGGCAGGGGGGAAGCAGAAAGCCCTACACACAACAAGATGGTAAAGGGGACAAACATATAGGAAAGGAGGAGAGAGGGGCATGGAGGGTTATGTGTGCGAATGCCAGAAGTCTGGGTAGAAAGATCCCTGATCTAATGGCAAAAATGGCAGAGGAGGGCCTTGACATAGTGGGGGTAGCAGAAACGTGGTGCCACCAGGAGCAGGGATGGGAAATGGAGATACCAGGGTACAAATTGTTCAGGAAGGACAGGGAGGGAAAGGTGGGGTTTGCACTCTATGCAAAGGAGGGTATCAGAGCATCAGAATTGCAGGGTGAGTGGGGAGAGGCAGAAGGACTCTGGGTCTCTTTGGCGGTGGGGAAGGGGGAGTCAGTGCATATAGGGGTTGTGTATAGACCCCCAGTGCAGCACGAATCTGCAGATAGAAGTATGGCTGACGAGTTTGTGAAAATGGCAGCAAGGGGGGAGGTGGTGCTGATGGGGGATCTAAACCTACCAGACGTAGCCTGGAACACCCTTTCGGCTGCTTCAACCAGCAGCAGGGAAATATTGGACTCCCTGCAGTTGGCCCTCCTAAATCAACTGGTCAGGGAGCCAACCAGGGCAGGAGCTACCCTTGACCTAGTCCTGACAAATGGGGAAAGGGTGGAAGAGGTATCGGTGGGGGAACATCTCGGTACAAGTGACCACAACACAGTCAAGTTTAAAATGAGAAACACTGCAGAAGTTCACCAGTCTAGGTTAAAGGTCCTGGATTTCAGGAGGACGGACTTCAGAAGAATGGGGGAAATAGTGGTGAGGGCATTGCAGATGGTGAGGGAGTTGATGGAGGTGGAGGCAAGGTGGGGGAAGATAAAGGAAGCTGTTGTAGGGGCCACTGACATCTGTGCCAAGAGAGAGAGAGTAAAAATAAGAGGAGGAGAAAACGTCTGTGGTATACAAGGGAAGTAGCAAAAAAGGTAAGGACAAAAAGGAAACCTTTAGGAGGTTCAAGACAACTCAGAAGCGAACTGGGTAAAATACCAGGTGAGCCAGAGAGAAGCTGGGGTAGAGGTAAGGAGGGCAAAGGCACAGACAGAGAAGCGAATAGCGAGAGGGGTCAAAAAAGGGGGTAAGACTTTCGATATGTAAATAAAAAGAGGAAGACTAGGCAGGAGATTCTCCAGTAAAAAACAAAAGAGGGGGAGGCGCTACAAGAGGACAGAGAAAAGGCAGACCTACTAAACACCTATTTTTGCTCTGTGTTCAAGAGGGAGGAAGAAGGAGAAGAAGGCAGAAGAGCAGGAAATGAAATGCTACCCCATTGACTTACCTACCGTCCTTTGTCCTTTCGTACCTCACTTTCCTGTACCAGCCTCTGGCTTCAATGCATCATTGTACCTCATCCTTTTCCTATCCAGCTTCCATACCTTCAGTCCATCCTTGCATCTCCTCTGTTTCCTACATTTTACCTTCCTTGTCCTAGCACCTTTTCTAGTACCTGCCGTCATAGATCCACTCCACTCTTAGTTCACTCCTCATCTTACATCTGCTTTTGCCCTCCTCCTACATCGTCCTCATTTTGCTCCTCGATCGCTCACCCTGAATTGTTTCCAGTTCCAGACATGCCTTCTTGGCCTCAGAGTCTGCCTCCTTTCGAGGAGCCTGCTTCCTCATACTGCCTTCGTACCAGTTCATTTTCAAGTTCATTCCTGTCTCCTCCTCTTTCAATTCTGTACTGGCCTTCCAGGATTCACTCCTCTCAAGGCCTGCCATCGCTATTTCTTCCACTCTTAGTGTTGCTCCTCATCATCCATTGTCCGGTTTTGCTCCTCAATCGCTTCACCTGAGTCACCTCCAGTTCCAGACATGCCTTCTTAGCCTTGGAATCTACCTCCTTTCGAGGAGCCTACTTCCTAATACTTCCTTTGTACAAGTTCCTTTTCAAGTTCATTCCTGCCTCCTCCTCTTCCAATTCCATACCAACCATCCAGGATTTACTCCACTGGTGGCATGCTATCGGTATTTCTTTTTGGGCATGCCTATCATGACTCCTATGCTACCTTATCAACCCGCGGTCATCCTGCCGAACATATCCATACTGCCACACGTATCAAGTTCACAACTCCAATCATCATTCATTTTGCCTTACCTCCAGATTTATCTATTTACATCACTTACTTGAACATTTCTATCATGGAATCCTATTCTACCTCATCAGCTACAACCTCAGGGTCTAATAATCGTTCACATCACAAAATCAAGCATGCCTCTGCAACCTCAGTGTCTGCTCATTGGCATTGCTCAATCTAGCCAGTCTGCATTATCCTCAGTCTTCTCATCAGCACATCTGGAATCTCCTAGTGAGCACATCAGGATACCCCTTGCTCATCTGACTTCTACATGGATTTACTCCTTCCCATCGACTACTCAAGCATACCTTTCTCAGGTCCCTGCTGCCTCATGTTCTTTCTTTAAATCTGTGCTTCTTTGGAGTTTTCTCTATCCTGTCATCATCCTCCCTACTCATATCCCTCATTAATGAACCATTCTCTTTACCGACATACGTCCTCAAATCAAACGTTGTCTGCCTGGAGGGAAGGCAACCTAGGCCTTGGATTCCCAGAGGTTTCTTCCTCAAGGGTTTTTTTTCCTCTCCTCCATGCCAATGGTCATAATATTAGTTAGAGTTGGTGCTTTCTTCGGTTAGTTAGTTTGTTAGGTTCCGCTGTTGGATGGAGGCAGATGGTGGCCCCGGCTTTCCCCTCTCTCCTTAAGAAGTCAGCTCTTCTCTTCTCAGAATTCATTCATCATCCTCGCCTCTTCGAAGCTCGACATCTTTGGGTATTGTTTTTGGTCTTCTTCCTAACCTACCTTTAGCCGACACATTCATTCCCGGCACCTGTAGCGGGGAACCCTCCTCTATGGTTCCTTGTGTCGTACCCTTACAGGGTGGTATATATCCCACAGATAGAGAGGCAGAAAGCCACAAAGTAAATCAAGTTATACAAGCATCATCTTATACTATCTCATCCAGTTGCGTAAGCACATTGAACCATTGATTAAATCCCATGGTACGGTGCACCCTAGCCCCACCTATGCCATAGACAGGTAGCACCTTCAAGAAGGTTACCATGCGTGCTACTTGTCTAAGGCCCCTCCCCAACTCCATAAACTCCTCCTGCATGGCTCTGATCCCATTCCTAGCCAGGCCACGTCCCTCTCCCTCTCCTTGTTCTCTCCCTGTCCTCTTCCCTCTCCATGTCCTCTCCCTCCTCCCTGTCCTGTCCTCTCTCTCTCTCTCTCTCTCTCTCTCATTAATTTATGTGCCAATGAACTTACCCCTCTCCCCCTCCCTCTCTCATTAATTTATATACCACTGAACTTCTGGCTTTTTTTTGTTAATATACTTTTTATTAACAAATCTTTCGCAATTTACATGATCCACCAGAGTACAGAAATAAACTTTGATGCTAACAACTGAGGGTGGTCAAGTGTGTGATTATCACAGTTAGAATTTATGAAGGGCTGAAGTATACAATATGGATTAGCATGTTTCACCCAACTCTTCCTGGCCCAAATATTCAAAGGAGATGTGCAGCACATCTCGGAAAATACGCAGAAGTGCAGTATTCAAAAGAGTAAATGCATCATGCATTTTCAAAAATGTCATTGCACAGAAATAATGTATGCATGCAAAAAAAGGAGTGGGTACCTGAATATGCCGCACATCCATATATTCAGCTAAAATGTGCAGCACATCTGCCGCACATCTCAAAAGTGTGATTCACAAAGTTAGGCAGACAAACGGATGTCCTAAATCGGCCAGCCACACACAGGCAGGCCATGGAACTGCAGGCAGGCCTTCCTGAAACAGCCCTCAGAGGTGCACCAGAGCATGCTTCAGGCACCCACACACAGCAGTCATGCCAGGAAGGAAGAACCCAGAGCCACAGGTGGTGTGACTCAACCGACACTGCCCAGAGAGCCACCTCCACACCACACCCAGGACTTAGACATCCAGCTGCCACATGCTAGTACTGTCAGAAGCCCCCCTAGCACATCAGCAGAGCAGACAGCCACAATGCAGCACACGTACCAGGGGCCATGTCCTGCACCCATGTGGCCTGCAAGGCGCTACACGGTGGTGGGATGCGCCCATGGTGATGTTTGCGGCAATGGTGCTCAGGTAGCCTGGAGGTACTAGTGGAAGCATGACACAGGTCAGAGACTGACCTGTGGCACACACCCATGGCAGTACACCAGAGGTGTACACTGTGTACCTGTGCCAGGCCCACACAACAGGGAGCAACAGACATGTCACTGATGCCTGTCATGCCATGTGACACCACCACAGGGGCACTGCAGTGGGTCAGTATGGTGTTCTTGTGGTGGACAGAACACAACAGTGGATGGGGCAGAGGTGGCACGACCACAGCCTGTGGATGTCATGGGCATGCCTGACAGATACCCAACCCCTCCGGTGCTGAACGTGTGGCCACCATGGACAAATACATGGAAAGTGTTGTACTGGCACACCAGGGTACCTGGACTGGTCCAAGTGGGGCCCATATACTCGGGTACCCGGTCCTCCTCTTAACACTGATAGTCCTTGCATTTCTCACCATGTTCTCTTCATAAGGGGGTATGTAGGACACTGCAGGCAGCCGTAAGTTGCAAACGTAGCTTGGGTATCACAGCCCTGTGGTATACTGCTCACAGTGTGTCACCCTGTGCCCTCCCCTGTTTCTTGCCCAGGTGGGCCCCTGCGGCCACTGTTGAGGTGGGCCCCCTGTACCCCAGTCTGATCCTATATGTGGCCATGGGTAATTGTACTGTACTAAGGCCAATCCTATCCACCCCCCCCACACACACATTCCATCACACATGTCTGCTAGGCTGCAGTAGCTCCTGTTCATCTTTGTGGAGTGGTGGAACAGCCCTGCAAAGCTGGAACTGTGCACATCTTGGGTATGCAAATAGCCTGAATATATCCTAGTAATGAGCTGCACATGTTGGATTGGGCTCAGAATGCACAGTGAGTCCATTTGCATATCCTAGCTGAAGACTGCATAGTTACGCCATGCCCATCTCATCTGTTCCAGCGCATTTCAATGTGTCCCTGCCTGTGGTACACAGTTCCCCTGCCTTAGAGGTGCTGCACATCTTCAGCTGCCTGATCATGCATGTTTGGGATATTCAGTTGGAAATGTGCAATCACATGTTATGGCTTATCTTCTGAATATACAATTATTTTGTGCTGGTGCATCTCAGTTGTGTGGCACAGGCACTTGCGCAATGCAGTGTGGGACTTTTGAATATGGGGCTCCCTTAGTGTAGTATACAATCTACTGACCCCTGACTGAAGCAAGGAGAGGCATCACGGAGCCAGGCATGCCCCCTCCCCCCATCTCTCGATACTGACGGTGCAGGGAGGAAGGAGCAATTATTTAGGAGTTCAAAATTGTTTGTGGGAGGAATACAGAAAAGCATGGGGTGGGAGCACATTTAGGTTAGCTATTCAGTTGCTCCCAAATAGAGACGTGTTATAATAGGCCCTGGGATTATCCTGCTGCATTAGACCATGGGTTTAAGGGGCAAACTCCCTGTTCTTACCCATCATGTGTAGGGTCCACCCAGTCAACCATGAAGTGCAACACTCCAATCTGTTGTTGAGATAATGAGTTTTGGAAGGCTATAACTGTAGTTCAGTGGGGCAGCACAACTAACCACGTCCATGCTCTGCCATGTAAGGGCCACACCTCCTCACTTTTCCCTCAATTATTTCTTTTGTTATGGCCAGAGGCGCTGCCTCTCCTTTCTACCCTGTTTCTCCTGCCTCTTGTGCTGCATCCTGACTTTCTGCAGCACTTCCAGCTGCCGGTTCATTTCCTTGTGTTTTGCCCCCTCTGCCCCCCGTTCGTTCTGTTGATGTTAGTGCCTCCTTACCCCTGTGCTGCTTGCCTCACTGCTGCATTTGCTTTCCCACCCCCCCGCTCCATCCCATTTCTGCCACTTTTTCATCCCCTTCTGCTTCCTTTTTTTCTAGTCTCAGCTAACACTCCCCATGGCTGCCTCATCCCATCCCGTCCCATCTCTGTACCTTGGCAGTGGTCTGTTGCTCTCTGCTCAGGTGGGCCTTCCCAACTCATTCCTGTGTCTTTCCTCCATCCTTGTTTCTTGCTTTCTTGGCTGTTGGTGTCAGCAGCATGGTTTGGTTGTGCTCTTCCGGTCTGTCCTTCCTGCTCATGAGTGTTGCTGTCAGCGCTCTGCTGCGTGCCTGCGCTGAAGCTTTGCTGTGCTCTCATTTCTGTGCAGCTTCAGCCCTGTGCTGTTTTGGGGTTTCCCCTCTACCATGGGTATTCATTATGTATATTATTACGTGCTCTGCATTGTACAGCACTCCACCACTCAGTTGGTCTGGTCTGTATTTATAGGGCCACCTAGCTACTCCATATCTCACAACCTAGCCGGCATGTCAGCCCTGGTGCAGTTGTCAGCCCAGCCCCAATTTCTGGTTATTAATTAATTTATTTTACTAGTTTAATTAGCTGCTTGGTGTCCTGGTGCCTCGTTTGTGGCTTCTTTGTTTTGCTAACGGTGGGGGACTGCAATGTCGCAGCAGGTGTCATGGTTCCAAGCAGCAGGAGCAGCTTTATGATTATCATATATTCAATCAGTCATTGGTTCACACAGCCTTCTCATGCTACTCCATATAGCCTTCATGGCACAGCCTTCTTGTGCTACTCCATATAGCCTTCATGGCGTTCACTGTTTCAGTCAATCTTCCCTACCTGCCGGCCACTGGCACCTAACCCTCACTATACCAGCCTCCATGACATTCATGCAATCAGCATATCAAGTCTATTCATTTCAGACTTTACCTTTCATCATACTGGCCTTGCAGCCTTTTCCTACCTAATCTCTTCCTACTTCACTGTTGGCACCAGGCTTTGCCCAGCCTTACCGTTCTCTCACTCATAACATTCGATTTAATTCACTTCTAATTTGTCTTTCTTATGGACTCAGTTGGCATCCTGTGGTTGACAAATGCTCTCTGCCTTAACTAGACCCACATGAGGGTCCACATTACTCAGTCGGACCTATGCACAGGTTTCTCCACACATCACCGATGAGCACATGTTTTGACCCACCTACGGGTCCCATGCCATTATGACTACATTCTTTCCTCATTTTGGAGACATGCTGACCGAATCCTTTACTTTCAGGTCTCAGGGCTAGCCCTGTGACTGACAGTCTCCCTCTGCACCCCAAAGTCTGCATCTCGAGCATGCAAAGCTTGGGGCGGGGTCCTTCTCACCCGACCCATAGTTGGGGAATGTCCTCACTCTGGGTGGACCATCAGTCATCAACCATACTGACGGCACCTCTTGATGTAGCATTTAAGAGTCCAGAGGAGAGGGGTGGAGCTCTCAAAGGAAGGGCCCCATTAGCTGCCTGAGTGGGTTTGGAGGTACCCTTTAAGCTATTCTCTCCACAGCCACCTCTGGTTCACCCAGATTGTTCTTAGATCAGTAGGCTGGATGAGCATCTCAGTGGTTATTATTCTACTCTTACCACCTTAGAGGTTGGCATTGAGTGCCCTGAAGTTGCAGAGTTCACTCGCAAACCTATACAGCATTCCCATAAGAGGGATTGAGTGAGAGTAAATTCCAGTAGCAGAGCCATCGCTAAACCAAACTGTCCAGCAGCCTGAAGGGAAGGTGACCTAGGCCTTGGATCCCCAGAGGTTTCCTCCTCAAATGTTTTTTTCTTGTCCTCTATGCCAATGGTCATGATACCTAAATAGGTGTAGTAATCTTCTCTAGGCCACCAAGTTAGGGTTCCGCTATTGGAAAGAGTTGTGTGGCTTCCCCGTAATTATCCCCTCTCTCCCTCTTAGCTGTTCCCTCTCTCCTTAGGAAGCAATGCCTCTGTGCCTTACATTTAAACCTATGAGTGGGTCACTATTCCTCCTTGTCTCCTGCCTACTCTACTCAAGCCCCTGACAATACCTTCAGCTGACCTACATATAGGTCTTCAATTCTGATAAACGTTCAGCACCCCATAAGCGCTGCTTGATACTCTTTTTGGCCTCCTTCCTAAGGTACCTTTAGCCAAGGGAATCACTCCCACAACACCTCTGGGGTGGGACCCTCCTCTAGGGTTCCTTGCCTTTGTACCCCTACAGAGTAGTATATCCCACAGCTAGAGAGGTGAACAGCCTAAGATTACCTATATTATACAAGCATAACACTATACCAAGTTGTGTAGGCACATTGACTTGGAAGGCTATACCAGTAGTTCAGTGGGGTGGCGCAACTAACCACACCCTTGTGCGGCCATATAATGGCCGCTCCTCCTCACTCATGCCTTGATCATTTGTTTTGTTGCCCCTCTGTCTACCCCTCCTCCTCCAGTGGCACGTCTCTGTCTTCCATGGGCTCCTTCCTAAGGTACCTTTAGCCAAGGTAATTACTGCCATGGCACCTGTAGGGGTAGAACCGTCCTGTAGAGTTCCTTGCCTTTATACCCCATACAGGGTCATATATCCCACAGATAGAGAGGTGAACAGCCAAAGATTATCTATGTTACACAAGCATAACTCTATTCCAAGTTGAGTAGGCACATTGAAATCCTATTAGCCTTGCATCAGGCAACCAGGATAGAAGTTTGTGGAGTGAATCATACTTTTCTGGCAGCCGTTAGTAGGATGCCTAATAAATATCTAGCATTTCAGTCTCAGAATTCCTTGAGGTACTGTAGTAATAAGAACCCTTCTGCCATTAGGGTGAATGGTCTCCTGCATAGTTCTCCTAGTTCCTCCTGTAAAGCCTAGATAAAGGGGCAAAGGACCAGACAGACCCACATGACATGGCCATAATGGTCCCTCCTCTCCCCACATCCCTTCCATCAAGACATGTCCTTTGTGGGTAGATATTTACAAGTCATTACCGGGGTCGGAAAGTATTGGATTGTTTCCACGCATATTCTCTTCACTAACAGTAGTTTGTCACTCTGGATGCCTTCTGACAGGCTTTTTGCCAACACTCCTCTGATATCTGCATGTCTAACTCACCTGTCAATACATCAGTATGTCTTGGATTGAGTCTGTGCTGGAGTTTACCAGAGCTCTGTAAAGGTAGAAAATCATATGCTCTGAGTACCCCATATAAATGAGGATAATGAATGAAGTGAGTTTGGGGTTGGTATCCAAGGCATGTGCCCTGATTTGGAGGGACTTGTATAAATGTTGTAGTTGGAGAAATCTGAAAAAGTCACTGTTGAAGACCATGTTCGACCAGGATCTCTGGGCAGACTTTAAAGGTGTTTCCTTACGTAAATTAGTGGCAGTATTGGAAGGAGTACCATTCCCATTCCCTAAAGACCAGCTGCAGTATCTTCAAGCAAGTCAATCCTGCCCGTGGGACCATGGCCAGTCTTTCTTCTGCCCTGTGCTGTACTGAACAAGGAGCTCCATACTCCAGGTTCTTCAGACGAACGAACAAACAGTGAGTACCCAGGACATGGAAAGGAATAAGGGGAATTTGTGTTGTTTTCTTGAACCAAGTCTTTGCAATATTTCAGGGCCCCAACCGCCGGCCATCTTGTGGGCTTGCAGCATTTATCAGGCCTGCACCTAGTGGGTGCCCAGAAGGACTATTTGGGAGCACTAGTATTAGTGGGGGTGGGTTTGGCCTGTGAACCCAAAATGTTTGCGGCTGCTACCTATTTCACTAACCTTTCTTGCTTTCATAGCCATCCTTTGTCCCGGTATCCCTTCCCTGATCCTTGCCCCCAAATAAAGCTGTGAGTTTGTTTGTTGAAACTGCTGTGTCAGTGACATTCATTGCAATTGCCTATTGCTGAGATTTATGGTTTATGGTGGATCAAGGATATTATGGATATTGTGTGCGGAGTGGTTGATTGGGGAGGTATAGTACCCCAGAGGGCTGTACCAGGCAGATACCTGGCTCACTAATACTTTACTCTAGGTGGAGACACCACGCTATTAATATTTCTGGGAATGAACCCCCCCCCATTGTCGCTGTAGCAGGACCAAGGACCCTTACCCTGTAGTAGGGACAGCAGGCAAAGGGGGGATAGCCCAGTGGCATACAGCACTTGGGCTACAGTAGATAGAACTCCCCAGCTTAATCTAGAAGAAGGGTCATCCAGGACTCCCTGCAGGGGGTATTCCTCAGGCCACTAGTCCATGAACCCACTTGTGATGGAGCAGTACTGGACCTGGTAGTCCATAACAGAGACCATGTTGTAGACATCAAGGTAGAAGGCCACCTGGGGAACAGGAATCGCCAAACAGTGTGGTTCAATATAAGGATGACTATGGAACTGAGCCATACAAGGGTGAGGTTCCCGAACTTCAGGAGGGCAAATTTAAAAAAGATGGATTAATGACTCAGGGATTACCTGGTGGGGAGGATGACCAGGGTGGGGTGGGGTGGAGAAACAGTGGGCACAACTAAAATAGGGAAACAAGGCAAAAAACCTTTGGATCAAGGAAGTGAGCAAAAGACCACAATGGTTCTTGAAAGAGGTAATCAAAAAGATAAAAACTAAAAGGGTAGCATTCGGAAAGTATAAGGAGATGCAGAGGGAGGATGATAGGTAGGTGTAGTGGTAGGGTAGAGTGAAGAAAGGAGAGCAGTAAAGGGCACCAAGGTACACAATGAAAAGGGAATAGCTCAGAAAGTAACAAGCATTTGCCAGTGCTGAATGTTTGCTTGCTGATATTAGCATTGGACGTGCAGGAGTTAGATGCAGAATAGGAATGGCAGTGAAGTATTGAACTCGCGCCAACTCCACCTCCACCCTGCAGAGATGGACAGGCATTGGGGTGTGCCTTTGGGTCATCACCCATAATGCTCACGGCATTTCACCTCACCCTATCCTGCAGACACCAAGTGTTGAGGTGTGCCTTGGGGTGTTCGGTTTCACAATCACCCCATTTCATAAGGACATACACTTAAATGGGTGCAGTATAGGAGAATGGGGTGAACTCTGGAGCTAAAGAGTCCAAGGCACACCTCAATGCCTGTCAGTGGCTTCAGGGTGGGGGTGGGTGTGGAATGACATGAGCATTATGGCAGGCTATTCAAAGGCATATGCCTGACGCCTGTCAGTTTGTACAGGGTGGGACGTTATGGCTAAAAACCCTAATGCCTCGGGCGTCTGTTGGTATTTACACTACAAATTTTCAACATGGCCTTTTTGTGACCCCCAGCTCATGAAAGCATTTGGGACCTCTGCTCATGAACAGTAGCACTGTGATTTTGTTAATCTGTCCCAAACATTGATTTCCCACAGCGACCACGCCATTCTGCGCCAGATGTGTGAAAACACAGTTTGAGCAGGATGTGAAAAACGACAGCTGTACCATTCATAGGAAGATGTGAACAGATGACAATGTTGAAAATCTGAAGTGAAAATATTAACAATGCTTGAACTTACAAGCGTACGTGGAAACTGCTCAATGCACGCTTGTAAAACAGTCATTTATTGGAATTATTTCACAAAATTTTCAAAACAAGCATTTTGTGACCTCTGCTCATGAACAGTGTCACTATGATTTTCTCAATCTCTCCTGAACATTGATTTCCCACAGCGACCATGCCTTTGTGCGCCAGGTGTGCGAAAGCACATTTCAGACAGGATGTGAAAAATGACAGCTGTACTGTTCAAAAGGAGGTGTGCAAAATTGACAATGTTGAAAATCTGGAGTGAAAATATTACAAATTTGTGAAGTTACGAGTGTGCATGGAAACTCAGCAACGCATGCTCATAACACAGTCATTTTCTGGAATTTTTTCACCAAATTTTCAACATAGGCTTTGTGGGAGCCCACCTCATGAACAGTGACATTGTTGTTTCATTAATCAGTCCTGAAAGGTGATTCTGTGCAGTGACAGCAAAATCATGTTTCGGGACCAAATAACCAGATGACGGTCCCTGAATTCATGAGATGGGGTCCCAAGAACCCCATGTTGAAAATTTGGTGCCAAAATTAAAAAAAATGTCTGTGATAGCCACCTAAATTGACCCCCCCATGCCATTATACAGCTTACTGGCATTTCTTCAGTTTGCAGTCATCTTTGAAGAGTGCAGACGTGTTCCCGCTCCACCGAAGATCATCGCACTGGGCTCTGGAGGTAAGTATGGGGTGAGAGGGAGGTAGGGTGTGCAGAGGGTGGGTGCGGGTTTGGGGAGAGGGCACCATAGACAGCGAGGGACAGTTTTCCTTTTTACAGGTTTAAAAAAAAAAACGTGAAGGTTTTCTTTTTTACAGGTAATTTGACAAGCTGGGGTGGGCTCCCAGCATGCCACCTGGGTGTGTTTTGGGGGGCTGTACCCAATGGGGATTGGGCACCTCATCGACACATACAAACTGTTTGTGGGGCGCATGAGCCAAGGGGGATTGGGTGCCCCCCCTTGGCACACAACAAATGGGGGAGGGACATTATGCTGACAGGGATTGGGCTCCCCCATCGGCAAATGACCTTGGGAAGGGGCACCCCTGTTGGCTTTCATGGGGACTGTGAGATGCAGACTGTGACAGCCGCCATGTTTATTTAAAACAAATTAGGGCACGATTATGCAGAGAGGGATTGTGCTTCCCCGTTAGCAGATGAACTGGGGGGAAGGGCATGCTGACAGGGGACTGGGCACACCGGTCGGCTTCCATGGGGACTGTGAGAGATAGACTGCAACAGACGCCACCATGTTTATTGAAATGGGACAACAGACAAGGCAAGCTGTGATTCGTTGCTGGAATCAGGGACCACCCCAGCAGCAAAAACAGCTGATTCTTCAATGATAGGGTGCTCCCTGATTGCAGAGGTGAATTTCTATCAAGTTCGTGGCATGCTACAATAGTGCTGTCATCGACCGCATGCTCCTCTATTGGTGCCACAGAGACCAGCCCCATGATGGACTGCTGACATTGGCCACAACATTGCCGCACCTTCACAACTTGCAACTACAGCAAGCTGCCGCAATATGTTTCTTGCACATGTGCACAAGCAAACATAATGAATGGGGAAATACATTTTTTAGGTATATAAACAAAAGTAGGAAGACCAGGGGAGGGATCAAAACATTAAAAAGGGAGTGTGGGAACAGTGTCAGAGGAAGGAGAGGGGGGGGGCACAAAAAAGTAACAGGAGCATTGGAGATAGGGAGGTGAACATTAGTTCCTTTTGAGAGGAAAGTGCCCTAAAGGGGCTCACTAATCTGAAAGTGGCAATGGGACCAGATGGGGTGCAACCAAGGGTACTGAGGGAGTACAAGGTGTACTGCTGCCATTTGACAGTCCTGTTTAGCAGCTCAGTGAAAACAGGAGTGGTTCTGAAGGACAGGAAGAGGGCAGATGTAGTCTCACTTCACAAAATTACTAGCAGGGAAGAGGCTGGTAATTATAGGCCAGTCAGCCTGACACAGGCAGTTGAAAACTTAATGGAGCCACTGCTGAAGGAAAGGACTGTGGGCTAACTTGAATTGAATGAATTACAAGACTCGACATAGAATGGATTCTTGGGGGATGGTGGACTTCAAATGAATCTACATTTCTTTCACTGGGTGACTAATTCGATCAGGGCTAAGTGGTGGATATGGCTTATCTAGATATCAGTAAGGATTTTGACAGAGTTCCACATCGAAGGCTAGTAAGCAAGTTAGGTAGCTTAGGTAGTTGGTCTAAAGGTAGGAACCTGGTTAAGAAATTGGTTGGGGATAGGCTGCAGAGGTTGGTAGTAAATGGGAATTCACTCTAAAGAAAGGATGACCAGTGGAGTACCTATAAATCACATTGAAGAGGAGCAGGAAGGGAAGCTCTGCCCCTCTGCAGGTGACATAAAAATCTATAATAGGGTGGACACTTTGGGGACGAGGGTGGAAAGGACGAGCAAAAACCTGACAGAACTCGAGGACTGCTCAAGGGTATGGCAGCTGGGTTTCAATGCAAAAGAGTACAAAGTAATGTACTTGGGGCACAGAAACCCAGAAAAGAGATGGGGTGCAATCATACTTGATGATTTAATGGTGGCCAGGCAGCCCGACAAGGCAGTTGTGGGGGCGACAGGGATACTGGGGTGCATAGGGGAGGTATCACCTAATAACAGCGAACCAAAATGAGAGACTGCAAAAACAGCGATTCATTTTGGGTGCTGTTATTAGAGACTACCATGCATAATATGCAAAAGAGTACAAAGTAATGTACTTGGGGCACAGAAACCCAGAAAAGAGATGGGGTGTAATCATACTTGATGATTTAATGGTGGCCAGGCAGCTCAACAAGGCAGTTGTGGGGGCGACAGGGATACTGGGGTTTATAGGGGAGGTATCACCTAATAACAGCGAACCAAAATGAGAGACTGCAAAAACAGCGATTCATTTTGGGTGCTGTTATTAGAGACTACCATGCATAATATCCCCGGGATGGAAACGCAACCATGGGGAGGGGCAGGAAAGGGGTTTGGGGGAATTGCTGTACCTGCTGCCGCCGAGCTAGCCATGTGGCATGATGGTGTGGGTGGAAAACTGGGGTACAGCAGGTATGTGGGTTCGGGACTGGTGAGTGACATTTTGCTGCAGCTACAAGCTGCGGCAATAATTCATTCCAACATCTGGATTTTTTAACCTTCCCCAACATGCATCCTCCTGGAGTTGATAATATTAATTCAGGGGGGGTGTAGGGGACACAGCCTCACCCCCACAAACACATTTTTACAATCCAGATATCGTGTTGCTTTAATATGTATATCGCCGATGTGCTTTTTGGCGATATACAGTCACCATAATAATGATCGCTCTTATGTGATTGCTGCTATAACATGGAACCCATAGTGAGGTCTATCACCAGAAGAAAGAGGGAGGTGGTGTTGCCAGTGTAAAGATCACTGGTAAGACCCCACCTAGACTACTTTGTCCAGTTTTGGAAACCACTTCTCTAGAAAGACAGAGGCAGTCCAGAGAAAGGCAACTAAAATTGTGCAGGGTCTGTATGAAAAGCCCTATGAGGAGAGATTTGAGGACCTAAATATATACATCTTGAAAAAGAAGGGGAATATGATAGAGACCTTTAAATATCTCACAGGGGTAAACAAGGTACAGGAGGGAAGCATTTTTTCAGGAGAAAGGTGCTCAAGTACAAAGGGGCATGATCAGAAGTTGGAGGGGGTTAGATTCAGGTGAGATATCAGAAAGTACTTTTTCACAGAAAGAGTGGCATATTACTGAACAGTCTTCCAATGCAGGTGGTGGGGGCAAAACAGTGATGGTATTCAAGAATGCATGCTACGCAGATGAGACCCAGTTGTACCTGTCCTGTGCCCCTGATGACCTTACCAGCCCAGACATGCTGAGTTGGTGTTTATCCAAGATAAACAACTGTATGTGCGCTAACTAGCTATGTGTCAATCCCACCAAGACACAGGTTATGGTGATTTAGCCAGGTCATGGGGATATTTTCGATGACGGGAGACTGCCCACCAGTTGATGGTCATCCCCTCTCACTGTTAAATGTGGTTAAGGATCTTGGTGCTATTCTTGTCAGTCGGCTTCACTTTGAAAAACAGGTTTTCTCCATCTCAAGAATATTGCCAGGATCTGTCCATTTTTGACTCCTTCTGGCCTGGCTACAGTTATTCATGCCTTTGTTACTAGTCGACTTCTGAAGTGTTGACTGCAGTTAGTGCAGAATGCTGGCTCATTAGTTGCACCATCCTCCCACTTAAAAAGATCAGGAGATAGGGCCTTTGGGGTGGCTGCACCACTCCTCTGGAATTCTCTCCCACCAAACATTAAGGTAACTAGCACAGTGGAGAGCTTTAAAGCCTCTTTTAAAACTTATACATTTGAAAAGGTTTTTAATCTTCTCTTTTTTTTTATAGTTATTTCACTTTCTCCTACCTGGTGTCCCAGTCGGCTATCCCGTCCACACATCTCTCTGGTTCCAGCCACCGTCCAGAATCCTGGCTTGCTTAGGACCCTTCACCAGTAATCTCCTGTGGCTTGCCCCCTACAGCGGGGTGGTGGGGGTCCCCCTACACTCACCACCAAGACTAGATTCGGCTCTGGTGATGTCCCTGAAGCCAGGGCACCCATCAAATGGCCATCAAGCCGCCACGACCTGGGATTCTACCATTTTCCATTTTCTCCCCCACAGAGAGAGGGATATGCAATGACGCCCATGGGAGGAGTGTGCATGCATCTGCATGTACTCCCTCTGGCCCTGCTCTCTCACTTGCACCTTATGTGCAGTGGTGGTGTACCACCCCCCAGCCTCCGCTAGGAGCCAGCAACATACCGACACTGGAAACCCCTCTCCCTAGGAGAGGGAGAGCAGTCCAACAGACACTCAATCCCTTTCCTACCCAGCCAACCCACGGTAGCCCGAGTCCATTCCCGAACCCAGGTCGCTGGTGTAGCGCGAGGTGTGGCATCCAGCACCTCAACCCTCAGCGCCACCGGGCCGACTTTTAATCTTCTCTGATTAATTTATCTCTTGGGATTTTATTATCTTTGTTAATTGCTCTGAGTCTCTGGATAGGGTGCTATATAAATAAAATTTGCCTTTCTTTGCTTAAGGCAGCCATAGCAGAGGCAACAAGCCTTTTTGTTTGGCAATTAAGCAAAGCAAAGAGAAAGAAAAAAACACTATGATTCTCAAAGGATGTGACCAGGACAGTAATAGAGAAAAGTCTAGCTTTCAGAAGGTACAAGGAAACACAGAGGGAGGGACAGGGAATTGTTTCTGGAAAAGCAGAGGGAGGCAGAGAGAGCAGTCAGGAGCACAAAGGCACAAACAGAGGAAAAAATAGCCCAGGCAATAAAGAAAGGAGACAAGACCTTTTTCAGGTCCATTAGTGAAAGAAAAATAACCAGAGCTGGGATTGTGAGGTTCAAAAGGGTGTGTGGAGAAGGACCTATAAAAAGTAACAAGCCTGAACAAATATTTTTGTTCGGTATTCACAGAAGAAGCGGGGGGAAGAAGGGCCACTGTTGAGTGATAGGAACACCAATGGGAGAGAGGTGGACACCAGCCCATTTACAGATGAAAGAGTCCTAAAGGAACACAAGAATCTGAAAGGAGACAAGGCTATGGGTCCGGATGGGATACATCCTAGAGTATTATAAGAACTTGGAGGAGTGCTGGCAGCACCACTGACAGCCCTATTCAACAAATTGATAGAGACAGGAGTGGCTCCAGGGGACTGGAGGAGGGCGAGTGTAGCCCCTCTCCACAAAAGTGTGAACAGGGAAGTGGCTGGCAATTACAGGCTACTCAGCCTGACCTCGGTGGTGGGGAAATTAATGGAATCACTGCTGAAGAAAAGGACTGTGATATTTCTTAAATCCAGGACAGGATCTGAGGCAGCATAGATTCATAGCGGGAAGGTCTTGTCAAACGAATCTGATAGTTTTCTTTGACTGGGTGACCATGGAGGTAGATCAGTGAGGGACAGTGGATGTGGCCTGTCATGATCCCTGCCCCATGGGCACGGCAGGATCTCGTGTTTGCCCTCTTTTTATGAAACTCATGAGCACTTGTGTGGTTCAAAAAGCACCACCAACCTTTCTTTTCCCAGTGGAAGTGTGAAAACTATAGTTTTGAGTCCCCCTGGCTCTTGTACTACTTTCTGTGGCTATAATCCCACCGCTGTCACTGGCAGCTTCTTGCCTATTTGTGCAGTAGGATAGTCAAGTGGTCACTATCTTCATTAACAAGGCCTATAGTCCTTAAAGAAATCTTTTCTAAAATCTTAGATCACACAACCAGACTCCAGGCAGAGTTGATAAGAAATAATGAAAGTTTACTTAAAGAAAAACAACACGGTAACTTCTGCAAGTTGGAAGATTTTGGAATGCAGACAATACGAAAATAAATATTGGATGGTTCTACAGAAAATACTATGTACTGTTATTCCTAAAACTATATGTTTTTCTGAGATTTAGCATCCAGAAAATATCAAGTATTCTTTTTGAGAGTAATAGCAAGTTTGTGATCAAAGTCAGTTCTCTGAAGATCTTTTAGAAAATCCAGGTGTTTTCTTAGTGACAAGTCTTTGTTTAAGATTTCTGATTTAAAAATCAGAAAACTTTTCAGATGAAAAGTCCTTTTTCATATTTACACCAGTCTTTCACAGAGATCTGTGAAGCCTTATTCATATGCTTTTAAATAAAAAAAAAACATTTTGTTTTCCCCCTGATTGTTTAACTAGCAAGTGGCAAGGCTCTTTTCTCTCCGAGAACGTTTCAGTCCTTTCTCAGGAGAAGCCTCCACCAACGTGCCTTGATTCAGAAAAATCATGTTCAGCCCCTCCCTTCTCCACTTTGGCCATGCAGAGAACTGGAGTACAACAGTTTTACCTCATCCTGCAGGTGTCAGTGTGGTTTCATCTTTAACTCCTGAAACATCTGTTTTAGACTTAACCTTTTCTGTTTTCAATTTGTGACTTTAAGCTGTCTCCCCACTGTCCTTTTCCTGTTACTGGAAGGTCAAGTGTTTATTCAATCCAAGGGTCATGACCCCTAGGATACATAAACCTGTCAACTTTTTCTTGGCCTTTTAAAGGGACAGCATCTTAACTCTGGAAAGCCTCACAACCCAGGAAATAGGAACATTAAATAAAGTGGTAATAGGTCTATCTTGCCACATGGCATTCCTAGATTTCAGCAAGACCTTCTACACTGCCCCACATAACAGGTTGGTAAATAAGCTGGGCAACCCAGGAGTGGGCCCCAAGGTGGTAAACTGGGTTAGAAACTGGTTGAGTGACAGGACATAGAGGGTGGTGGAGAATGGCGATCCAGCTGAGAAGAAGGGGATGACCAGTGGGGTGCCACAGGAATCAGTGCTGGGGCCAGTACTCTTTAGTGTCTTTATAAACAACATTGCAGAGGGCTGAAAAGGATGGTATGCTTCTTTGCAGATGACACTAAGATCTGCAACAGGGTCGATACTCCCAGGGGGGTGGATGAGAAGGGACCTAAACATGCTTGAGGAGCGGTTGAGAGTGTAGCAGCTAAAATTCAATGCAAAGAAGTGCAAAATGATGCATTTGGGGCACAGAAATTCAATAAAGGAGTACAAGATGGGAGGAGGTATTAAAAGTCACCAAACAAGATAGGGACCTGAACCCGGTGGCACTGAAGGATGAGGCACTGGATACCACACCTCATGCCATGCCGGCGACCTGAGTTCAGGAATGGAACTCAGGTTGCATGGGGGTCGGTGGGGCAAGAAAGGATTGAGTGCCCATAGACAGCTCTCCTTCCTCGGGGGAGGGGGGACCATGCAGTGTGCTATAGACTGACATCCAGCAGTGGCTGAGTGTCAGCACACAAGCACTGCTAAGAACAGGGAGGGCCCGGATCCAGGGCATTAGGCTGCCTCTGCGGAGGTGGAGCCAGCTGCTCCACCCATTGCACAGATGTGGGTTTGGGGCCAAAATGGCAAAATCGGGAGTTGTCAGGATCTATGATGACATGACTCTCTGGTCAAAGGATGAGTCCCTCTGAAGGGGGGGACCAGTGCTCCCTATCAGCATCCCAGAACAAAGAGAAAAGGACCTCGGGTAATCATATCTGATGATCTCAAGGTAACCAAACAATGAGAGAAGGCTGTGGAGAAAGCCAGTGGGATGCTAGGGTGCATAGGAAGAGGTGTCACCAGCAGAAGAAAGGAGGTGGTTATGACACTGTACAGATCACTAGTGAGAAACCATCTGGAGTACTGTGTCCCATTCTAGAGGTCACATCTCCAGAAGGACATAGATAAAATGGAGGAAGTCCAAGAAGGGCAACAGAAATGGTGCAAGGACTGCACCAGAAGTCATATGAGAAAAGACTAGAGGACCGCAGTATGTATTCCTTGGAGGAGAGGAGAGAGAAGGGGGGATATGACAGAGACATTCAAGTACCTCAGGGGCATAAACAAGGTAAGGAGGGTAGCTTTTCAGAAAAGAAGGTGTACAAGAACAAGGGGACTTGATATGAGGGTGGGGGTAGGCTCTGGGGCAGGGTGAGGAAGTACCTTCTCACTTAATCAGATATGATTACCCCACCCCACCCAGCTTCCTCCCCGTCATCGGAGGGCAGCATACCCATCCGCATACCTCCACGGCTGCCGCCACATGACAGCTTACAGTATTTACTACAAGCTCATTGGTGCACACTGTGGACTGGCAGTGCATACTGCAATAGTCATTCACAACATTATGAATGAATGACTTCATTCACAAAGATGTGAATGACTATTACAGTATGCAGTGCCAGCTCATTGATCCACAGTGTGGACCAATAAGCTTGCAGCACATACTGTAAACTGCCATTTGGCAGGCAGCCGCAGAGGTATGCACGTGGGTATGCTGCCACCGAAGACCGGGGAGGGAGCTGGATGGGCTGGGAGTCCTGTGTAGGTGGGGGGGATAACAGTAGACTGCCAGGGAGTTGAAATGTCAATCTTCATGGCTATTGCGGATTTGGGGGACGGGGGTACTACTAGACTACCAGGGATATTTAATAATTACATTTCAGTGAGCATTGTGTCAGGATAGTGAGGGGGTATCACTAGACCACCAGAGTAATTAAATAAATACATGTTGGCAATCATTGGATCGGAATGGGGAGGTGAGTACCACTGGACCACCATAGAAATTAAATACATTTTGGTGATCGTGGGTAATGGGATTGGGAGGGGGCTACCATTAAAATACCAGGGAGTATTGTGTGTGCTTGTGCATGGTGTTTGGGGTTGCCACCCATGACTGGTGGCTGCTGTGTTGCACACTGCCCTACAGTGGCCTGCCTGTGGGTGGCTGGCTCTTCATACATTTATTATGGGCTCAACTGTGAGCTCAGGTATGCTGCACATCTCTGGACTGTGCCAGCAGATGCACTGCACATCCCAGGCTGAATATCAGGATGTGCTACATATGCATGGGAATGCCCCTGGAGATGTGCTGCATACATTGTCTTTGTGCCTGCCGCATTGGGAATTGCACTGCGCAATTCCACCTTTTGAATATTGCCCCAGGGCGCATTTCTGGACTTGTGCCAGGCACAACCCCTTTTAATATCTCGGCCCTGGTGTCCTTTCTGATATTTTGAATGAGGGTAGCAAAATCTAACAGATACAAATACCTGTCAGATATTGCTACATAAGGTTTTTTGAGGGAATTGTGCACTTTGTGTATGGAAAACTGAAAAGTAATGTAAAAAAAGTTGAAATAAAGTTGGGGCAATGATACAAGGGCTCCTGCTTTCTCATTCGTGCATACTGGGTTACACTTTGACTGAGGGCAGCAAAATCTGACAGATGCAAATAGCTGCCAGAATTTGCTACCTGGGGATATTTTGAGGGATGGGAAAGTTTAAATACAGCTTAGGTACTGATATATGGACTTCTCCTTTGTCATTCTTGGGTCCAGGGTTGTATTTAGACTGAGGATAGCAAATTCTGACAGGTGCGAATAGCCATCAGAATTTGCTGCCTGGGGGTGTTTTGAAGGATGGGGTGCCCAATACATAGCAAAACTGATAATTAATCAAAGGAAAGTTGAAATACAGCTTGGGCATTGATATATGAACTTCTCCTTTGTCATTCTGTGGCCCAGGGTTTTATTTAGACAGAGGGTAGCAAAATCTGACAGATGCGAATAGCCGTCAGAATTTGCTACCTGGGGGTATTTTGAGGGATGGGGTGCCCAATGCACAGCAAAACTGATAATTAATCAAAGAAAAGTTTGAATGCACCTTGGGCATTGATATATGGACTTCTCCTTTGTCATTCTGGAGTCCAGGGTTTTATTTAGACTGAGGGTACCAAAATCTGACAGGTGCTAATAACTGTCACAATTTGGTACCTTGGGGTGTTTTGAGGGATGGGGTGTCCCAATACACAGCAAAACTGAAAATTAATCAAAGGAAAGTTGAAATACAGCTTGGGCATTGATATATGGACTTCTTCTTTGTCAGTCTGGGACCCAGGGTTTTATTTAGACTGAGGGTAGCAAAATCTGACATGTGCGAATAGCCATCAGAATTTGCTACCTGGGGGTGTTTTGAGGGATGGGGTGCCCAATACACAGCAAAACTGCTAATTAATTAAAGGAAAGTTGAAATACAGCTTGTGCATTCATATATGGACTTTTCCGTTGTCATTCTGGGGTCCAGGGTTTTATTTAGGCAGAGGGTAGCAAAATCTGACAGATGCGAATAGCCATCAGAATTTGGTACCTGGGGGTGTATTACGCCGCTATCAGATTATGCTACAGGGAAGCAAATTCTAATAATACACCGCCATATCATGAACAGGCACATTGGCGTGCACGTTGGATTGGCAGAGCATATAGCTGAACTTTACTTTTTAAACAGAAACCATGCTCAATTTGGGCATTCTTCTGTGGGTAGGACTTTTTTTTTTTTTTATTTATCGACTGTGGTTTTAGTGGGTGAAAGTACAATATGGCGCTAATAATCTTGGTTTAAATCTACCATGACTTGGGCTGTGGAGGGGAACTTGTTGCATGGCAGGAAATTCCATTTATTCTGCAGGGGATTTGCGGTGAGGCAACTGGCCGCAGGGATGCTAACAGGAGCAACTGGCTATATTTTTTTTTTGTGATGGATGTAGGGGTATTTACTGGGACCAGACTGCTAAGGCATACTGTCAGGTGTTTGGCAGAATAACTGAAATAAACATGTGCTTCCCCAATGGCATTTCTTACTGCACCACAGGGTTCCTACACACATTTCTTTCCCCTGTGCTAGCTAAATGGGCCCTAAGGGGGTCCCCAAACACCCTATGTGCCCTGTCTGTGGTCCCTGGTAAGCTTTTTTTTGTTTCTGTAGAGCCTTTAATAATCACGCAGACACCAACGTGGAATTAATTGGTAGGTTTACTGGGCTGTCAAAGACACAGAAAAACTGCAGAAAACACGGGCTACTGCCTGCCAGATAAGGGTTTCTATATCTAGACAATATGGACCTCACTGCATTTCCCACACGACATACTCTAGCAAAGTGATTTTTGTCTGTGGCATGATCTACAATACTGTCCATATGCTGGGCATTTGTTTGTCTCACGTTCACAACCACACTTTTCACATTTGACTTTATTTGCTCGTGGTGCATAATGCCATTTGCTCACATTGGCACTTGTTTTTAGTGTTTCTTCCTGCACAGCTGCTACCTGCACTGAGCTTTCATCCTGAGCATTTCCACTGAAGCGTTTAATCTGCATTTCACGCAGTTCAGCGGCCCTGCCTATATCTATCTATGCCATCATCTAATGTTAAGTCCTCTTTTCTCAACAGTCTGCATCTGACATGCTCACTCGGTATGCTGCATACGAGTCTATCTCTGATCAACAAATCGGTTAAATCTCCAGATTCACAAGATTTAGCCTCAGTTCTGTTTCATATGAATCAATGGACTCACCCAGATTCTGGCTCCTAATATTGAACAAATGTCTCTCATAAGTCACATTCTTTCTTGGGTTACAATACCTCTTAAATTGTCCCATAATTTTATTCAGTTGCTTCTTCTCTTCCTCGTTTTCTCAAACAAAAGTATTGAATACCTCTGATGCATGAGGGCCTGCCACCTGCAAAAGGGTCATAGCCCGGATTTTCTGAGGTGTTTCAGTGAGTCCACTGGCGACCGAGAAAATATCAAATTGCTGCTTAAATCTTCTCCAGTTTTCAGTAGCATTTCCATGGAAATTGAGAGCGGTGAGAGACTGCAGGCGGTCCACTTTGACAACATATAATAATCATGCAGACACCAACATGGAGTTAACCGATAGGTTTACTGTACTGTAAAACACACTGAGAACAGCTGCAGAAAAAGCTGGCCACTGCCCGTGGGATAAGAGTTTCTATATCAAGGCTAGCGCATGCCCATTCGCAAGGCATACACAAATCGCGTATGCTAATTAACTTCCTTACAGAGCCCCTGGACGCTATTTGGGGGCACTGCATGCAATAGTCTTATCCCCACCCCATGGTAAGAACCCCTCTTCCATAGACAGGCCCTCACCACCACCTCTGGTCGTCCATAGCAGAGATATGCTGCCCAGAGACACACAGGCATCCAAAAGCCCTGGCAGCATGTGCTTCTTGCTCTCTGCAGTCCCCTCTAAGACCCATGCACTTTCCACAGTCCCCCATCACCTTCAGCTCTCACTCTCTCCATGGCCTCTTGAATGCCTCCCTCCCTTCCTGGCCAACCTGAACCTCCCTCCCCAACCTACCAGACGCATATTCAGAAGACACCCCTCCCTCCTGAACCCCTCAGATGGCTCCCACCGTGACCTATCAAAGAGCTCACTCCCCAGCCCCCTGGATTCCTCTGCCTTCCAGGTCCCCAGACATCTTACTCCCTGGCATCTGGACACCCCCTCTCCTGTGCCACCCCAACACCCACCACACTCCTTTGGCCCCCTGAACACCTCCTCCCTCCTGGCCCTCAGGACACCCACCAGACAACACTGTACATCCCCACTCATGGAACTGCTGCAGCTTCACCTCGAATCCAGCACCTATTACTGTCCTCAAGCTACTGAGCCTTCCCACCCCGCACTAGCCACAGGCTCCTGAGGTCCACGCTGTCTCAGCAGTATGCTCACTGCCACCACACCATGGTAGCAGGTTCCACAGCATCCATTTTTCACAACATTTGCAGCAGGATTCCAAATCCCATTCAGTATTGGTTTTTAGAACCTAGGTCCCAACACCCAGCCCTGGCATCTGGTTTGTCCCTCTGTCTCATGCTCTGTATGAATGGCAGAGCGCACTGCTGTTATTGCACATGGCACAGCACAATGTCAGCATTGCACAGGGTACAGCAGTGTTGACAGTGCACATGACATAGTGCAGTGTGGTTAGTACACATGAATCAGTGCAGTGTCAGCACTGCACATGGCACTGTGTAGTGTCAGTAGTGTACTTGGGACCGTGCAGTGTCAGCACTGCAGGTGGTATAGTGCAGTGTCATCACTACACTTGACTCAGTGCAGTGTTGGTACTGCACATGGCACTGCTGTGTCAGCAGTGCTCATGGCACAATGCAGTGTCAGCACTGCATGTGGCAGTGGCACGGTGCAGTGTGCATGGAACAGTGTCTGTGTGTCACTGCGCACAGTTGGCATTGCGCATGGCACAGTGTAGTGTCGGCCTCCCAAGTGGCTCTTCACATGGTGAGCCTGCACCCTCCTAATCCTCCTCACTCATGGGACTGCACCTCAGTTCCCATGCAAGAGCCTGCATCCCCCTCCTGACGCAGAGCCTGCATCTTCCTGTACAGGATTTGCTCCAACCTTCTGGACACCAGTGGTGGCAGTGCATGTGGCACAGTGCAGTGGCAACATGTGGCACAGTATAATAACACCAGTGCACATAGCACAGTACAGTATTGACAGCACATGGTGCACCATGCAGTGATAGCCATACATATGAAACAGTTCATGGCACAGCGCAGTAACAGTGGTGCAACTGGCATAGCGTAGTGATGGCCATGTCCATGGTACAGCTCAGTAACGACTAGCCATGTGTTACAGAATAGTGATGGCAGACCAAGTGGTACACTGCAGTGTCTGCTGTGCACATGGTACTGCACTGTGGCAGCAGTACATGTTGCACTGTGCTGTGTTATACACAGTGGTGTTGCTGCACTGTGGTGCATGTGCTCGGCCAACACTGCACAGTGCCACATGCAGTGCAGACGTAACAATATGCCATGTGCAGTGCTGACAGCACTGTGCCAGGTCCAGGTGGTGGGCTGCTACCTCACTATGCCATGTGGAGTGCCAACACAACTCTGTCATATGGCATACTGACACTGTGCTGTACCATGGTGATGCTGACACCACACTTTGCCACAAGCAATGCAGACACTGCACTGTGTCACATTTGATGCCAACATCATGCTGTGCCACACAGGGCTTCAGATAAGATTTTTTCAGAGTACTGTACTTCTCAGCTTCGAACAGAGGTGAGTAAAACCAAATTTTGATGCAAACAAATAAAATGGGGTAAGGAGTGAGATGCTCTGCCATCTACTTGTCATTACTGTATAATATTTGTGATATAAAAAAATATGTGAATGTCTGCTTAGGGAATTGCAGCCAGCAAGTGTAAGAAGGCTTGACCTTTTACCTCAGCACAGCACTACAGTAGCAGATGGCTGGTTTCCTGCTCTGTTTCAACATATAGTTGCTGGCATTCCAAAGTGACAGTTTATAACACCTTATAAAATATTTCTGCTTTGAAGAACTGGAAGAAGTGTGCATTTTATCACCCATGAGGAACAAGAACATTTAATAGATTCCTGTTAACTCATAAACCTGAAATTACTTAGGAAGCGGGAAGTTGATAGAGATCAAAGGAGCTGCTTTGATCAAAGAAACTTACATATTCTGAAATTGCTAACTTTGCAGATTTCTAGCCAACAGTAAAATGACACCCTTGGATACACTTTGTCAGGTTACAAAATTAATGACAGGACAAACAGTGACATCACAAGGAGGTGGAGAGACTGTCTTTCAAGATTGCCAAGCATCTGAGGGGAAGGACAGACTTGACCTCTGGACTCAAAAGTGGCACCTCTGTTAAAAATAAGTACACTCAACTGGAACTTAGCTAAGCAAGAACTTTAAGTATTTAAGCGCTTTTGGTTCTGTAAAATTTCAATTTATTTTTAGACTAAGTACTCATGTTATATGTTCTGTGTTTTGTATTTTATCTATTTTCAGTTTTTAGTAAACACTATTTTCCTTGAAGTTCTGCCTGTGCCTTCTCAGTTCCTTTACATGTGAATGCTGGAAAAGTGTTAATAATTCTGACAACTGTTAAGGGCTTAATAAGAGTGTTACTAATCTTGCTAAGGTAAGAATATACCTAGGTTTCAAATTGAGTCATAAGGGTATGTAACCCCTAGGTGACGCTATCCCATGGGCTACTACCCCTGCCTGCTTGGCTACTAACAGGTTAAGGGGCTTGAGTTCTAAAATGGGTGCCTCCACTCTGAGTTGGTTGTGGCTAATCTAACCAGGTCACAGCCCTGTGGGACACTGTGACCCCCCCCTTTCCTCCCACTAGTAGCCCGCACAGTGCACAACAGTAACTTTCCCAATACCCCAGACATGCAAACCACATACACTTGTGCTTGGCATTTACCCCCAGGACTGGTTCCTTCAGCTTGATTCTGGGGACCAGCATAAAATAAGGCGATGCAATACAATAGCAACAAGGCAATACCTTTAGCATAAACTGACACCACAGTCAATGTAAATTTGTACACAAGAATAATCACAGTACTGTGCATGCACTTAGAGTCCCAATCAGTCTTGTTCTCTGAGTACCCAGGATGGTAAAGGGGCTGGCCAGGTCCGATGCAGCTGGTTGGGGCCCTGTGATTGAAAAAGTACATGCACACACAATTTGTAACCTGGAGCCGGATGGCTCAGTTCATGGAAAGAAAAACCCAATCAGATGACACACTTCGATTAAACAAAAGTTGCAGGGAGCTACCATGATAATTACTCACGATACCCAGGTTAAACACAGGAGGGCTGATGGATAATCTCTCTGGATTGCCAGAGGAAGCTTGGCCCCTTGATGATGGATCTCTCTGGGCAGCAAGGTAATATGGCAGGACTCTCGTGGCAGGGTCTATCTGCATCAGGCAGCACGGATGCAGTCCGATTTCGGCTGGGAAAACTACTTCCAGCACCAGCACAAAGTTCACAGCAACTGGGGGAACCAGAATGTGATCCCCTTTCAGCACATAGCACATTTATATGTAAAAGTAGCTTGGCAGAAGACACCAGGAGAAAGGACTGCTGTGTGACTGGACTTCTCTGCTGGGACTAAAGAAGTAGAACTCTTGTACTTGGACCTTTAATTTAAGGTAAAAAAAAACTAACAAAACAAAAAAGAAAAGTGTGTGTTTGTCTGAGTTAACTGAACTGAATGGTTATCTGAACAGTTATCTAGGAGTAAATCTCAGATGATTGAAAGGACTTGATAGCTGTGAGGTTTAAATTACTTGTAGAAAGATCTAGTAAGTAGGGGGAGTGGCTTAGCTAGAAGGAAGCTACATTTAAAGACTGCCTTAGAAAGATTCTGCTAGTAGCTTGGCAGAAGACACCAGCAGAAAGGACTGCTGTGTGACTGGACTTCTCTACTGGGACTATATTGCACTCCTTCCCTCCCCCCCAAAGCTAGTTCTATTTTTATAGGCACAGGATTTGACTGACAACAGGAACTTCCTGTTTGGGAGCAGGAAGTGAGTGATCACAGAGCCACCAAAGACCCACCATCCTAGAAGGGCAAGAGTAGCTCTCCAGCCCCCTCTAGCTGCTGGAGGTCTGTCTCTGAGCAAGTAAGGGGTTTACTGTGAAATATAGGATATTCTTGTCTCAGAACAGGACAATCAGGAGCTTAAAGGGCACAAAGGCAGAAAGTAAGGAGAGAGAGAAAAAAAACAGAGGAAAGAGTAAGGATTGCAAACAGTTAAGGGGCCAGAAATAAGACATGATGGGAGTGGTGTAGTGCAGTAGCTGTGGAGCAGCAGTCTTCTGGGAGATGTTCTGGAGGATGCGGTGTTGTCTCATCTGCAGGCACCTCTCTGGGCTGAGGGAGGAGGTTGCTCATCTCCAGGTTGAGTTGGCCAGGATGTGTGGGACCTCCTCTTCCATCCAGGGATACCAGTGCCACTGCCATTGCCTCAGAGGTTGCCAAGAAAGAGGAGCGGCTGGACCACAGTGGGCTCAGAGAGGGTGAGGGTGGTGGAACAGAGGTGAATCCCTCCAGTTGTACCTCTCCACAATTCCTATGCCATTCTGGCAAAGCGTGGTTCCTTTATGGAGGCACCCGCAGTGGAGACCAAGGAGGATGCTGGGAACCTCCACAAAGGAGACACACAGGAGGGTGGTGGGGGACCTCACAGGGGAAGGAAGTAACTCCTGGTGGGGGACTCCATTGTTAGGAAGGTAGAACTGGGGAAGGAAGGGGAGAGGGAGGTAAGGTGCCTGCCTCACGCCATGGCTTGTGGGGACAGGGAGCGAATCCTCAGGATTGTCAGAGTAGCTGCACAGGAGAGGGAGCTGGATGTCATTGTCCACCTAGGGACAAATGACCTGGCTAAGAAAGGGATTAGAGAAGTGCAGGAAGAGTTTGTGGAATTGGGCAGGGGCCTTAGACAAGTAGCACGCACGGTAACCTTCTCAGAGGTGCTGCCCATCTATGGCGTAGGAGAGGCTAGGGTGTTCCGCACCATGGGATTCAATCAGTGGTTGAAAAACTAGTGTGGAGCTCAGGGATTTGGCTTCATTGGGGACTGGGGGTCCACCTGGAGTGATGCAAGCCTATACTGGCATGATGGGCTGCATCTGTCCAGGAGGGGAACCAGGATCCTAGGTGATAGGTTTAAATGCTTCATTGGCAAGCATTTAAACTAGCCAAGGGGGGAGGCACTGGAAAGGAGCAGGGAAATCCTAGCCCCCAAAAATCATGGTAGTAAGTGCGGTAAACACCAACATAGAGGTGTCGATATGGAGAAGGGCAGGGGTAAATGGAGAAAGTGACAAAGGCAAGAAGGACAGGGATGGGGCAAAAAGGAATAAGGCCATCAGGAAATGGAGGGTAATGAGTACCAATGCCCGTAGTCTGGGCAACAAGCTCCCTGAGCTGGTGGCCTTGATGGAAGAGGGATGCCTGGATATTGTAGCAGTCACTGAAACATGGTACATAGAAAACCATGACTGGGATGTTAACATACCAGGGTACATAACCTAAAGGAGAGACAGGCAGGGGAGAAGAGGGGGAGGAGTAGCTCTCTATGTAAAGGAAGGGGATAAAAGCAACTGAACAAAAGAGTAAACAGGGAGGAGAGGAGGCTCTGTGGGTCACTTTGGAGACTGGAAAGGGCACCACAATCCGCACAGGGGTTGTGTACAGACCCCCATGGCAGGGGGAGGGAATGGACAAGGATATGATAGGAATTCTTACTATGGCAGAGAAAGGGAAGATACTGTTGATGGGAGACCTGAATATGCCAGATGTTAACTGGAGCACATTTGCTGCAGCCACATCCAAGAGCAGGGCCATTCTTGATGCCCTACAGGTGACAGGCCTCAGACAGCTAGTTTCGGAACCCACTCGTGAGAGAACAATCTTAAACTTCATACTCTCAAACAGGGGCAGTGAGAGGATCTCAGATCTAGAAGTGGGTTGCCATCTGGGAACAAGTGACCATCAAACAGTGTGGTTCACGTTAAACTCAGCTACAGAGTCAGGCCATACAAAAGTGAGGGTACTGGACTTCAGGAGGGCTGACTCTGGCAAGATGGGAGAGTGCCTCAGAAAAGCACTAGCAAACAAGCTAGAAGGAGGTGTGGAGCAACAATGGGGAATCATCAAAACTGCCATCACAGAGGCAACAAGCCTTTGTGTGAAGCAAATAAACAAATCAAAACGAAAGAAAAAGTCACTATGGTTCTCAAAAGAGGTGGCTGTGAAAGTAAGGAAGAAAAAGATAGCATTCTGGAAGTATAAGGAAACACAGAAGGAGCAAGACAGAGAGCAGTACCAGTTCAGGCAGAAGGAAGCGGGGAGGGAAATCAGACTAGCAAAGGCCCAAACTGAGGAAAAGATAGTCAACTCGGTTAAGAAGGGGGATAAAACCTTTTATAGGTACATCAGCGAGTGCAGAAAGACAAAGGGAGGGATAGTGAGGCTGAATAGAATGAACGGTGGGTGGGCAGAGGGGGACAGTGAAAAAGTAGGGATACTGAATGAATATTTCTGCTCAGTATTCACAAAAGAGGAGGGGAATGCCTAATCCAATTAACAGAAGCACTCTTGATGGGGGAGTCATCCCAGTCCTTTCACAGAAGAAAGGGTTCTGCAAGAACTCCTAAAACTGAAGGTGGACAAAGCAATGGGACCTGATAGAATTCACCCCAGAATTCTAAAAGAATTAAGGGGGGAAGTAGTGAAACCACTGGCTACTCTTTTTAATAAATCATGGGAGGATGGTGTGGTACCCGAGGACTGGAGGAAGGCGGATATGATTCCCCTTCACAAAAGTGGGACCAAGACAGAGGCAGGAAACTACAGACCTGTCAGTTTGACCTATGTGGTAGGGAAAGTGATGGAGTCACTTCTGAAGGAAAGAATAGTTGAGTACCTAGAGGCCAGTGGAGCACAGGACCCAAGGCAGCATGGGTTCACAGCGGGAAGGTCATGTCAGATGAATCTAATAGATTTCTTTGACTGGGTGACCAAAGTGGTAGACCAGGGAGGGGCTGTGGACATGGCCTACCTAGACTTTAGCAAGGCATTTGACACAGTCCCGCACAAAAGATTAATAGTCAAATTAACCAGCCTTGGAGTGGGTCCCAAGGTGGTAGCCTGGGTAAATATTGGCTGAACAACAGGACACAGAAGGTAATTGTAAATGGAGTCCACTCTGAAGAAAGAGGGGTTACTAGTGGGTTACCGAGGTTCAGTTTGGGTCCAGTCCTTTCAATGTCTTCATAAATGACATTGCAGAGGGACTGGAAGGAAAGTATGCCTCTTGCAGATGACACAAAGATCTGCAACAGGGTTGATACACCAGAGGCATGGAAAGGATGAGAAGGGACTTGGCAAGGTTGGAGGAATGGTCAGAAGTATGGCAGCTATGATTCAATGCAAAGAAGTACAAAATAATGCACCTGGGAAACAAGAACCCAGGGAAGAATACACAATGGGGAGTAGTAACAACAACAAAACAGGAAAGGGACCTGGGGTAATCATATCAGATGACCTTAAGGTTAGCAAGCAATGTGAGAAGGCAGTAGGGAGGGCTGAGGGTATACTGGGATGCATAGGGAGAGGCATCAGCAGCAGAAAACAGGAAGTTGTTATCCCTCTCTACAGACAGTTGGTGAGACCCCATCTGGAGTACTGCGTCCAGTTCTGGAGACCCCATCTCCGCAAGGACATAGACAGGATAGAGGCAGTCCAGAGGAGGACAACTAAAATGGTGCAGGGTCTGCAAGAGAAGCCGTATGAGGAGAGACTAAAGGAGCTTAATATGTATACCCTTGAGGAAAGAAGGGAGAGAGGGGGACATGATAGAAACTTTTAAGTACCTCAGTGGAATCAACAAAGTCCAAGACGGTAGCATCTTTCAGAAAGAGAGACATGCAAGAACAAGAGGACACAATTTAAAGAAGGGGGGGCAGTTCAGGGGCAATGTGAGGAAGTATTATTTCACAGAGAGGGTAATGGATGCATGGAACAGCCTTCCTGAGGAGGTTGTGGGGTCTAAAACTGTGGGAGAATTCAAGAATGCATGGGACAGACATAAGGCAATTCTTGTGGGGGTAGGAAGAAATAGGCTGTTGGTTAACTAGGATCTGCGGCCTATCCTGTAGGTAGGGAAATGGGCAGACTAGATGGGCCAAGCGGTCCTTATCTGCTGTCAGAGTCTATGTTTCTATGTTTCTATAAAAGAAAGTTTACTATACCAGGTAGGTGACTCCTCAGTCCCGATCGCAAACAATCACTGCAATTACCCAGGAGTACTATAATCGCTAGAGTCCTGACAGGCCGATCGCTTTCAGCAAAATCTTCGGTCTTCTACAGGGTGACTCTGGTAATAGAACAGCAGCAGCCTGCTTTTCTCACAAAATTCGGATTCAGTCCTAAACACCTTTTCTCTGTCTCTCTCTCTCTCTCTCTCTCTCTCTCTCCACAGCAGCAAACAGGCTGGAATTCGGACCTTACATGCACTTCCCACGCGAACTACCACACAGCTTGAGCAGAGCAGAGATGAGCTCCCTCACTCTTCACCACCAACTGAAGTCTGGCCTCCCAACAGACAGCCCAGGGTCTTTCACTTAGATCCAAAAGGTTTGGTTGGTCAGTTCAGTTGTCAATCACAGCAGGGCTCCTTCTATAGGTGTAAAAAGGCGCCAAGAATCCAAAACTACATTACCCAGAGGCACCTTCCATACAGTCCCATTACCACAGGCTGTAACTGAGAGTCCCAGTCCCGATTGGCCCAAAGCAAGCTCCATCTTAGAGTCCTCACACACAGATTGGTCCAATTCAGCAGTCCGGGACCAAAATAGAGGGCATAACAGAAACGGTTTGTGCTGCAGAAGAAACAGGTTAGAAAAAAACTGCATTTCCATTAAAACTCTGCATTTCTCCCCAGGATTAGTTACAGCTTCCAAGAGTGCTCACTCTGCCCACTTAGTGACAGCAGAAATGGAACAACTCATCAGCAGCTCGAGCAGGGAAACACATAGGACCCCCCCCCCCGCAAACTAATCATGACTGCAAGCAGACAGCTCTTAAAGAGACAGTATTTGGAGGATTTTAAAAGCGCTCACTGGGGATCACATTTAGACGGCTTAGATGCTGAACACCTCCAGGCTCTGAGCAATTAGGCAAGCTTTAGGAAGACTTTTGGGAACACCCATTTGCAGGGGGGTTACACCCTTCCTGGCCTGGAATAACTTGGCGTCTGCATCAAGTACATACCCCCATAAGCTCTAATACAAAACATCATATATATTTACACTCCAGCACATTACCTTTGTTATAAACACATTTCAGATATTTCACAACACATTACTTTTTACACAGTATTGCATACATTGTACTTTAAACTCAGGTCATTACCTCCTGCACATAGGACTTGGAGAAAGGGAGCCCTTCCCAACCAGCTACCTCAGGGCCAGATGGAACAGAGGCACCATACTTGGAGGGCAGAACAATTAATCTGGAGTTAGCATTTATGATCAGTTTGGACAGAGAGCTCTGGGATACGTAAACTCCTTTGTGGACCACACTGAGAGGCAAATCCACAGGCCTCTCAGGAGAATCATAGCTGAGGCACACTACAGGCTTTACAGCTCAACCAGTCTTTCTAGGGGTAACTGTTACAGTCTCTGCACTTTTATCCTCACTTTCTGTGCTGTCTTTACTTGCCAGGGGAGTTTCCATCGGAGTAGGAAGGTTTGAACTTGTGGCACTGTCAGCCTCTGGCTCTACAATTTCTGAGTCCACAACACTTAGCTCACATGGAGAGCATTCTGCCACTGGCAGGGAACTATCAGGACAATCAAAGTACTCCTCTTGCTCTGGTATATCACCAGTTAGTCTCAGTTCATCTGTTTCATCCTTAGGCAATTCAAACAGATCCACCATACCAAGTGACTCAACATCCTCAGACGTGACACTCTGCACTTCACTTTCTGGGAGCACTGGCTCCAAGGACGAAGCTGGGGGCTTAGGCAGTCCAGAGGGCCCAGCTTCATCCCCATAATTGACCAGGGGGGTTACTTCGAAAAAACTGACTTAGTTTGTGCGAAGGGTGGTAACCATAGTTGCACTCACTCTCATCTGAAACAGACTGACAGTCATTCTCAACTGGTATTGACTGGGGAGGAACCTTTGGGTCAGTATCGACAGTTGCAAACTTCTCTGTTTCTGCTTTGTAGCAGCCCTTGTCACTGGTCCAGGGAGAGCAACTTCTGGGGGCTCAGATTCAATCAATATCTGACCAATGGGCAACAAGTAATTGGGATGCATTGTCTTGACATCCTTTGAATTGTTTTCAGGCCTTACTTTATACGTGGGCAGATCATCCAGTTTACCCACTACAATGCGAGGGAGATGGTGCCACCTGTCGGCATTTTTGTGTTTGCCGTGCAGTCCCAGATTTCTCAACAATACACGGTCTCCCACTTGGAGTTCTTGGGCCTTTACCTTTTTGTCATATCTTTCTTTATTAGCCAAGTTTCTTTTTTCAGCCATGGTCTGAGAAAGTTGGTATGCATGATTCAATTGAGCTTTTAACTTTTGCACATATTGCAGGTAGCTGTCAGCTTGAATCGTATCAGATGAAACACCGAAACAAACATCCACAGGCAATTGGGCTTCTCTTCCAAACATAAGGAGGTAAGGGGAGAACCCAATGGCATCACTTTTGGTGCAGTTCTAAGCATGTACCAAAGTGCTAAGTTTCTGACTCCATCTAAACTTGTCTTTCGGGTGGAGAGTGCCTAGCATGTCAAGCAGGGTGCGGTTGAATCGTTTGGGCTGTGAGTCCCCCTGTGGGTGGTAAGGGGTGGTTCTGGATTTCCACACTCCCCACAGAGAGAGAGCACCTCTTTGATTAATCAGCTCTTGAAATCTCTGCCTTGATCGGAATGGATTCTCTGAGGGACTCCATAGTGAACAAAGAAATTTTCCACCAACACTATAGCCATAATGGATGCTTTCTGGTCCTTGGTGAGGAAGGCCTGGGCATATCTTGTAAAATGGTCAGTGACCACCAGCACATTGCTAATATTTTGTTGATCAGGCTCCAAACTCAGAAAGTCAAGGGTCGGCCCGGTGGCGCTGAGGGTTGAGGTGCTGGACGCCACACCTCATGCCACAATGGCGACCCGGGTTCGGAAACGAGCCCAGGTCGGCAGGGGGGGAGAGAGAGGATAGAGCATCCAAAGGACGGCTCTCCTCTCTCGGGTGGGTGGATCCAGGGTAGCCCGGTGCAACAGTGGCTCCCGATGGAAACCGGTGGCACTGCTATGCGCTCTGGCACGTACAGTTGGGGACGACATCGGGCAGCCATTTCCGGATGTGGGTGGAAGCACCTACATCACGGGCTGACAACATTGCATGCCTTACATCGGGGGGGGGTACCAGAATAAGGAAAAACCCGGCGCTGAGCATCAGGCGACGGCACCAGTCCCCCATGCCCAATGTCGGGCTGTCCTCGACTGGCCTTGATTTCCAGGGCCACTCCCCGTCCGATGCTGGAGACTGACGTGATGAGAGGCACCCAGGTAGGAGAAGGGTGACCCTCTCCGGATAGGGTTAGCCAGGGGTGCTGGCATCAGAGCGAAGGGCAAGAGAGGCACAGTTCGAGGGACCTCAGGCGGGGCAAGAAAAAGGATTAGATGCCTGAGAGAAGGACCTCGGGGGCCGTGACTGGAGGGAAAAAGAGTTGACAAAAAAAAACAACTCAGAAAGTCAATACAAAAAAACTCCATGGGGGGCACTGGTGGTGATGCTAACAAGGGGGCAACCCTCTGGGGCAAGGCCTTTTTCTACAGGCAGCGACTGCAAGTCCATATATGATGCTCCACGTCAGCCCCCATCTTAGGCCAGTAGAATCTGGACTGCACTAGATCAAGGGTTTGTTCCATACTGAGGTGCCCCATGTGGTTGTATAAGGACCTCAGTACCAAGTGTCCAAAAGCAGTGGGCAAAACTAACTGTTGCTTGTCCACTTGTCCCCCTCTGTCTGCGGTTTCTCTATACAGAAAGTGGTTAATCAGTTTCAGTTTGGGGCCTTCTTTATACAACAATGCAGTTCTCAAATCAGAGGAGTGCAACTTGGACACATCTTTCCCTGCGTAGAGGGCTTCAAGTGCTGATCTGATCCTAGGACCTCGGGATTAAGCCCGCTGAAGACAGTCATTATCTAACGGAGGTAGTGCACCAATGTCCAATGCAGAAAAGTGGCAGTAAGCTGCAGGTATACAATTATCAGAGGGCCCCAAGCAATCTACTAGACAGTCCACTGCATCTGGGGATGCTTGTTCCTCTTTGTCAAACTTCTGGCATAGTGCTCGAATAACAGGTTCTGACAGTCTGACCCATCATTTCTGGAAACAGGCCTCCGGGAGAGAGCATCAGCATCTATGTGATTTAGGCCTGCTCTGTACTCAACAGCATAACCATAGGTGGACAATGCAGAAAGCCACCTATGGCCGGTGGCATCCAATTTGACTGAAGTCCATACTTAGGTCAAAGGATTATTATCTGTCTTTACCAGTATCTTTGCTCCATACAGGTATTCATGGAATTGATCTACAATAGCCCATTTCAATGCCAGGAACTCCAGTTTATGTACAGGATAATTCTTCTCGGATGGGGTCAGACTTCTACTTGCAAATGCCACTGGTCTCAGGCCATTCTCGTGCTCTTGATATAACACAGCTCCCAAACCATGTAGGCTAGCATCAGTATGTAACACATATGATTTTGCAGGATCAGCATAGGCGAGGACAGGAGCGTGGGTGAGTTGTTATGTGATCTCATAAAAAGCAGTTTCACAATCAGGTGTCCAGCGTGACCCAAAAGATTAATTGTGGTGGAAATACACTCTCTCGGTCTCAGTGGCTGCTACTCTTTTGTATTTCTTGACTGTGGGAGGGTAATCTTGGGTAAGATCCAGAAGTGGGCGAATCACCTTTGAATAGTCCTTAATGAACTGCCTGTAATAACCACAGAATCCTGGAAATCTTTGTAACTCTTAGATTATGGGCCTGGGGCCAGGTGGTCAAGGCCTCAACTTTGCTAGGATCAGTCTCTATCCCCTTGGTGGATACTTTATGCCCCACATATTTCACTGAGGTTTGAAAGAATTGGCATTAGTCGATGGATAGCTTGAGACCAAAATCTTTCAGGCTGTCCAGTACTTTGAAAAGTCTGCTTTAATGTTCCTCCAACGAATTCCCAAACACCATAATATTGTCGAGGTATACCAGGCACTCTAGCAAATTCATGGGCCCCACTGCACGCTCCACCAGCTGTTGAAAGGTGGCAGGGACACCCGAGATCCCTTGGGGCATTCTCATAAACTCATAGACCCCAAGTGGACATATAAAGGCTGTCTTCTCACAGTCTTCTGGGGCCATGGGAATCTGGTAGTACCCACTGTGAAGATCTAACACTGAGAACCACTTGCTACCATTCAGACAGTCTAGTGCATCTTGAATGTGGGGCATGGTGGATTGGTCTGGGATGGTCCTCCTGTTGAGGGTCCGATAATCCACACACATCCATACTGTTCCATTTTTCTTTCTCACCACTACAATAGGTGATGCACAAGGGCTTCTGGATTCTTGAATTACACCAGCCGCAAGCATCTCCTGTAGGTGCCATCTCACATCATCTATATCAGCCAGTGCCAGGCATCGGGACCTCTCATGGAATGGCCGCTCATCATGCAGTCAGGTATGATGCTCAGCTCCTTGCACACATCCCACATCCCATTCCTTTAGGGAAAACACCTGGTCCCTCTGGGCAAGCTTCCTACTGATTCTCATCTTCCATTTGACTGGCAACGGGGAGTCACCAAAATCAAACAAGTATGGCGTCACTCTGTCATTCTCCCCCAAATACTTGTTACTGGGTAGCACTGCCACATCTGCACAGTGAACATTAGTCAGGGTGCAACCTCTATTCACTCGGATCTCTCTGCCTGACACATTATGAACCTGGACCATTACCCGTTGAGCATGGGCATGGGCCCGAGCGGGTAAGATACTGGGCTTAACCAGCAGCCCTCCTGGCAAGTTTCCATCACTTGGGGCATCCAACATGAGTATCTTGTTCTTAACATCCTTTCTGAGGCGGACCTCTCTTTGTAAGTTACACTGGGCATTAGGCACCAAAATTATGGACTCAGGGTCCTTCTTCCATATGACCCCAACCGGTTCATCTGGCTCCATCTCTGTGGCATTCTTCTGTGACTCATAAGCCTTCCTGATCAAGGCAGGAATCCTCAAAGCTCTACCAGTCCTCGACCTCTGTTTTTCATAGCAGAGTTGTGCCAATCATCCAGACATATGGGTGTTCGTCCCAACCAGCAAAGGAACTCCATCATACAAGCCAGTAGGGGGACACACTAATGCCAGGGTTTCCACTTTCCCCACTACTCCAGCTACTGAGGTGGGGAAAGACAGGCAAATTCTAATGTAGCCAGAGTAGGGGTATGCCTTTTCACTTAACCCCTAAACATGCAGTCCTTCCAAAGGCTGTAAAGGCACATCAGATAGATGTTTTTGGTACCAGTCCTGGAACACGATGGTCACTTGGGAGCCACTGTCCAGCACAGCCCTAGTAGACACTCCATTTACTTTCACTGTTGTCTCCATGGAGGGACCTACCACTTCCGACTACTCAGGTGGCACAGACGTTGGTGTCGATCTAGCCTTGGCTTTGGTAGCATAACTTTTCCAAGCAGCTCCCCCTGGTGACCAGTTGTTGTTTGGTCAAACTTTAGCCAGTAACCGAGCAGTAACCCTCCTTAGATTTTCTGGTGACTGGCAGGCGTACTGGAGTGCCCATCCTCCCCACAGTGGTAACAAAACCTAGTTTCTCTAGAGTCTTTGACGGGTATGGAGGCCTTTCTCGGCTGGGGTAACTCAGGGGTACTTTGAGATCCTTCCTGAACTGGGGGCCTTCGTTCTTGAACTTCTGAATCTTCACGAGGGTGGAGACTTAACTGGTTTCGCAGCAAGTCCCCCACTATGGCTTTCAACTCCTGCACTTCTTCCAGTAAACTCCCCTCAGTCCAGGGTTTCAGGGAGACAACATGCATTCCCGCTCTACTTTTATTCTCTGGTGCCTGATATAAATCAGGTTCTCAGTCTGCCTCAGTCAGAGCTTTAATCAATTCTCTCAACTGTTGGGTCACATCTGAATCACTCTTCTCTGGAGTCTGGCAAGTATTCACAACCCCAGCATAGGGCCCCCAGCCCTCCTCATCAGTTTCAATTTCACAAATTTATTTCATGAGGTGGCAGTATTCAGGAGGGTTGTCCCTCCTATCTTGCAACTTGAGCTTCAGTACCATTACACTTGAAAATCTAGCAGACGTCAGGATGTGGTCCAGTCTGACCCTGTTCAAATCCTTGGCAGACACTCCCCCTTTCCTTCAGGCCCTCTGCAGAGCCCTCTCGATCCGGGTAACAAAGGCTGAAAACTTTTCATCCTTCCACTGTTTAGCTGACTTGAACTTCCTAAACAAGTCATCCCCCGACTCAGTGCTGCCAAACACCCCCTCTAGGGCAGAGAGGTATTCAGCCGCAGTAGCCTCTGGGCTATTGGCTCATAGAAACTGGGTGGCTTCCAGTGCAGGGCCCCTCAAATTCTCCATTAGGCGCGTCCTCTTTTCCCCCTCCAAACACTGCCATTCCTGCACTAATGGGGTGGCATAGTCCATTCATGTCTCTAGATCATCCTCCTCCAAGAGCACTGGGACTGTGCCAGAGAAAAGTCTGAGCTTTTGGTAGGAGTCCAGCTAGATCGGGGGAATGGGCTACTGGATAGCTCTTGGGGGAAACTGGGGATGTACCTGGGGAAATGCAGGGGTGTGTGGTCACCTGAGAGGTCTAACACCTTTACCATTTCCTGAGCAGTTTGCCCCTCAGATGCTAACAGTTTGAGCAGTTTTCCTTTAAACCCATCTGTATCTGAAGCCCCCCCCCCCCGGGGTGGCTGGGCCACTATGTAAATGGATGACCCTCCATCCCTTCTGGGCACCTTCAGGCAGAATCACAGGGGGTACCTTTTCTGGGTCCACTGGGGAACTACACGAAATCAGTATTAGCATAGGTTGTTCAAATAACTTGTCATTTCTTCCCTTTGCTTCCACCTTGCCCAAGCCCTTAACATGCTCCACAGTGGATACAATGTCAGCATTACTGGTCCCTAAGGGGACATCCAGCAACAGAATAGCCTTTTGGGAGTCTATCCCCTTAGCTTCGCTCCACCCCATCATTCTGTGCAACATTAGCTTGTGGGGGCAATTTTTAGCTTAGGCATAATAAGCTTCTCCATTTTCTGTCCTAAACTGAACATATTGGGGTAATTTCTTTATGTGGCCACTAGAGGACACTAATCCCAGTGGCACCTCCAAGATGTAACCCCTAGGTGGTGCTATCCCGTGGGCTACTACCCCTGCCTGCTTGGCTACTAACAGGTTAAGGGGCCTGAGTTCTAAAATGGGTGCCTCCACTCTGAGTTGGTTGTGGCTAATCTAACCAGGTCACAGCCCTCTGGGACACTGTGACCCCCCCTTTCCTCCCACTAGTGGCCCGCACAGTACACAACAGTAACTTTCCCAATACCCCAGATATGCAAACCACATACACTTGTGCTTGGCACTTACCCCCAGGACTGGTTCCTTCAGCTTTACTCTGGGGATCCCCTGTAAAACAAGGTGATGCAATACAATAGCAACAAGGCAATACCTTTAGCATAAACTGACACCACAGTCAATGTAAATTTGGAGAAACAAACAGATCTGATTTATTCAAGGGAGCTATAACAAGGAGAGGAAAATCAGGTTAATTGGTTTAAACACAAGAATAATCACAGTACTGTGTATGCACTTAGGCCCTGTACACATCCGGCTAGTTAAAACATTTTATGGTGCTTAAAACATTTTAACTAGCACAAACACGGCACCTGTCAACATTTAAGCACAGTTTCAAAGTGTGTTAGAAAACCGTGCTTAAACCCTACTGTGAGCTAGTCTCAAGTCTGTTTTAAAAACGGTTTTATGAGAGAAAGCGTGTTACTCTGTAGTGTGGATGGGCGTCTGCATATTGCTCCTCCAGGAAGCATGTTAAGGGTCATGGAGAACCCGTTTTAAAAAACATTACTGGAGGCAGATGCAGATGGTAGTCGGCTATGGTATAACCGAGTTAAATCTCGGTTGAAGACTGATCTGGACGGGCTGCCGTGGTGAGTTTAAAAATGTTTTTAAAACGTTTTTTAAACCGGTGCAAATCTTCAGCTCTAATGTGTACAGGGCCTTAGAGTCCCAATTAGTCTCTTTCTCAGGGTACCCAGGATGGGAAATGGGGTGGCCAGGTCCGGTGCAGCTGGCTGGGGCCCTGTGATTGAAAAAGTACATGCACACAGTTTGTAATCCTGAGCCGGATGGCTCAGTTCATGTAAAGAAAAACCCAAACAAGCAAATGACACACTTCGATTAAATAAAAGTTGCAGGGAGCTACCCTGATAATTACTCACGATACCCAGGGTAAACACAGGAGGGCTGATGGATGATCTCTCTGGATTGCCAGAGGAAGCTTGGCCCCTTGACGATGGATCTCTCTGGGCAGCAAGGTAGTGAGGCAGGACCCTCGTGGCAGGGTCTATCTGCATCAGGCAGCACGGATGCAGTCTGATTTGGGCTGGGAAAACAACTTCCAGCACCAGCACAAAGTTCACAGCAATTGGGGGAACCAGAACGCAATCCCCTTCCAGCACGTAGCACATTTATATGTAAAAGAAGGTTTACTGTACCAGGCAGGTGACTCCTCGGTCCTGATCACAAACAATCACTGCAATTACCCGGGATCACTATCATCACTAGAGTCCTGACAGGCCAATCGCATTCAGCAAAATCTTCGGTCTTCTATAGGGTGAGCCTGGTAATAAAACAGCAGCAGCTTGCTTTTCTCACAAAATTCGGATTCAGTCCTAAACACCTTTTTTTCTGTCTCTCTCTCTCTCTCTCTCTCTCTCCACAGCAGCAAACAGGACAGAATTTGGACCTCACATGCGCTTTCCATGTGAACTACCATGCAGCTCGAGCAGAGCAGAGATGAGCTCCTTCACTCTTCACCGCCAACTGAAGTCTGGCCTCCCAACACACAGCCCAGGGTCTTTCACTTAGATCCAGAAGGTTTGGTTGGTCAGTTCAATTGTCAATCACAGCAGGGCTCCCTCTATAGGTGCAAAAAGGCACCAAGGATCCAAAACTACATTACCCAGAGGCACCTTCCATACAGTCCCATTTCCACAGGCTCTAACTGAGAATTCCAGTCCTGACTGGCCCAAAGCAAGCTCCATCTTAGAGTCCTCACACACAGATTGGTCCAATTCAGCAGTCCGGGACCAAAATGGAGGGCACAACAGAAACACTTTGAGCTGCAGGAGAAACAGGTTAGACAAACTGCATTTCCAGTGAAACTCTGCATTTCTCCCCCAGGATTAGTTACAGCTTTCAAGAGTGCTCACTCTGCCCACTTAGCGACAGCAGAAATGGAGCAATTCATCAACAGCTCGAGTGGGACTCAAGCAGGGAAACACACAGACCCCCCCCCCCTTCAAACTAATTATGTTGGCAGGCAGACAGCTCTTAAAGAGACAGTACTTAGAGGCTTTTAAAAGCACTGATTGGGAATCACATTTAAACGGCTTGGACGCTGAACACCTCCAGGCTCTGAGCAATTAGGCAAGCTTTTGGAAGACTTTTGGGAACCCCTATTTGTAGGGGGGTTACAGGTAGACTTGTGAACTAGGCTGGTGACCACTGGGTGACATACTGTACTGCATCCCCTGAAGAGGGAAACATATCTGAGCCTGTTAACTGGGTGTGCTAGTGGAGAAAGGTTCATATTTCACCCCAGGACCCGAGGCTAGTAGGTGATTCAGACCCAAAACAGACAGGAGGGGTACCCTGTTTGTCTCCTGTTCACAAATTGCACTTTGAGGTTTGGCACTGTGGGAGCAGAGGGCCTGACCTGTGGGATGCATGTGTGACAAGGAGTACAAATTAAAATGCTAACAAAAATTAATTTGTGTCATTTATTATTTGTTTTTGCCACATATTGGCAGATGAAATTAATTAAAAGCACAGTTGAGCACTTAAGAATTGAATTTTACTGTCCTGCCAGCTCAGCAGTAGAATTTCCGCTTCCAATGCTGACATTCCTATTTCAGAAGTGAGCCACTGATGTCAGAGGGCCGGCTGGGGGAGGAAGATCGAGGTCCACTCTCCTCGGGGGGGGGGGGAGCTTCCGGTGTTTGACCGACCCATGGTGGAGACCAGGCATCTAACAGTGACTGATCGAGATCTTTGGGATGTGTGCCAGATGTCTGGCGCTCTGCACGGTACTGTGTCAATGCATCACACACCTCCCTGGGGGACAGGAAAAAAAAAACCTGCCTATGTAGGAGAACGTCTGCCCTCTACCAGACTACATACAGCCAACCAAGGCACTCCCCCCGCCCCAATCACAAACCAGTTTCTGTTTGTGGAGAGGCTCCTCCCTGATGACTCGCCCAGGGGGGTGGTAAGCCAGCATGCACTCTGGTGGGTGGGTAAGTCTGGAGAGAGATTGGGGTGGGGTTCAACAGATGGTAGACAGCCAACAGCACCCCCAAAAAAATTTAATAAAATTGCACTTTGTAGCTCATTAGGTTCTGCATGATTGTTTTTTCTATATTGAATTATCTCCTCAGTGGAATAATTGGTGGGGGATTCTCAGTTCTGTCCCTCTCCCTATGGACCAGCGCCTGCCTCCCCTGTGGCCTAACTTATGGAGGGCACCACCATGGACACAGTCTAGTTCAGACCATGGTGGTAAGGGTGGCAGCGCAGGTCCACAAACAAAATGTGCCATCTCTGAGGGTCTCCCCAAGTAAAACCTCTTCATTTTGGCATAATTTTACCATGCTCAGTAAATAAATAAATGTTAATAATGATCCTACTGTTTTTTTTTCCTCCTCCTCACTCCAGGTTTACCCACAATGCCCACACCACCCTGAATTCTGTTCTCTTGGTGATGTGAGGAAGCGAATGGGGAAATACATCTCCATGGCGAGTGTGTGAAATGGGAGCCTTTTTTGTGTGTGTAGAAATACAAAACCATGTGCCTTTGCCCAGTGTCTTTTTCTCTTTTTTTTTTTTTCGGTCAGGTATCTCTATTTGCCTGAACAGCTGCCACAACGAGTTGCATGCAGGACTGTGGTCATAGCTGTGGCTATGCAAATTAGTGGGATGCTGTGAGAGAAACAGTGAAGCACCTGAAATACAAATGTCTCTCACACTGTCCCCGTGTATTTCTGTGGTATAACTGTTTGGTGGTATGCTTGACAAGGTCATCCTCGGCAGTCACTAAGACAAATAACTGTGGCTGTACTTAATTCCTGCTTTGCTTGCCTACAAAGTTGAACTCTCTAACATGATGGTGAGCTTCACACTTACAGGATACCCAGATAAACATAAACACATGCACAGCGTGGTGGTGCTGACTGGAAGAAATGCTACAGGATGGAGAGTTCAACTTTGGAGGCAAACGATGAAGAAAGTAAGTACTGCCACAGTTTTTCATTTTAGCAGCTGCACAGAGGACAAACTTGTAAGGCATGTTACCAAACAGTGATACTTCAGCAGTACATGGGGACACTGTGAGAGATGCTTGTATTTCAGGTGCTTCACTGTTTTTCTCACAGCGTCCCAGTAGATTGCACATGCTGAGTTAGGGATGTCACTAAGAAAGCAGTGTGTGAATGCTGCGGTAATGGCAGATGTTGCTCCTGATTGGTGCAGCATAAAACTTTGTCTTTCCTCATATCAACACAAGAGGCTCCCAGTCCGCACACTTCCACATAGAGATGTATTCCCATGTTTGCCTCCTCATGTCACCGGGAGCACAGAACTCTGGGTGGCATGGACACTATTGGTAAACATGGCAACACAAGGAGAAAAAAACAGATCATTACAAAGGTTTGGGGCCCCTATATTTAAAGGGGGCTGGATACTGTGCCATGCAAAAAAAAATGCAACCTGATGGAATATTCAACAAAATGCATGATCGCAACAGATTACACATCCTGTTTGGATATTGGACCCTGGATGGCCAGCACAAAGGGGGCGACCACCAATGGGCCCAGCGCATCCCAGATGCACCAAGCCCCCAAAGGCAATTTTCAGCTAGAAAATGCAAATGAGCTAATTGGGCATGCATGCCCATTATGTGCTCATTTGCATGGATGCACCGGCCCGGCCTGCCCCATTCCCCAATGCCCGTGACAGTAATAACAAACCCCACTTTTCCATAGTGTAGGGCCCCTCCAAGCCCCATTCCCTGATGCCAATAAATGCACATAAAATCCCACTTTTCCATAGTGTAGGGCCCACCCTCCCAGCCCCGAACCCTGATGCCCATGATAGTAACAAAAAAAGTTTCCATAGTGTGGTGGACCTCCGCACCCATTCCCCGATCGCACCGCACAGATGGGCAGCCCTGGTCCATGATCCCCGATCATATTAGAATTCTATCTCGCACCTGTTTCCATAGTGTAGTCACCCTCCACCCTGGTAGGCAGGACCCCCTTCCCACACATCCCAACCCGACCTGCACCGGTGACTGGCACAGCCCTCCACACCCTGCCATGGCCAGCCACCGACTGATCGGGTTGAAACCTCATGCTGTGTAGGGCTGTGCCAGTTGCCAGTGCAGGTTGGGGGTGTGTGGAAGGGTCCTGCTTCACCTAAGTGGGGGGGCCACTATCCTATGGAAACGGGTGTCACAGATTCTCTCAGCCAGTCAGTTCTCTACTCCCAAACTGCCAACCTCTGAGCATAGGATCTGTGGACAGTTAACAGTACAAGGTACAAGGTAACCCTCTTGTCTGTTTTGTGGGTTCGAGTCACCTTAGTCTCAAGTTCTGGAGGGATTCAAACTGATAACCTCTTGTTAGTGTACCCAATTATCAGGCTTAGATAATTCTGTCTTCAGGGGGCCAGATATCTTTGCCTATAGGCACCTAATCAGGTATTACAAAATGAACCCTTAGAACACTATGCAAGACCTTAGAGAACTCTATCCATTTCCCAGTTTGGTATCACAATAAGCTCATACACAGTGTCAACTATAACCTTTCCAAGCTCCACTTATATAAAAAAAGTTTCAAGGCACACCAGGCAGTTTCTGTTTTTTAAAATATATATCTTTACTTTAAAATAGATAAAATAGGAAAACAGTAAAATACAAAACAAGATATACCAACACATACAGTCTTAAAACAAACAGGTTTAAAGTGAAAATTCCTACAACTAATAACACTCAGACTGAATTTAGCTAATGTATTCTTGCTTTCTTAATCTTTCAGTGCTTTGATGGTCCTCCTTCTCTCAGTCAGAAATACGAATGTGTGTCTGTAAGGTCTGCTCAGTAGGTTAACAAAACAGTCTTGAGACGGCCTTCTCTCTGAGGTCACCTAACTCCGCCTTGGTGTAACAAAATCTATATTTTATAACACAGGATGTCCTCCTAAGGTATTTAAAAAAATAACAGGTGACAAAATGAATTTCCTCTTTTCCTGTGACCTTTCAAACTGGTCTATGATCTACAGACATCAAAGGCTCTTTGATGTAATGCTGGCTTCCCTCTGACGACACCCCCCCCACACACACACACACACACATATGCTTATTGGACTACAATGCAGTCTGGGACCTGTACATCAAAGGTTTCTTTGATGAAATGAGCTGGCTTCCTGGGAGACACCCAAAACACATGAATGCTTTTTCCATTATGACACCTAGTGCAAAATCAAACGGTTTCCCTGAGGACGTCATGAATGGCTAATTTTATTTCCTGGGATCAAAGCAAATTGACAAGGTAATTGCATTTTAGAAATCTGCAGTTTAAAATACCTCCTGTCCTTTGAACTTATCCCTGGGGGGGTTTTGTGTCAACTTCAGCAAGACAGCATTTTCTGTTGACACAGTCCATCACACATTTTTTATATTTATAAAAAAAATGATACAGGGATCAGAACCAGCTGTCCAAGTGTGACACCAGGTGCAGCACAGGATTCTAATACTATTGGGGATCTTGGACTGGGACCATCCATCTGTGTGAGGCAATCATGGATCGGGGATGGGGCAGGGGGTCCACTACACTATGGAAATTTTTTTTTTTGTTACTTTCATTGGCATTGATGTATGGGGCTGGGAGGGATGGGCCCTACACTATGGAAGAGTGAAGTTATTTATTGCTGTCATGGGCATCGGGGAAAGTGGCTAGAGTGAGGACCCTACACTATGGAACAGTGGGGTTATAGGTACATTTATGAGCATTGGGGAATGGGGCTGGGGGGTGCCACTTGGCTATGAGGACTGGCAGGCTGCTGTGCTCCTGTCTGCACTACCGCAGCCTGCCTGTGGGTGGCTGGCAGTTTAGGCGTGCTTTTTCCATGCCTAACTTTGTGCAACTTATTTCAGGCACTTGTGCAGCCCATCTTTTCTGAATATTCCCTTGGGCAGAATATTCATGGGCAAGACCCCTCTACTTGGTTCGCATACATTATTTTTGGGCCATGGCCCAACTCGATTTGGGAGGCCTGTCTACCCCTTTTGAATATAGCAGTTTTGAGCATTTTTTGAGATGTGCGGCTCATCTCCATTTTCTTCCAAGATGCGCCACCCATGTCCTTTAAAAATGTGGGCCATTGTCTTTATTGAGCATGGTAAAATTATGCCAAAATGAAGAGGCGTTACTCCTGGAGACATAACCTTGCTGCAGCAGCACAAAGTTAAAAGCTCTTTTAATGGCTTGGGGGATAATCCTGTAAGTGAAGCTGACAGACCAGTCAAAAATCAAAACAAGCATTTGTCAATGCCGAATGTTTGATGCTTGGTGAACAATTTTTTACTTTATTTGGACCCTAATTTTTGAAGATAGTTGTTTTAGGATTCGCCTCATAGACATAATATGTACCAATTATAGTATATTGGCAGAAATGTCATTTCTCACCAGAGGTGCAAAAACACATCATGTCAAATTTATGAGGTGGTGTGGAAAAATGGCTATGTTGAAAGTTTGGAGTCACAATATTAGTGGAATCCCAAAAAGGCATGTTGAAAATTTGGGGCCAAAATAGTCAAAAATGGCCAAGTTATGCCACTGAATTTTTATTTTATTTTTTTTCCTCTCTTTCCTTTTCCAGATGGTGTAAGCACTTGTATTATCACAAGAACCTTATCACTGTACATAGTACCTGTTAGAATAGAAGGGTCTTTTGCTGTTATAGTCTAAATGTGGGAATTGAGAAGGATTTTTGGGCTAATTTCTGATGGTGCATAAATTTGTTTGTTAGAAGTCTGACAGAAGGAAGTCTGATAGCCTAGTTGAAGTAAATTCCCTTCATCTGATTCTAGGACTTGTAAATGATCTAATGTATTTGTTACTTCCTTTCTGGCCTTTAATCTGTCCTGCATTTGTTGTAGGCTATTTTTTCTCCCCCCCCCCGTTACATTTTAGACTGTTCTCCCTTGCCTCTGTCTACTCTAAAATTGCAAGCTGCTTCAGCCGGCCACTACCCTGCCCCATTCCCACATCGTTCCCCTCCTTTGTCCTTTCTCCTCGGATCATAGACACAGCTGGCACCTTGCTGAAAGTCTGGGACCTGTCCCCTTTGTTTGATCACAACCTCCATAATATTAGCCTTTGTAACTAAATTCGTACCCTCCCTCCTTTGCAGAGTATATCTAGTGACCCTTTTGTTCCTGTCTCCTCAGGTGCCCCTAGCCCGTAGGCTATCTAAGGAAGCCAGTGCCTCCTCGGTGCAAAGAGCCTGCAGCCACCCGCCCTCCACACAATCCAGGTACGGATACAGAACCCTGCATTTCAGCACCAAGTTCAAATTGAAGCAACCTAAACTTGGCACAATGGGGATTCTGGTGCTGTGCTGGGGTTGCTGCATTACTGCTCCCTTAAGCGGACAGCTTCCTGAGTGCAGAAACAGCTGATCTGCCAACTCAGAGCACTCCCCTCACTAGCAAGTACAAGTGCTGGAACTGAATTTTTCGCCCCCCCCCCCCACCTAGGCCAACCTTAAATGCGCTCTGACTCTGCCCACCATCTTTTACACTCGTTTCCATTGGCAGATAGGACTGAAACTATCTTGTTGCTCAGTCCTTAAAGGGATAGTGCACTCTTATCTGTGGCAATTTACTGTAGGCATTGCTTGTCCCTCAAAGATACTTGGGGAGGGACAGAGGAATTCAGGGAGAGGGTCTGGCCTTGTGTACCTATGTGCTCTTCCCCTGTTTCTCACGTTTGGACCTCAATCAGCAATTAAGCCCACAAGCATCCCGCAGATCAGTCTTAAAGAGATACCATTCATATAACTGGCGTAACTCTTTCAGACCCTGCCTTGTCTCCTTAAAAGTAATTAGGTGAGACACTAGCCTGGCATAATTAGGCTGGATTTAAATCAAGTTCTCTGTCTTTAGGACAACTGTTAAACCGTAGAAGAAAATTCATATTGTTCTAATTTTCAGTCTCAAATATATCTAAGCTGTAGGGGTTAGTAGGGTAGGTCACAATGCAGACTATACTGCCATTCCCCTGTATGCCCCTTCTCCTGAACTGCTTTTGTCTCCTGCTTAGGAGTACTGATATGCCACCCAGTAATGCCTCTACAATTAGGCATGCTGTGATGTCCCAATGCCCAGCTGAGCACTTGAATTCTTACTCTTTCCCCCTTCTGTTCCTGAAACTGGAACAGGCCCAGCAGCTACTCTGGAATGGGGGAACAGTTGCAGCTATAGTCATGGCAGGCCCCCAACCTACTATAGATGCACTGCATTATCCCAAGTACCTTACAGTTTGAACACTGATCTTTGCTGTACTAGGACAGCTGGGTAATAGCTTTAGTATGCCAGCTGTGACCACTAAATACCCGTCTAAACGAGAAAGAGTAAAGGCATCTCGATTTCTCTTGGGGGCTGTTAGGAAGTTACTACTCCTTTTGTTGCTCTGCTCGGGTAATATGGAGCTCAACCCAGGACCTCCAGATACTATTTCTTCCCCTTCTGACCTATCCAGTCTCAAAGGATAAGTTTTGTGCACGTAAACGCACGTAGCCTTCTAAAGCTTACCTCCATCCAGGCTTGGGGATACCATACTGCTCCTGATATGTTAATGATCACTGAAACATGGCTAAGACCTGGAATGGCTGATCTTGAGGTGAATATTCCATCGTACCTTATCTATAGTACTGATAGACAGACTAGAGGAGGTGGAGTAGCCATATACGTCAAAGATAAATTCCAAGCCTCTGTTATTGACTCGACCTCCATTCAAAATGAATTTGACTGCCTATCCCTGAAGGTTACGATTTCACCTATGGTCTCGCTATGTATAGCTGGATGCTACAGGCCTCCGTCTGCTGGATTGCAGTTGCTGCATCACCTAAACAAGACTCTGGGATCATTATCCTTAGAAGTCATAACCTTAGGAGATTTCAACTTGAATCGGCTTGCTACTGTCTCTGCACCTCTCAAAGCCATTTGTGACTCCCTCAGGCTGACACAACTTATCAATGAACCCACAAGACCAAATCGAAAGAACCCAAACAATAGCTCCCTTCTGGATCTTACTTTAGTAAGTAAACCTTATCTATTTACTCATGCTGGTGTATTTTTCACAGAAACAAGTGACCATTGTTACATTGCCTGCATAAGAGCATCAAAAAATGCCACATCGGCCTCAAAATTTACCACAAAAAGAAGCCGCCGCAGCTTCAACCCCCATACATTTAATGTCCAACTAAGAAATTTATTACGCTGGCAGGACTTTTACCGTGCAAAATCTGTGGACGCAGCTTACGATATCTTTCATGAAGTAGTAACAGGAGCCCTGGGTAACCTTGCTCCGCTGATTAAAGTCTGTAATAGGGTGAAATCCTACCATTGGTTTACTCCAGAGCTAAAGTCTGTCCTACAAAAAAAGAGATGCGCTTTGGAAAATGGTGCGGAAATCTAAGCTCCCAACTGATTGGACTTTGTTTAGGAGGGTGAGAAATCCCTGCACCAAACTGGTCAGGGAATCAAAGGCCATTTTTTATCGTAAGGAACTCGAAACATCTCTGAACTGCCCCAACAAATTCTGGAAAACCCTTAAAGACTTAGACGGACACACTCCTGGTAACTCCCTACCCGCTAAAATCCTAGTTGGTGGCATCTCTATCTCTGATAAGCCCTCCATCCTTGAACACCTCAACAATCATTTTGCCACTGCAGGACTAGTCTTCGACACCTCTTCTGCCAATAACCTATGATCCCAACTTGGTGTCCATGAACAAGTAATTCCGGTCTCTAACTCCTCATTCTCCCTGCAGCCAGTCTCATTGAAGGAAGTTAAAGAACTTTTGTTACAACTGGATGTCAAGAAAAGTGCTGGAGCCAATTTTTTTGACCCCTACTCCCTGAAAATTGGTTACCAGGTCCTAGCTGTCCCACTTACTACCTCTTTAACCTATCACTCTCCCAGGCTGCCTTGCCACCAATATGGAAGACAGCTCATATCATCCCTCTATATACAGGTAAATCTGGAGATCCTGCAGACTTTAATAATTACAGGCCCATTTCCTTACTTCCGATTTTATCCAAACTCCTGGAAAAGATTGTGAGTAACCAGCTCTAAAACTATATAGAAGCCGAAAATCTAATTAACCCTTTACAATCCGGTTGTAGGGCACAACATAGTACTGTCACTGCTCTCACTAAAGTGACCAATGGCTGGCTACATAGTCTGGATACTAAAAACTTTGTATGTGCTGTATTTTTGAACCTGAGCAAGGCCTTTGATACTATAGACTACAGTCTGCTTCTCACTTCACTCAGGAACATGAATCTGGACCAACACTCCCAAAAGTGGTTCTTTAATTACCTTACAGGCCAGTACCAGCAGGTCAAGCTAGAAGGGGAATTTTCTCCCCTAAAACCTCTATTGAGAGGAGTTCCCCAGGGCTCCATTTTGGGTCCTCTACTATTCACAATTTATATTAATAGAATCAATGACAACATCAAAGCTGCCAACATTCACCTCTTTGCTGACGACACAGTGCTCTACTCCGAAGGTCCCTCTCCCAGTGCCGCATGTGATGACCTGAACATCACTTTAACCTGCTGCAATTGCAACTGTTAAACCAGAAACTATTACTAAATGCAAAAAAGACCAAAGCAATGCTATTCTCACCTTGCGCATATGATGCTACACCTATATCATCCCCTCACATCACTACACTTCTGGGAGAACCCTTGGAATACATAACTAAGTTCAAATACCTGGGTGTCTGGATTGATCAAAGGCTGTCCATTAACGACCACATAGATGAACTGCTAAAAAAATTCAAGCAGAGACTCGGTCTCTTTTACAGAATTAAACAGTTCCTGACAAGAGAGGCCAAGATAAGACTGGTTCAGTCCACTTTTCTTTCCCTTCTCGATTATGCTGACTTTTTGTACAGTCAGGGACAGACTGCTATGTTTGCAAAACTAGATACCCTTTACCACAGAGCCCTAAGATTTATCACTGGTCTACCCTACTCGACCCATCACTGTTCTTTGTATACATCAGTGGGATGGTCTTCGCTTAAGTACAGACGGCAGAGAAACGCAGCCATTTGGGCATTCAGAGCCATTTCCAGTAGGCTGCCCTAATGTATATCAGATTGCTTGCCTTTTGCACAGTAGGCAAGTGCTCATTAAGAAGCACTTCCTATATTTCATTATTTGTACCAAAGTGAGATCTCATTTCGGTAGGGCTTCAATAAGTTATATACTCCCCCTACTGTGGAATGTGATACAAAAATCCTTGAAACTGGTCCGTCCTCTGTCAGTGGCTGCTTTCAAAACTAGTTATGATTTCTTCTTGAATCCTGTAGTTGTTATCGAAACAATATTCCTACTCCTGCTATGATGAACTGGGGTCAAAATGCTTGCCATACGTTCTTTTTATCTTCCTCTCCCACACCCCTAGCACTTACCAGTATTCTCTATCTACCCAGTGTTTAATCCCGATCCTAACTTGGTCTATGTACTAGCACTGAATCTCTCCCCACGACCATAGTACTACCTGGCCCCTCACCCCGATTACTTAACAGTTATTTGCTCAGTAAACCTGAACTTCTGAACAAGCACTTTAGGCTTCACATATCCTCTCCCATCAGGTACTCCTTCCTGGATCTTTCTCTAAAATAAATGTCCTAGTGCCCACATCCACCAGTCACTATCCCATCATCCAGTGTTGAACCAGCTTCCCTCCTCCCTCCTCTGTCAGCTTTAGGATTGCATGCACATGCTGGTGCATAGCTATCTAAACCAGCACACTGACTCTGAAATGTCCATACACTGTAAACGTTATGTCTAACCCCGCTGAATGTTTCATCTAGTCTAGCATTGACCATTATAATGCTTATACACAGTAAATATTATGTCTAGTCCTGCTGAATGTATCACCTAGTCTAGCACCGACCAATGTAATGTTTATGCACTGTAAATCTTACGGCAAATCCTGCTGATTGCACCATTCAGCCTGGCATTGACCAATGAAATGTTCATACACTGTAAATATCTTGTCTACTCCTGATGACTGTATCATTTAGTCTCTGAAATCCTATACTATTTTACTCATGCCTGAAGCCAATGTATATTATGTCTTTACACTCTGCCCAGGTCCATCTTGAAAATGAGCGTTGCTCAATTATGTTCGCCTGGTAAAATAAAGATTTTGATTGACTGACTGATTGACTATGTTCAAATCCCCATTGGCATACATTGAACTGTATACCTGATTTCCTCAGTTTGCAATCCGGCATTGAAGAGTGAAGATGTGTCTGCAGTCTAGAAAGGATTACAGCACCGGACCCCCAATGGGCAATTAAGAGGTGGGTGGGCAAAGTGTGGAGGGGGCAGCAAATGAAGGGAAGGGGACATGCATATCAGTGCAGTCTGATACACAAAGCATTTGTTATTGCTGATCACCAGCCCCAGTATACTACAATAATTTCCATGGTGGCTAGTGTCCCCCCCCCCGACTGCCAATCCCCATACCCAATATAGTACAGTAATTTCCCTGGTGCTAGTGGTCCCCCCCCCATGATTGCCAAAATTCTAGTTCAGTGATGGCAGTGCATGTGGCACAGCACAGTAATGGCAGTGCACATGGTACAATATGTGTCTGGTGTCTAGCAGTGCCCCCCCACCCTACGATCCCAGTGCCGTTATTGAATCAGTATGTCCCTGGTGTCTAGTGGTCCTCCCCTACCTGATCCCCATCCCCGTATGTACATAAGCACCCCCACCTATGTCACACCCTCCCACACACACGGCCACGACTGACCCGCCACAGGCGTGAACCTCCGATGTCAAGTAACTCACTCCCCCAACAACAAAGCCCCAGCCCGTTTCTATGATATAGCTGCATCTGCAGCCCCAGCCAACCCCCAGTTGGTGGTAGTGTTCCCCCCAACCTGTGGTACTAATGATCCACCCCCAGTCCCCCTTACTGTAAGACACTGCTGTGCTGAAAGGATGGCGGGTGACACAGCCCCACCACACACCTCCTCAGCCACCTCCTGTATGACAATAGTGGGGAGTGAGCTGCTTATTTATTCGGCGAGCAGTAACTTACGGTAAGGGGGACTGGGGGTGGGTCATCAGTGCCATGTGTTTGAGGGGGAACCACCAATGGGTGGGTTAGCTGTGATTGTGAGCACAGCTATATCATGGAAATGGGGCCAGGGCTTTGTTGTTTGGTGGGGGCTACTTGACATCGGAGGTTCACAGCTGTGGCTGGTCAGCCGTGGCTGTGTGGGGGTGTTGTGTCCGAGGTGGGGGACTTACATATGTATGGGGATCCGGTGGAGGGGACCACTAGACACCAGGGACATACTAATTCAATAATGGAACTGGGATCATAGGGCAGGGGGCACCAGTAGTTACCAGGGATTTATTGTTTAATAATGGGACCAGGATCAGAGGGTGGGGGGGAGGCACCACTAGACACCAAGACACCAAGGATATATTGATTCAAAAAATTGGACTGGGATTGGAGGGTGGGGTGTACAGTTAGACACCAAGGACATATTGCTTAACAACAGGACTGGGATAGGGGGTGGGGTCACTGCTAGACACCAGGGGATACTGTGTTGTGGTGGGGGGAGCGCTGACCTAGTGTGCTGGATTAAGACCTGCTTTCATTTGGCGGTATTTTCTCCACACAAGGGCACCGGTGTAGATCAAATACTCTCAATATTGGGCTGTGCTGATATTCTGATCCCCACCCTCCACTTTGAATAATTTTGCCTTATGCACCCCTCCATCGATTGCCCTGGCACAGTCCCAGTGTGTACGCGCAAAACAGGATGTTGAATGTGGGACCTCGGGACAAAATCCACTTTGCGTGTTCAAACTGGGTTTTGCACCGGGGAAATGTTTTGAATACCTGGCCCTTGATGTCATGCTAGTATGCTGCATAACTGATTCTTTCTTTGAAATGGAGGGCTCTCATATAATATGCCCAGTCCTGACGTGAGGGCACATTTGTTTTCCATCAGTCTTCTAATGCCAGCACATGTAGATACAAGCCACATATCTGACAATGCCAGCCATCCCTGATTTTGCCTCACAGGATTTCTTCCATCCCACCATAATTTAGCATCTCTTTCATGTAAAATTGAACTGTACCAAACATGAGAGAAATTTTTCTCAGTAGAAACATTTTAAAATACTGGTTCTAATTATGTTATTGTTCCATCTATAAGAGTCCTATTAATACAGTAACCTCAGTTGGTCCTTCTTTGCAAAAAAGGCTATGTTAATGCACCAGTTAGGGTAACTTTCCAACCCTAAAGACCCACCTCACCCCCCAAGCAGCAAAAGGAAAACTGTTACAGTATTAGGTCTCCGTAGTCTGGGCAAATCAGTGGTGGGGTATTCCTTGGGGGTTGTCAACCCTGATGCTCACCCCATTCTGTGAGCAAACAACATCACACATGATCTCCTTTCTTCACGCAGGGCCCACAGGTTCTGGCATGAAGAAAGGCACAACAAATTGTGTTGGCGACCTATGGCAAGGCATACTTCTTTGCCTGTGAGGAGTGTATCATTATGAAGCAGTGGCTTGGAGCTGTACCTAGTGAGCATTAGGGTTGACAACTCCCTCAGAAGACCCCACCACTGATTCGTCAAAACTCCAGCTACCCAAAACCCTTGTGTTTCTTCCTTTTGCTGCTTGTAGGACTGGTGGTGGGGCATTAGGGTTGGAAACATTTACCTACTTTTGTGGTATTAAGTTAACTTAAGTAGTGCATTAACACAGTTTTTTGCAAATAATTTCCTTACTTTTTTCAGATAATATATTTGTATTCTCGTTTGCCTGTGGGAGCACAGGTTCCTCTAGGCCCTGTGCTTTCATTTCTGACAAAACAGCAACCAAATTGTCAGCAACTCCTTTTTATTACCCCCCCCCATGAACCCCATACTGAGAATTTTCAAATCCCCATCAAAACATAATTCCGCGGCATCAAAACGTCATTCTGCGACACAGGTGTGAAAACACATATTGGCAAGGATTTGAAAAATGACAGCTGTCATGTTCATGAGGTGGCATAAAAAAGCCTATGTTGAAAGTTTGGGGTCAAAATATTTAAAATTAGCAAAGTTACAAGCCAGTGTAGTGAAATTTCAGCATATGTGCATAACTTTGCCATTTTTGCATATTCTGACACCAAATTTTCAACACAGCCTTCTTATGACCCCACCTCATGTACAAGGTCAGTGAAAATGTTCAAATCTAGCCCAAAAGATGATTTCACCAAGCAACTGCAACATTGCAGTTTGGTCCGGATTAGCATAATTCCACTGCCATTGTGCATGAGATGGGGTCCCAAAATGGCCATTTTGAAAATTTTGGCTCAAAATACACAAAAATGGCAAAGTTATGCATCAAAATTGAAAACCCGATTGAAATACACTGAATCACACTTACCTTAGTTTCTCATATTACAGTCAGCGGTTCCAGCAGCAAGACGTATATTCAATTGGAGAGTGGATCTTTGTCCTGGGACTTGTTCAGATGAATGAGGGTGTATGGGGGTGGTGGGTGCTCACTGAGAAGTTGGGATGGGATGGTCAGATCTATGAGGAACTTTTCTTTTTTACAGGTGTGGAAAAAAATGCATTGAGGTACCATTTTTCTTTATTACAGAGCGGGATGGCGATCGGAGGGTGGGGGGTGACACTAGACACCAGGGAAAGAAAACAAATTATAGGGATGGACATCGGAGGGTGAGGGTGTGCCACAAGACACCAGGGAAACAAAACAAATATTATGGGGATGGCAATTGGAGGGTGGGGTGGAAGTAGACACCAGGGAAAGTCAAATATATGACAGGGACTGCATTCAGGGGGAGCACTAGATATCAGGGAAAGGAAACAAAAATTAGGGCCCCTTCTACCCTGAAAATTTCTTATAAAAAGTCCAGATGGTCTAGGCTGTAGGTGAGAGCAAAACATACCCAATGTTAAGTATAGGGAAACCAAAGGGTTTTTTGTCTGTTTTGTTTTGGCACTCTATATCTCAAAAACTATACAAGATACCATCATGAATCTTTCCTCTTCTTGAGATTCTGGCAGCCTGACTGCATGCCAAATTTTGAGCTATTTTGTCACAGAACGCAAAAGTTATTAAGGTACAAAAAAACAGGGTTTAACATTAAACATGCTACTCAACTGTGACTACAGGGCTGCGACCGTGCCCCTATAATATCCAGGATAGCTCAGTTGAGTTGCAATATCTCATTTTACTGTAGTTAGCCAGGATAGACCAGTTGAGGTGCAGCATCGCATTTTCAGTAGAATCAGCTTTTACCCCTTTTATTATGTATTTACCCAGGATAGGCCCACTGAGATGCAATATCTTGTTTGAAGTGGGGTTCTGCTTTTAGCTTTTTTTTTCAATGAACTTACTCAGAATAGCCTGGCTAAGATGTAACATGTCATTTTCAACGTGGCCTTGCTCATTCCTTTTCACAATGTATTTACTCATGCTAGCCCAGCACAATATTTCATTTGGGTTCCTGTTTTTAGGATACAGCATATATTATATATATAGAGGATACATAATATTATGGATATTAGTAAGACCTTTGATACAGTCTTTCATGACCTACTAATAAAAAAATTAGCTAACATGGGAATAAATGCATATTTAGTGAGATGGATTACCAGTTGGTTAAAACATAGAAAACAGTCCGTGAGAATCAACTCAAGTCTTTCTAAAAAAGGTAACATGACTAGTGGAATTCCACAGGGGTTGGTGCTGGGCCCAGTATTGTTCGGATTATATATATAAGCGACATGGGCAAGAGCCTGTCTAGTGCAGTGTCCAAATTTGCAGATGACACTAAAATCGGGGGCAATGTCTCTACATTTCAGAAGCATCTACAACTCCTTCAAGATCTTCAAGCTATTCTACAATGGGGATATAACAACAAAATGATATTTAATGACCAAAAATGAACAGTAATGCATTTTGGAAAAAATAATCCTAGGTACCAGTATAGTCTAAATGGTAAATCCCTTAGGACTAGCTCTTGTTAGAAAGATTTAGGAGTTTGGGTTGATTCCAACCTATCTGCTGCATCATATAGTAATAAAATTGTTTGGCATTGTAATAGGATTGCACGTTCAATAAAAAAAGCCTTTATATTGAGACATTGCTTGCGTGTTAAAATTGTACAAAACATACATCATTCAATACCTGGATTATGGATTTCCGCTATGGTGTCCTTTTTAAAAAAAAGATGGGCTCACTATAGAGAGAATTCAAAAAAGGTTTACCAAGTCTGTAAAAGGGCTAAGAAATGTAGAATACAAGGATAGGTTGGATCATTTAAAACTTTACCCACTGGAGACAAGAAGGTTAAGGGGTGGTTTGCTCTTAATGTACAAGATTTGCACCGACCCTGTAATGAGGACCAATGTAGTATCCAGTTCCAAACTAAAATTAAACATCTGAGATCTCATTGTAAACACATTGCAATACCTAGGGTACGTACTTCAAAACGTTTTAACTTCTTTAATATACGCACCACCAGGAGGTGGAATGCTTTGCCCAGTCACATTATGGAGGCATCTTTTATTGATATGTTTAAATCCAGGTTAGATAAATATTTATTGAGACATAGAAAATCGTGATATACCCACTGGGATGTGGGAGATGATTAAATGGACATAAGCCTACTTTGTCTACTATTACCAAGTTATACCAAGTAATGTGCAGAAGTGTGATATGGATAATATTCTCACTCCTGCAGAGTGAGCTCTGGATACTCACGTGTACCGAAGGTACGAGTGAGAGTATACAGAGCTCATGATGCAGCAGTGAGAATATTTTCCATAGCACACAATCTGCCCATTACCTGTGCAATTTATACAATGGAGGCAGTGTAGCACAGTGGTTTAAGGCTCTGAGCTGCAAATCTGGAGACCTGGGTTTGAATCCCACAGCCCCCACTTGCATACTGTGTGACCCTGAGCAAGTCACTTAACTTCCCTGTGCTCCCAGGTCACAGCTGTAAACAAGCTTTCAGTTTAGTGTGCTACTCCTGGTTAAACAATTGAAAAGAAAAAAAAGACAATGGGGGTGAGCGCTTCAGAAGTACAGTTATGTTTTCCTGTGCTCTGTTATTTTATTGTTTGAAGTTAAGTTTTTAGCAGTGACTTGGGAGCACTAGACAGTTATGTGATTTGTTCAGTCACACAGTGTGGAAGTGGAGATTGTGAGAATCAAACCTGGGTTTGGTGCGCTGGATGTACCAAGCTTGTTCAAAGCTCATTACTCTAATCTCTAAACTATACTGATAGCACTGTTTGTGTGTGTTCTGAGTGTATGTGTTTCTGAATGGGCTGGGAGTGTTACAAACACTATGGGAAATGGGTGAATGTGTTTGGCAATGCTAACAGTTAGTTTCAGCAAGCAGTGAGAAACAAATTGTGAGGGACTGTCATTTAGAATCCAGGTTTTCTTGAAAATGAGAGTAGCATAGTAATGGTTTGGGAGTTTTACAAACACTATGGGAAACAGATAAATGTCCTTTGCAGTGTTTATTGAGTTACTTGCAAGTAGCAGTGAGAAAGAGATCTGTGAAGAAGTTCAATTTAAAATGCAGGCTGGAGTGAGTGGTGACATCAGCAGAGTATGTACATTTGTCAGATATTTTAACTCCGGTGATGTCATTGTTAGATATCACACTCCAGTGGAACTAACCTTGCTTATCACACTGATATTGCGCTCACCCCCATTGTGTGTGTTTATATATATATATATATATATATATATAAAATCACTGTAAATAAATTACAGTAAAGACTGTTAACATTATTATGTGCCACAGAGTCTTTAAAGGAAAGTGTCATAATCTGAGGCTCCCCACCAACCCAAAGCTTTCCCCTAGTTAGGGTATTCACAAGGAAGACACCGTTTTGATGTATTTTATCTTCATTTTTTTGTAATGTCCAGGATTCTGGAAAATGGCGGACACTGCGTGGTTACATTTCACGTGAAAGTACAATGCACCGCTCGCCTGAATACCAGTTCACTAATAGTTCTGCGGCTACAGCAACTGTTGCCGAAATGCACAGAACTAGAAGAGAAAGACCAGAATGGCAGTGCTTATCAGAGCTGCTGAGCACCAGTACTTGAAGCAGTACGCAGTCTTGTGAACGTGAAAACATGGAAGCATGCTCAATGACGTCCACAAGATTCTCACGGTGGGGTTCATTTATGCTGAATTTTTTTAACATGCAAAGTCACAATCGTGTTTATATAGGGATTTCTTGTGTAGACCGGACTCTGTGGTACAGAAGAATGCTAACAGTGTGCACTGTCATTAATTTACCATGACTATATATTTGTTTTATCGGCATCAGCTGTACTCAATGGATTAACTGCTGTCTCTATGCAAACAAATGTGGATATAACAATTCCTGGATATATTCCTTATATTTAATTGAGAAGTCAATTAAACAGTGCTCTAGCTAAAAAGATATGTTTCAAAAATGAATGCTTTGTGAACTTGGGCAGGTGATGTTACCCATGCATGCAAAAAGCTGACAATTAGACCTCATGGCACGTTACTGAAAAGTTAGTCCAACACTCTGATCCTGGCCAGTTGACTCTATGGATGCCCTGTTGTCCACTGTCACCTCTGCTGCCCTCAGCTGTCCTGCGCCACCATGTCGGCGATTTCTCTGGTGTCTAGTGTCATCCCCCACCCTCCTATTGCATGATGACATATTAATACCGATTACTGGGGTGTCTAGTGGCACCTGGCATAACATGTTGAGTTAATCGCTTGTCTCAACTGTGACCCCTCTCTCAGGGGTGTAGCCAGGAATTTTAAACTTGTACTCAAAACTGATGCACTGTTGCCCCCCTTTATGTAAACATAAACCAAAATATGTACTGCCACGCCACACCAACAATAGCTTCCCCCAATTTGCCACATCCGAGTTCAAGTAATCAGTTTCTTCCTGTAATCCTCCTTCTTTTGTTTTTCTGCCTGCCTGGTAAACTGTTCTTGTTTGTGTATTTGGCTGGTGGCATCAGTGCCCTATAGCAAACAACAAAGGCAAAAGGTCACAATGTCCTTGCTTCCCTCTTTTTGTTGCCCCCGCCTGATTTTTTTTACTGTACTCTACTGAGTACAGTGCGTATGCCTGCCGACACCCCTGCCCTCTCTCCCACTAGACAACCATCTCAGTGCCACTCTGCCTCCCTGATGGCTAGCAGCCCCTTCCATGCACTGAGCCCATCATCCAGCCCCCCCCATAGAGACCAGGGACTAATTAAGCATGTCGGACAGGGGCATCGGAGGGCGGGTGGTGCCACTAGATACCACAGCAAACAGTATTAATATGTAGTTGTGTGATAGGAGGGTGGGACATGACACTAGACACCAGGGAAATCACTGTAATGGTGGTGCAGGACAGTTGAGGGCAGCAGAAGGTGACAGTGGACAACAGTGCAATCTAAATGATTATGGCAATGGGCAGTCGGAGTGTGCGGAGTGCCACTGGACACCAGGATATCCACTGGGTAAAGGGACCAGGACAGGGTTGGGGAGGACTGGATGGTTCCCCATGCAGCTTTTCAGTGGCTTTTTGCATACATGGGTAACACCACATGTCCGAGTTCACATAGCTTTCATTTTCTGAAACATATCTTCTTGCCTGCGCACTGCACAATTGATTTGTCATTAAAATATAATACTAAATATAATATGAAAAGCAGAAATTACCTTCGATGAACTCCAGGAATGTATATCCACATTCATTTCCATAGGAGCTTCAGCTGATCCATTGAGTACAGTAGCTGTAGTTCCCTTAAATCATATATATGTCCACGAAAAAGTAATGGCAGTGCAGACTGGCAGCATTATTCTGTGCCACAGAGTCCAGGCTACACAATAAATAACTTACAAATGTAATATGATGTTGAAACACTCTGATGAAGTGCTCTGAGAAATCCTTGTAGATGTCAATCAGCTTGCTATAGCAATGAATGCAAGGTGCATGGTTGTTGCATTTAAAAAATATATGTTGCCACAATAATAACAGTGCACACTTTCACCATTAGTGTGTGGCATATAGTCCAGTCTTTGCAATATAACCTCAAACTAGCATGGTTATTTTTATTTTATTTAAGTCTTTGGTAATTGGGTAAGGCCCACTAGGCACAAGTGTCTGTTTTCAGAGGCGACCTGGGAACACTGGGCGGTTAAGTGACTTGTTCAGAGTCACACAGCATGCAAGTGGAGGTTGTGGGAATCAATCCCAGGTCTCATCTGCTGGATGTGCCAAGCTTATTCTCAGCTCATTACTCTAACCTCTAGGCTATACTGCCAGCCATATTGCTTTATATGTTTAAAAATTTGACTTAAACGAAACGCTCTGAGACACTCCTATGGATGTCAGTGAGCACGTTGCAGGATTTGACATCCACAAGATGGCGACGAGCTTTATGCACTGGCACTCGGCAGTGCTGATAGGCACTGCCATTCTAGTGTTTTTCTTCTAGTTCTATGGGCAACGGCAGCACCACTCATGGCATCCCCCTCAAATCAAGCATAATGATATCCCAGAACACTGTCACCACTGAATCACAGAACATCCTGACAAAAAGGCTAGTGGTTGCAAAACTTCACTTAGATGCCTGCACAGTAGTCCTCAAGCTATGCCACCCTGTGACCCTCTGTATCATTTACCCACTGTCCCCCAACACACAGGATACCCCAATCTGAAATGCCCACACTGTGCCTCATCCACTGCACAGAAGCCCCACAAGCTAGTACACACTGTACCCACACGGATCATTCCCCCTTTCCCGCCATATACACAGAAACCCCCATTTAATACAAATTAACTCTCTGCCCCTCCATTACCCCCAATACACACAATGGGCACCTCAGGGTTCCCAGACCTCTCAAACAGTGTCCCTAAACCCTCAACTATCACTATCACACACACACACACACACTCACACTCACACAAATGTTATGAACTTCATTATCCATGTCAATCAACTCTACACCCTTTACCCCACCCCAAACCCATGTCTGTGACTATGTTCAGTTTCTCTGCTGGGAAGGGCTTCACTACTACTACTACTGCTTACAGTAGTAATTATACTACCACATTTTCTACTGTTAATAGCATTACCACTACTACTACCACCACCACTGCAGCTTATAATAATAATTATACTACCTCCTTTTCTACTATTAATACCATTATCACTACTACTAGTACTATAGCCACCACCTCACCTGCTGTAGTGGAACCAGGTTTGGGAGCAAGGGGAAAGGTCACTTCACTGTCTGCCCCCAATGTACAGGACTCTCCCAAAGCCAACACACACAAACATACACTATGCCACTCCACATCCCCCAGATACACAAAACGGACCCATCAGGTTTCTCAGACCTAACACACACAGTGTAGATTTGTACATCATGGAGGATCACATGATGCAGGCTAGCTAGAGGCAGCACTGTTCTTGAGCTCCCGCTTCTCTACCTCCTTTTGGTGTTATTCCGATTTACTTTTTAACATCTTGTTACTGAAAGCGTTACTGGATTTTGTAGATTGGATCTCAGAGTGGTTTTGAGCACATTTGGATGTCTAAAGTCCGGGACAACCATCCCATTATGGATGTTACGATGAAGCAAGCCCAGCTGCGACATACTCCACCCGCTTCACCAGATAAGCAGCAATCAAAAAAATCGAAAGCGGATGGGGAAAAGGGGGATTCCCCACCGAACCAACCAATCCCGCTTACCAAAGATAGGTTCCTGCAGGAGCTGAAACCCTTTAAAGAGACTTTGAAGGACATTGCAGCGGACCTTAAATCCATGCGGGGAGATATGACTGAGTTGTCAAGGCGGGTGGGCGATGCTGAGGCCCGGCTATGTTTGGTTGAAATCTGGAAGGATAAGCAAGAGTCTGAGCTGATGTTATTAAAGAAACAGGTTCAGAAGTTACAACTGAAGACAGAAGATCTGGAAGGGCGCAGTAGAAGAAACAACATTCTAATTCTGGGTTTACCAGAAAAAGAAGAAGGAAATAATACAATTTCTTTTACTCAGAAGTTTCTGGAAAGGGTGGTAGGCCCATCACCACTGCACTCGGCATACCAAATTGAGAGGGCCCACCATTCCCTTTGACCCAGACCCCAGCCAGGAGAGCCACCCAGACCCATCATTCTGAAATTCCTGAGCTATATAGAGTGCCAGCAGGTTTTATCTAAAGTTAAGGAGTTGAAGGCAGTAATGTGGGAAGGATCTAAATTGCGTATCACGCAAGACCTGCCTTATGAAGTGAGGCAAAAACGTGCAACTTTCCATCCCATAGTTACAAAGTTGGTGGCGGCAAGCATTCCTTTTAGGATGGCATACTCTGCCAAATTACATGTGTCTCTGTTGGGTAGCTGGAGTACATACGACTCGCCACATCAAGCCAGCACAGATCTTGCGAGCAAGCTGCCAGAACTGTTCAAACCTGGATGAACAACCCACAGATATAGTTGGACTTATTTAGATGGACATACATTGTTTTTTTTAATTCATTTATCCCCTTTTCCTTTTTTATTTTATCTTTCAGAGGAATGGTGGTCTCAGCTTATGGTTAACTCTGCTATACTACTTTTTATATTATTTTTAAGATGCTCACCGGGTGGATCTCGATCCAGTGGAATGTAGGGGATGGGGATTCTGCTCCGGGACCAATGCAGTTCTGGGTTGTCCTTTCTAGGGGGTTTGATCTCGGGGGGAACCAATGACTCAGTGTCCGGTCTGGAAACTCTCGAGTGGAACATGAGTGGGTTGATGCCTTTTCTGGGGGTCACCTATTTGGTAGGACTGTTTGTGTGCACCTCCTAATCAGCCCCCTGTGTTTGACTTCCTATAGAGCATGGGGCTCTGTTTTTTTCTTAAAAGGGATATTACTGTGCGGGTAAGCTGGCAATTATCTATCACACCTTCTTACAGCACTCCCAATCTCCACCCATGGGTAATTCCGGCACTTCCTCTCAGGCTGATGCACAAAAGAATTCCTTAAGAATTGAAATCTGATCCCTTATCCCTGCTTCCATCTCCTCCCCTGTCTTTCCCAGATTCCTCAGTTTTTCTTTTGTGCATCACTCCAGGCTGGTCACAGATTTTTTGGCTCTGTGCCAACTAAGGTAAGAATTAATTTTTAATATATCCTAGTATCAGGAAAATGATATAGAACCATTAACTTAGCAATCAAGGCATCAGGATAGCTGGTACGTGTAATTTTGAACAGAAGTGTGGCTTTGCAAAGCCATGCCCCATGGCTGCAGAGCTATTTCCAAAAGCAAGCTACTTTGTTTCTGCCCTTCCCTGCCTCAGTATACCTCGTTCTGCTGAGGAAAGGGTTATTCTGCACCTAGCTTCCCCCCCGGTTTACCTTGCTCAGCCGGGGAGCAGAAGCTAGTATGGGCCTCTAAATGCTGCTGCTTAACTGTAAATCGCCCCACGCTCACCTCGCGGTTCACCTTGATCAACCGCGAGCGCGAGTACTCACATAAGCAAGCGTCTGCCTCTTTTTACACTCCTGCCCCCTTATCTTCTTGCTGGTGCAGTTGGAAGGTTTTTTGGTTGTGCCTCCTCGCAAACGCCGGCCGCCAGTCCCCCACATGGCGTCCTGTACTCCTGAGAGAGGCCATGCTTCCTCCCTCTTCCCTGGTCTTGAGGGCCCTTGCTCTCGCGAGACCATGTGGCCTATCAGCCTCTTGTTGTCTCTTAGTCGAAGATGGCGGCACCCTGTACCTTCTCCCCTCCACCAAAATGGTGGCGCGAGGCTTTGGTTTTTTAAAGGGGCAATGCAGACCTTAAAGCAGAGGTCATGAATAATTAAAGGGGCAATGAGTTTTTTTATGTCAATTTTAAAGGAAATTGTCCCAATACATCAAAATTGGTCTCCTTTGGGCAGTTAAAAGTTTCTGATGGTTGGAGACTCAAGTGGTACACTGGATGTGTCCTCACCTTAAAAGCTAAGGGTCACAGGTTTGATTCCCAAAAAAGGACATGTATCTGCCAGTTCATTTCTAGCTCCTGCTCATTACCACAGGGGCAGCAGTTTTTTGGTACCAATCCCTTACCTAGCCCCAAAACAATTCAAAGGCTGAACCAATTTGGCTCCAGGCTTCTAGATTCTAAAGGCACCATATTTAAACAGTTTTTTATAAAATAATGTTTTCATTACGATGCTTACCACCCGTTATATCTCCTCCCCTATCACATTGTGTTTTTCAGAGGAGATAACATGTCTTCAAGAAGGATTTGCAGGAAATGTCCCCACATTATTTTAACCTCCGACCAGGGAGACCTGTGTTCTCTATGCATGGTCGATGCAGACCCAGTTATCTTCAATTCAAATTCGGGGTCCACAGAGGAAGACATTTTACAGGATAGCGCTTCCACATCTTCTCAGAGTGTGGTGGTCCAGCTGTTCCAAAAGCTTTTGGACAAAATGGATGCCTTGGGAGCAGACAAACGACCCAGGTCTCTTGAGAACCCCCCCCCCACCAAAACGTCATAGGGGTCCCTCCTTTCCAACCACAGAGGATGGGTCCGAGTCTCCATACTCGGGGGACGAGGAGCCAGAGGAGGAGGAGCCCGAAGAAGACATGGCCGCCAGGCTATGCCCCTTCAACGCCATCTCTGAGATCATCAGGGTAGTGTGCGAAACACTACGAATCAACAAACCTGTGCAGGAGCCAGAGAATAGACTGGACCCCTTAGTGCGTGACAGGAAACGTTCCACCACCTTCTTTCCCTTTTGCCCAGCCCTGGATAGTATCCTGGCTAGGGAATAGGAAGCTACAGACCCAATAAAGACAAGGGAAAAGGGGACCTTTGAGAAAAGATATCCGCTAGCACAGGAAAAAGAGAAGTCTTGGGTTTCCACTCCAAAAGTTGACTCCGAGGTCTCTGCCCTGAGCAACAAGACGGTACTCCCATTCGAATCAGCTTCCGCCTTGAGAGACCCCATGGACAGGAAGGTGGATGATATAGTCCAGAAAGTTTATGACATGCTGACCATGAACATGCAAGCTTCCTTGGCAGCCACTTATTCCTCCAGAGCGGTCCTTAGATGGCTGGAAGCAGTTCGCTCAGACACTCCGGAATCGAGCGCCCATGGATCTACCATGGATTATGCCATCCAAGCTATTAAGTACGTGGCAGATGCCACTATTGACACCTTTAAAATGGCATCCAGATCAGCAGCTTCAGTAAACAGAGCCAGGAGATTAATCTGGCTCAAACTGTGGAACGCAGACCAAGAATCAAAAGCCCGACTAATGAAGCTCCAATTCTCAGGGGACAGGGTTTTCGGACCAGGTATTGAAGAATTCACAGTAAAGAAGGGAGAAGATAAGGACAACCAAGGGGGGAAGAGCATGCTGCCTTCCTTTCGGAACAACAGATTTTGTCCCTATTCTCACAGAGGAAAAAAGGGCCCCAGGTACCAAGGACAAGATAGGCGCGCATTCGGGTTCAAGACGAACTTCTTCAACCAAAAATCACAATTCTATTCAAACCGAGACCACGGTAGCCACTTCAACCCCAAACAAGGCTACAAACCCAACAGACAGAACAGAGGTTTTCGACAATGAGAATCCACAGGCCCAGGACAATGCAGACGCAGTGGGGGGCAGACTACAACTCTTCTCCACAGCCTGGGCCGACACAGTCAGGGACCAGTGGGTCACAGAAATAGTAAAACATGGCTACACCATCGAATTCAACTCCGTGCCAAGACAAGACAGATTCATTCAATCTCACATGTCCAAAGACAAGATAGTTCCGGCCCAGGTCAGAGCAATCCTAAGACAACTGCTCAGCAGCAAAGCCATCAAACCGGTGCCAAACCACGAAAGATACTCTGGCATCTACTCCGTATTCTTTCTGGTACCAAAACAGATGGGGGACCTATGCCCAATACTGGACCTCAAATTCGTGAACAAGTTCGTGAAATACCAAAGGTTCAAGATGGAGACCCTAAGGTCCACCATTGCGGCAATCCGCAAAGGGGATCTCCTAACGTCCATAGACCTGAAGGACGCATACCTCCACATCCCAATCAGATCTTCCCATCAGAAATTCCTCAGGTTCAGCATCCTGGGATACCATTTTCAATACCAATGCCTACCATTCGGTCTGGCATCAGCACCCTGAGTCTTTACCAAGGTCATGGCTCCACTAGCAGCCCAACTCCGAATGGAGGGAGTCCATGTATTACCTTACCTGGACGACTGGCTAATTCGGGCAAGAATGCAGGAGGAATCAGACTTGGCAACTCGGAGAGCACTGCAACTACTCACCCGACATGGTTGGATAGTCAACACCTCCAAAAGCCATTTGACACCGACCACAACTATCGACCACTTGGGTGTGGTGTTCAACACAGTCACCGGGACAGTCAAACCCTCAGAGATGCGCATCAATACGTTAGTGACCCAGTGCAGACACATTCTGCACTGCAAGACGACAACCCTATGGCACCTCATGCAGTTGTTGGGTCTCATGGCAGCCTGCATAGACCTACACGACTGGGCCAGAGCCCACATGAGGCAACTGCAATGCCTACTTCTAGATAAGTGGAACTACAACCTACAAAATTACAATCAAAGGGTGATCATACCTACGCCAGTACAAAGATCCTTGAGATGGTGGACAAACACACAACATCTAAACCAGGAAGCGAATTTAGACAGAACAGCAACCAGAATCATAGAAACAGACGCAAGCCTGCAAGGCTGGGGTGCTGTACTGGACAGGAAGTCAATCCAAGGAAGGTGGACAGAGCCAGAAACCACGTTACTGATCAATATTCTGGAGACCAGAGCAATACGACTGGCGCTACAGCACTTCAGACCTCTCGTAACAAGACAACATGTAAAGGGTGCGAACAGACAGCAAGGTAGCAATGTCCTACATAAACAAACAGGGAGGGACAAAAAGCAGAGCCATGGCCAGGGAGTTGGAAGCCCTCATGCGCTGGGCAGAGAGACACCTCCTCAGCATCACAGCAGTACACCTAGCAGGCATACAAAACACAAGAGCGGACTGGCTAAGCAGACAAACCCTGCAACAGGGAGAATGGCAGCTCAACCCAGCCATATTCCGCAAACTTCAACAGAAATGGGGCCCATTCCAGGTAGATCTCATGGCTTCAGCAATGAACACTCAGCTACCACCATACATATCCAGGTACAAGGACAAAAATGCGGCGGGGGTAGACGTCCTCTCAACCCTGTGGAGATTCCACATAGCATATGTATCCCCCCCCCAATACCAATGATACCTGCGATCCTACAGAAGATCAGGGACACGGGCACAACAGTGATCCTAATTGCCCCGGACTGGCCAAGACGAACATGGTATGCCCTCATCAAAAAGATGCTAATGGACAAGCCCATGAGACTCACCCCATACCAGACATTGCTCAAGCAGGGACCAATCTGGCACGAGGACCCACGACCTCTGAAACTAAAGGCATGGCCACTCAGAGGGTCAGACTGCTAAATCTAGGGGTGTCAACCAAAGTAGCAGATACTCTACTACAGGCCAGAAGACACTCTACCAACAGAACATATAACAGACACTGGGGGGCATTTGTTTATTGGTGTAAAGCTAGACAACTTGAGGCTTCAACATGTAATATTTTACAGGTGTCAGAATTTTTGCAAGATGGTCTTGACAAAGGACTGACAGCGCATCGTTAGAGTCCAAACAGCCGCCATAGGGGGCAATCTGGGAAATCAGACGGACATCTGCCAGGGGCTCACCCACTGGTGCAGGCCTTCCTAAGAGCAGCCGCCAACATCACCTACTCCCCTAGACCTGTTGCTGCCCCTTGGCAACTCAACCTAGTATTAGATGCCCTAACTGAGGATCCTTTCGAACCTCTGATTTCCACTCCCCTAATGTATCTCACCATGAAGACAGTCTTTCTGGTAGCGGTATGTTCAGCTAGGAGAACCAGTGAGATACAGGCCCTATCCTGCCAAGAACCCTTTCTCACGTTCTTCCCAGATAGAGTGGTCCTAAGAACTATACCGTCCTTCATCCCGAAAGTGACAACGGCCTTTCACACTGGTCAAGAAATTGCAGTCCCAGCCTTTTGCCCAACTGACCAGGACCCCAACAGGGACACCCTTCTCTGCCTAGACCCGGCTAGAGCCATACGCATCTACTTGGACAGGACAGAAGCCTTCCGCCAGTCAGATAGACTGTTCATCCTTCATCAAGAACAAAAGAGGGGCTTACCAGCCTCCAGGTCTACGGTTGCCAGATGGCTGTGAGATGCCATCTCCCAAGCTTACAAGGCTAGGGAGGCCGACCCACCTCAAGTTATCAAGGCCCACTCTACAAGAGCAATAGCCACGTCCTGGGCAGAAAGAGGCTTAGTATCAGTGAGAGAAATCTGCCAGGCGGCTACTTGGTCATCCCCCCATACCTTTACCAAGCACTACAGATTGGACACAGGATTGAAAAGCAATTCTGATTTTGGCCGAAAAGTTATCCACACCGCTTCCAGTCAGGTTCCTCCTCCCTCCCAAGTCTCTTCCAATACTGCTGTTTAATCACCCATGGGTGGAGACTGGGAGTGCTATAAGAAGGTGCGATAGATAATGGAAGTTTACTCACCTGGTAAAGGTGATTATAGGAGCACCTTCTTACAGCACTGTAGCCCACCCAATGAGGAGGAACACACGGTAAAACATAATGAATAACTACCTGAAAGTATGTCATGGGTACACCTTTTAATGATGATGTTAAAACAGTATACTGATTACAATTTTGTATATTCTGCCAAGAAGCATAGACAGTAACAACTTCATTATTGTACATTGTGAGCCAACGAAACAATATAGAGTAAAGGATGAACACCTTGCACAACTTTCACAATGTGTCGGTTTGTCTCATTGTATGAGGTGGTCTCCCTTTGGGAGACCACAGGGCCATGTTTACTGTTAATTTTTAATTTCAGAAGGTTCCAAAGCTCGGGAAGATCTCGTACTGAGGAGTCTGGGAAAGACAGGGGAGGAGACGGAAGCAGGGATAAGGGATCAGATTTCAATTCTTAAGGAATTCTTTTGTGCATCAGCCTGAGAGGAAGTGCCGGAATTACCCATGGGTGGAGACTGGGAGTGCTGTAAGAAGGTACTCCTATAATCACCTTTACCAGGTGAGTAAACTTCCATTCTGTTAATCGCAATCTCCCCCCCACCGCTGGCTTCAGGATTAAACGTCTCAAGTGTGTTTATCACAACACTCAGGTCTCTTCTCGATTGCCCTCTCTGCGATCCTTCGTGTGGAGGGGGCAACTTGAGTAAAACTCTGAGTTTTACTGCAGATGTTTTCTTTTCATCGAAGTGCTGGGCGGTTTTGGGGATAGGCGGCTCGGAATGCAAGTAATCAGAATAAAGCGATGGTTTTTCTTATATCAGGAAGGGAGGAGGAGGCTACTCGAATTGGTGTAAGCTTAGGTCGGGCTGCATAGCGGGTTAGTTTTTTTGGGGGGTTGACCCTCTAATACTCCCACTCTCTTTTGTTTTGATCTCCTGGAATGCGGCCCTTTACCCTCAATATTTTAGCATCCAACTATTTTTCACTCTTCAGGGCTGGATCTTAAATGTACAGGGTGTATTTAAAAGGGTCTTATTGGGTGGGTCTCATATCGGGGTTAAGTTTAAAGCCGGACTCTGTTCAGATGATCATTGAGACAGCTCTATATAGTGGACTTATGTAACCCCCAGGGGGCGCTACCCTTAAGGCTACTACCCCTGCCTGCCCCTACAGAGATAGGGTAAGGGGCCCAGCTCCGTTGGCGGGTGCCTCCACCCAGAGGTCGGGGTTAATATGGCCGAGATTGCCTCGGTTACAGCCCTCTGGGTTACTGCAACCCCCCGTTCGTCCCACTAGTGGCTTACACAGGGTACAAATAACACTTTTCACCAATACACTCAACCCCTGGTTAACATCTCTCTGCTCCCTCCGGAGAGCCCCTGTAAAATAAGGCATGGTTATATTGCAGTCACCAGGTAGCAGTCCACCAGTAATGTACACAACAGCCAGGGTGTAGTTGCACAAAAACAATCTGATTTATTCAGGAGGAAACTAACAAGGACAGGGGGAATCAAGTTGATTAGCTTATCACTATACTTATCTACCTAGGGCTCTGTGCACAGGCCTAAACCTAGTCTTTACTGTCCCTGGGTACCCAAGCCCTAATGGCTAGTTCACACGTGGCAGCTGGTTGGGGCCCTTGACACAGATAACAGTTACGATCCTGAGAAATCAGAATAGGCAGGGGGTTTAATTTTTTGCAGTTGGAGATGGATTCACACCATTGAAAAACACTGTTGCACACTTGGCAGGGAGCCACCCTGATTCAGTACTCACTGCTCCAATAGATAACGATTTCATCACCCTGACAGGACCGAGCCTGCATTTCACCAGCCTCCTCACACACTTATATGGTAAATAACAGAGGGGTACCATACCAGGCAGCTGCTCTCCGACTTTTACCAACTTTGCAGAAACTCAGGCAGAAACTGCAGCTTCAACATCATGGATGGACCGAGCGCACTTCAGCAATCCTCTCCAGTCCCCTCAGGTCGAACCTGGTAGGTAGCTGGGCTGGCACCAGCCTCCTCCGACCGCCCGCCGACGGATTTAGTCCGATTTGGATTCACTGAACAAACGGCCGCCTCCGGCCTTCACGCGCTTCCCGTGCGAACACTCTCCAGCGCAGAAACACAGAGCTCCTCACTCCTCACCAGCCACAACGCATCTGCCCACTACAGCCAGGGGCTCTTCCTTCAGCTCGGGCGCTACCCATTTCTATTGGCTGGCTGAACATGCCAGTCACTTTCTCCAGCTCTCAGTGGTGCGAAAAAAGCGCCATAGCCCATAATACCTTTCTTAAGAACAAACAGTGTCCCCATTGGTCAGTCAGCCCTGTAAGGTCCCAAGGCACTGATTGGTCCCATTCAGCAGTTCTGGATCAACATGGAAGAGACAGTCGACACAGTCTTTGCTGCAACAGAAGGCAGGTTAGAACAGCTACATTATCATTATTATTTTACGTTATATTCAGCAAACAATTACAGCTTCCAGCAGAACTCCCCCTGCACCACTAGTGATGGCAGAAAGGAGTCATTCTTTCAGTGTCCCAGGTGGGACTCGGGCATACAACCCCGCAGCCCCCCTCCATTTCAATTACTTACAGCTGCAACAGGCAGCCCTTAAAGAGACAGCTTACGGAGGTTTTTTAAAATGCTCACAGGCTACCCGTTCAAACGGCCTTATGCCGATCACCATCCAGGCATGGGGGATGGAAACGAGCTCCAAGAAAGCTTGTCGGGAACCCCCATTTGCAAGGGGGTTACACCCTTCCTGGCCTGGAAAAACTTGGCGTCCGCGTCAAGTAGTGACCTTGGAATTACTTTTAAGGTAAATATCTTAGTTAACACTATATCACACTTTGCATTACATACATGAATATTAGATTTATAGCGTATATGGTTTATACAACATTATACCACGCAAATCTTGTTCCCTTTTTAAATCAGGTCATTAGTTCCTGCTCATGACACCGGGACTGGGGGGACCCCTTCCTTTCAGTTACTGGTGGGTTATCTAAAGCAGGGGCACCACACTCAAAAGGTAACACTAACAGTCTGGAGTTATCCCCCAAAGCTAACTTAGGCAAGGAACTCAGGGACACATACACCCCTTTGTGGACCACATTTAAGGGCAGGTCCACCGGCTGACCCAAAGACTCATAACTCAACTTTATTACCGGCCGTATTTCTCGGCCGGATCACCTAGGGGTCTCGGGGGACCTTGAAACAGGCCCTGATTCCACTTCAGTTTCCTTGACATTAGTGACGGGAATTTCTATGGGGGGAAAAGGGCTCAGCACTCATAGTACTATTGGGGGCCTGACCTTCTATCCCCGGACCCACCCCACTGGGCTCAACTGGGGGCTGTCTAGATACAGGTGAGGAACCATCAGGGCATTCAAAATATTCTTCCGGTTCTGGTATACCACTTGCTTGCTCCCCCATCTCACTCTCTTCCTCTGAAAAGTCAGACAATTCAGCCAGGCCAGACAGTTCAGCCATGCTCAAGGACCCCACCCCCTGGGCATTGCTGTTACTCAATTCAAGCTCTGAAGACATGGGTTCCGGAGACAAAGCTGGGGGCTCAGACAGTCCAAAAGGCCCAGCCCTATCTCCAGAGTTAACAAGGGGATTGCCCCGAAATAACTGACTTAGTTCATAAGAGGGATAGTATTCATTATCATCTTCATCACCTTCTGACACTAATGGTTGATCATTTCCTTCTGCAGACAGTGGGCGAGGCCCTCTGGGTGGGCCTGTTGAAGAATCAACGGGTTTGGTGATTTTCCGGGCAGCAGATCTAGTCATAGGCCTGGGGGGGGGGCATTTGGAGATTCAGCTTCAATCAGGATTTGCCTGATTGGCAGTAGATGGTTTCTATGTATAGTTTTACATCTTTGAATTGTTTTCAGGTCAACTTTATATACAGGTAAATCTGTCAATTTTCCTACAACAATGTGGGGAGGTGATGCCATCTATTAGCAATTTTGTGTTTCCATGCAGTCCCAGATTTCTCAGTAACACTCTATCCCCTTCTTTTAGCTCCATTGCTTTCACTTTCTTATCATATCTTTCTTTGTTGGCCAGGTTTCGTTTGGCAGCCATGGTCTGGGCCAGTTGATAGGCATGGTTCAATTGGGCCTTCAATTTTTTCACGTACTGTAAATGGCTCTCAGCTTGCACCCCATCACGGGAAACCCCAAAACACACATCCACTGGCAGTCTAGCCTCTCTCCCAAACATCAGTCGGTATGGGGAAAATCCTGTGGCATCACTCTTCGTACAGTTGTAGGCGTGAACTAGGGTGCTAATCTGCTGGCTCCATCTCGGCTTGTCTTTTGGTTGCAATGTGCCCAACATGTCAAGCAATGTACGGTTAAACCTTTCAGGCTGGGGGTCTCCCTGAGGATGGTAGGGGGTGGTTCGTGACTTTCGTACACCCCCACAAAGACAGCATCTCTTTAATCAAACGGCTCTCAAAGTCCCTTCCCTGGTCGGAATGGATCCGCTGTGGGGCCCCACAGTGGACGAAAAAGTTTTCAACAAGTATCTTAGCCACCGTGGTTGCTTTCTGATCTTTGGTCAGGAAAGCCTGTGCATACCGGGTAAAATGATCAGTGACCACCAATATGTTACTGATACTTTTCAGATCGGGTTCTAGACTCAGGAAATCAATACAGACCAGCTCCATAGGGGCACTAGTGGTAATGTTGACTAGGGGAGCAGCTCTCTGGGGTAGAGCCTCCCTTTGCAAACAACGGCTACAGGTCTTGACATACTGCTCTACATCTGCACTCATTTTCGGCCAATAGAATCAGCCCGTACCAGATCAAGTGTTTGATCTATGCCGAGATGCCCCATTTGATTATGCAAGGACCTTAGGACTAGTTCTCTAAAAGCTGATGGCAGCACCAGTTGCTGTTTGTTTACCCAGCCCTCCTTATGCACAATCTCTCTATATAGTAGTTGGTTGATCAGCTTCAATTTGGGCCCTTCTTTGTACAACAAGGTAGTCCTTAGATCAGTGGAACGTAACTTGGATACATCCCTCCCGGCCCGCAAAGCCTCCACGGCCATTCTTATCATAGGATCACAGGATTGAGCCTGTTGGAGACTATCATTGTTGAGTTGCGGCAGGGAGCTACTGTCTAATGCAGAGAAATGACAGTAGGCAGCAGGTATGCAGTTTTCAGATGGCCCCAAACAATCCACCACACAATCCACCGTGTCAGGAGACACCTGTTCCTCTTTGTCAAATTTCTGGCAGAGAGCTCTTATGTCAGGTTCAGACAGCTGACCCAATCAGTCTGTGGCACAGGCCTCCGAGAGACAGCGTCCGCATCTATATGGTTCAGGCCCGCCTGGTATTCCACAGCATAGTCGTAGGTGGCCAAGGCAGAGAGCCACCTATGGCCAGTGGCATCCAACTTGGCAGAGGTCTGTACATAAGTCAGAGGGTTGTTATCAGTCTTTACCAATATCTTGGCACCATACAAATAGTCGTGAAACTGATCAACAATGGCCCACTTCAGAGCCAAAAACTCTAGTTTGTGCACTGGATAATTTTTTTCTGAAGGCGTCAGACTTCTGCTGGCAAACGCTATAGGTCTCAACCCATTCGAGTGCTCCTGGTATAACACAGCCCCCAATCCTTGTAGACTGGCATCGGTATGAAGAATGTATGGCTTGGCTGGGTCAGCATAGGCCAGCACTGGGGCATGGGTAAGTTGATATATGATGTCATAGAAAGCTTCCTCACACTCAGCAGTCCAATGATCCCCAAACATATCGTTCGGCCGGAAATACTTATTTTCTGTGTTAGCGTGCACACCCTTCTTATACCTTTTGTGAGTAGGCGGATACCCCTGAGTGAGGTTGAGGAGGGGGCGAATCACACATGAATAGTCTTTAACAAACCGCCTATAGTATCTACAAAACCCCAAGAATCATTGCAGCTCTTTCAAATTCCTGGGTTGAGGCCAAGTAGTCAATGCCTCCACTTTGATAGGGTCAGTCTCTATGCCCTCAGTGGACACTATATGGCCCACATACTTCACGGAAGTCTGGAAGAATTGACACTTGTCGATAGACAACTTGAGGCCAAAATCCTCCAACCGATCCAGGACCTTGAATAATCGTTGCTCGTGTTCTTCCAATGATCGGCCAAACACTATAACGTCATCTAAATAGACCAAGCACTCGAGTAGATTCATGTCCCCCACAGCCCGTTCCATCAAGCGCTGAAAGGTGGCTGGGGCACCCAAAATTCCTTGAGGCATCCGAACAAACTCATAGAAGCCTAGGGGGCAAATGAAGGCAGTCTTCTCCCGGTCATCTGGGGCCATCGGGATCTGTTAGTATCCACTCCAAAGATCCAACACAGAGAACCACTTGGTGCCATTTAAACAATCCAATGCATCCTGTATGCATGGCATGGTACACTGGTCTGGAATGGTCCGCCGATTCAAAGTGCGATAGTCTACACACATCCGAACTGCCCCATTCTTTTTCCTTACTACTACTATAGGTGAGGCATAGGGGCTCCTGGACTCTTGTATTACCAGCAGCCAACATCTCTTGCAGATGCCGCCTCATCATCTATATCAGGCGGGGCCAGGTGCTGGGATCTCTTGGAAAGGCCTTTCATCATGCAGCCGAATGTGATGCTCAGCCCCTTGTACACATCCCACATCCCACTCTTTCAGGGAAAAAACCTGATCTCTCTTGGCAAGCCTCTCACTGACCCTTTGTTTCCATTCAGCAGGCAGCAGGGAGTCACCAAAGTCAAACAAATCAGGAGTAATGCTATCATCCATCCTGGAACCCTTTCTGTTTGGTAGTACTGCAGTATCTGCACAATGTACACTTGCCAAGGTGCACCCCCTTCTTATTCGAATCTCTCTGTCGGACACATTATGCACTTGAACCATCACCCTCTTAACATAAGCATGAGCTCTAGCTGGCAAGATGCTGGGTTTGACCAACAGTCCCTCAGGTAATCTTCCCTCCACCGGCGCATCCAACATCAACAATTTATTCTTAACATCCGTTTTTAGTCGTACTTCTCCATGCAGGACACACTGGGCGTTCGGGGCAAGTATCACCAGGGCCGGATCCTTTTTCCACACCATACCCACCGGGCCTCCAGGCTCCTCCAGACTAACCTTCCTCTGGGTGGCCCTTGCCTTTTGAATCACAGCAGGTATGCTTAAAGCTCGCCCGGTCTGAAATGCTGTTTTCTCTGAGCACAATTGGGCCAATCGTCCGAACATATGCGCATTCATCCCAATCAGCAAAGGCACCCCATCATACAATCCAGTAGGGGGGCAAACTAAAACTAGGTTTCGACCTGCTCATCCATTCCAGCCACAGTTGCATGGAAAGATAACCAGACTCGGATGTATCCCAAATGCGGATAGGCCTTGTCGCTCAACCCCCACACATGTAGACCAGTCAAAGGTTGCAGGGGCACCTCAGGTAAGTGTGCCTGGTACCAGTCCTGAAACATGATGGTTACCTGAGAGGCACTGTCTAATACAGCTCGAGTGGGAATTCCATTTACCCGCACCGGGGTTTCCACTGAAGGCCCGACCACATCAGACCAGTTGGGGGCAGCAGCATGGATAGCCGGCCGGGCCTGGGCCTGAGTCACAAAACTTTTCCTGGGGGCCCGAGACTGGGCCTGACGGTGTCGAGCGATCAGTCTATTGTTGACTTTCCTTAAATTCTCTGGCCTCTGGCACTCGGGTTGGAAATGCCCATCTTCCCCGCAATGATAACAGAACTTGGGGTCCTGGGGGTCACTATTTTGCGGGGGGCACCTTACCTGTGGGGGGCTCTGAGAGGGGTAAGAGGGCTCTCTTTGGCCAGGGTTTGGGTCTCTGCATGATTCAGGGGCCCCGGGCCTGACAGGGTACATAGTAGATTGCTTCAAGTCCCTCACCAGTTCCCGTAAATTCCTGACCTCGGCCCTCAACTCCCTCTCTACATGGGGGTCGGAGGAAATAACTCATTCCCACAGTACCTGGAAAATCGGGGGATCCCTCAGACCCTCCGGACAGGCCAGTCTCCTCAGGGGTATTAGGCTCAGGGGTCCCACTAGGGTTTACCGCCCCCACATAGGGTTCCCACCCCTCTTCATCAGTCTCCACCTCCCTAATTTCCCTCATTAATTGACAATATTCAGATGGGGTGGCCCGCCAATCATGTAAGTTAAGTTTCAGCAGCATTACACTAGAAAATCTGGCAGATTTTAAAACATGTTCTAACTGAACCTGATTCAGGGCTGCAGCAGTGATTCCCCCTTTTCCTGGGCAGCTCACAGGCCCGCTGCACTCTAGTGACAAAAGCGGACAGTTTTCATTTCTCCACTGCTTAGCAGACCTGAATTTCCATAATAAGTCTTCACGGTCTCTGTACTCCCAAAAACCCCTTCCAAAGCAGAGAGATACTCTGCAGTGGTGGCTTCCGGACGGGTGGCCCGGAAGAATCTAATAGCTTCTAAAGCAGGACCCCGCAAGCTCTTCATCAGCCTCTTCCTTTTCTCCCCCTCAAAACATTGCCATTCCTGAACTAAAGGGGTGGCATAGTCCATCCAAGCCTCCAGGTCATCCTCCCCGGGAGGCACCGGCACCGTACCAGAGAAAAGTTTTAACTTACGGTAGGAATCAAGCTGTATGGGTGGGACTACCAAGGGCAAGGAAGCCAGCACAGAACTCTTGGGCGGGCAAGGGGAGGTACCCGGGGAGCCCTGAGGGGTAACATCACTGGACAAATCTAAGGCTTGTAGCAACTCCTGGGTAGTTCTCCTTTCCATGGCCAACAATTTAAGCAGTTTGTCTTTAAAACTGTTCATTTGAGGAGACCCCCCAGGGGTGACTGACCCACTTCGAATATGAATTAGCCTCCATCCCTGTGAAGCACCCTCCGGGTAACTCACAGGAGGTACCTTCTCGGGGTTGATGGCCACACTGCACAGAAGTAACACCTGCAACGTCTGGTCAAGCAAATCAGCCATACGCCCTTTTACCTCCACTTTGCCCAAACACTTTACTCGCTCTGCAGCAGAAATTGTATCAGCTGTTGGGGTTCCCAAGGCACATCTAAACAATAACACAATCTTCTGGGAGTCTAGCTCTTCAGCTTCACCCCATCCCATCAGTCTGTGTACCATGGTCTTGATGGGTCCCAGTTTAATTTTTCCCAGCATATCCCCTTCCATTTTTTCCATTTCTTATGTGCTTCCCAACTTGGCCACTAGGGGACACTGATTCCAGCAGTGCCTCCAATTTGTAACCCCCAAGGGGTGCTACCCTTAAGGCTACTACCCTGCCTGCCCCTACAGAGACAGGGTAAGGGGCCCAGATCCGTTGGCGGGTGCCTCCACCCAGAGGTCGGGGTCAATATGGCCGAGATTGCCTCGGTTACAGCCCTCTGGGTTACTGCAACCCCGTTCATCCCACTAGTGACTACACAGGGTACAAATAACACTTTTACCAACACACTCACCCCTGGTTAACATCTCCTGCTCCTCAGGAGACCCCTGTAAAATAAGAGCACGGTTATATTGCAGTCACCAGGTAGCAGTCCACCAGTAATGTACACAATAGCCAGGGTGTAGTGCACCAAAACAATCTGATTTATTCAGGGGAACCTAACAAGGACAGGGAATCAAGTTGATTGGCTTATCACTATACTTATCTACCTAGGGCTCTGTGCAGGCCCTAAACCTAGTCTTTACTGTCCTGGGTACCCAAGCCCTAGCGGCTAGTTCATACGTGGCAGCTGGTTGGGGCCCTTGACACAGATAACAGTTACGATCCTGAGAAATCAGAATAGGCAGGGTTTAATTTTTGCAGTTGAGATGGATTCACACCATTGAAAAACACTGCTGCACACTGGCAGGAGCCACCCTGATTCAGTACTCACTGCTCCAATAGATATCGATTTCGTCACCCTGACAGGACCGAGCCTGCATTTCACCAGCCTCCTCACACACTTATATGGTAAATAACAGAGGTACCATACCAGGCAGCTGCTTTCCGACTTTTACCAACTTTGCAGAAACTCAGGCAGAAACTGCAGCTTCAACATCACGGATGGACGAGCGCACTTCAGCAATCCTCTCCAGTCCCTCAGGTCGAACCTGGTAGGTAGCTGGGCTGGCACCAGCCTCCTCCGACCGCCCGCCGACGGATTTAGTCCGATTTGGATTCACTGAACAAACGGCCGCCTCCGGCCTTCACGCGCTTCCCGCGCGAACACTCTCCAGCGCAGAAGCACAGAGCTCCTCACTCCTCACCAGCCACAACGCATCTGCCCACTACAGAGCAGGGGCCCTTCCTTCAGCTCGTGCGCTACCCATTTCTATTGGCTGGCTGAACATGCCAGTCACTTTCTCCAGCTCTCAGTGGTGCGAAAAAAGCGCCATAGCCCATAATACCTTTCTTAAGAACAAACAGTGTCCCCATTGGTCAGTCAGCCCTGTAAGGTCCCAAGGCACCGATTGGTCCCATTCAGCAGTTCTGGACCAACATGGAAGAGACAGTCGACACAGTTTTTGCTGCAACAGAAGGCAGGTTAGAACAGCTACATCATCATTATTATTTTACGTTATATTCAGCAAACAATTACAGCTTCCAGCAGAACTCCCCCTGCACCACTAGCGATGGCAGAAAGGAGTCATTCTTTCAGTGTCCCAGGTGGGACTCGGGCATACAACCCCACAGCTCCCCTCCATTTCAATTACTTACAGCTGCAACAGGCAGCCCTTAAAGAGACAGCTTACGGAGGTTTTTTAAAATGCTCACAGGCTACCCGTTCAAACGGCTTTATGCCAATCACCATCCAGGCATGGGGGATGGAAACGAGCTCCAAGAAAGCTTGTCGGGAACCCCCATTTGCAAGGGGGTTACACTTGTATATAGGGTGGGGGCTTAATTTAGAATCTATCAGACGCAATTGTATGGGTGGGGGATACTATCCTGGGGGGGTTTCTTTTGTTATACGTCTGGCTTATTCTACTTACTGGATTACTTGTGCTATTGTTTTTTCTCTTTTTTGGGGATCTTCTGTACATAGTTTGATCAGGTTGGGGGGGTGTTATGGTTCTTATGCCTTTCCAACAGGATGTTTTGTCTGTGATTATAACAGGACGTCCATTAGCTCTGGTGTTTTCATCATTGTACAAATCCTATGTAATTTTTTGGGGAGGGCTGTTTTTTATAACTCAGTCTTTTTCTCAGGGGTTGAGGGGGGGTACAAGGGTATTGCTCCGTTTGTTAATTTTGGATTGGTTTAACGTATGGGAGAATTTGGGGGGAGGGGGGTTTTTGGGCTTCTGTTCTGATCTTTTCCCTTAGGACTATTCGGTTTGATTTTACTACTGAATGGTTAACTGTATCTATCCTTTACATAATTCGATTGTTCTATGTATTCCTTCGGGAAGAGAAATTGGTTTATACTAATTTGTTTTTTCAGGGGTTGTTGGGGAAGGGGGGTGGGATTGGAGTGTGACTTGTGGGGTGGTTTAATTGTTGGGAGATATTGGTTCCTTGTTTATTAAAGTTAATGACACATGAAAATGATGCCTATTAAAATTGCAATGTGGAATGTCAGAGGTGTCAGATTTGTACAAAAGATATCAGGTTCTCAAAAACTGTGCCCTGCTAAAGACTGATATTCTCTTGATGCAGGAAACCCATCTCACAGCTTCAGAAGCCAATGGGCTACGTCGACAGGGCTTCTCTCAATATTTCGTGTCCTGTGGGTCATCTTCTAGTAGAGGGGTGGCTGTACTGATGAAAAGACACATTTCATTTGTGTCAGAAGAATGCTTAACGGATCAGGAGGGGAGATTTATCCTGGTTAAAGGTATACTCAATAATGTCAGGGTGGTGTTGGGAGCAATTTATGGCCCAGTAGGAGGGGATCTGGATTTTCTCATGAGGTTGGCCGATAAACTGAGTGGATTTCTACCCTCCTCGATAATTCTAGGGGGTGACTGGAACATTGCTCTGTCGCAAGACCTAGATAAAACCTATAGGCCACTAAAACCCCTTTCTCCTTCACGACTCGCTCTAAGGGATTTTATGGATACACTGGGGTTATGAGACCCATGGCATTTACTTAATCCCTCTAGTCAGCTTTTCTCCTTTTTTTCTCAAGTTCACAGGTCTTGGTCCAGAATTGATTTTATTCTAGTCAGCAATACTCTTCTGCCTGGTATCCACCAGACAGGAATAGAGCCAGTTGTCATATCTGATCATTCCATGGCTTGGATTTCAATTACTCCCGATCCACATTTTCAAAGAGACACCTCATGGAAATTAAATACACAACTTTTAAAAGAGGAGCACATTATTTCTCATATTAGATCGCTAATCTCTCTCTTTATTGAGTCCAACACGGACTCTACAAGCAGGGAGGACTTGTTCTGGTGTTCTTTCAAATGTTTCCGTGGGGGAGAATTTGTTAAGCTTGACTCCAAAAGGAAAAAGCTGAGAGAGGCTAGAGTTATTTGGTTGTTGAATCAAATTAAGATGGCGGAAAACAGGTTAGCCTCTTCTGCATCCCAATCAGATTTAGAAGCTTCACTGAAGCTCAGGAATGAATATGCGGATTTATTAAGGGATAGAGCAGAGTATGCCATCCTTAAAACCAAAGCCCGTTATTTTGATCAAGGGGAGAAACCAGGTAGACTGCTAGCTCTTCGATTGCAGGAAGTTGAAAGCTCAAGATTGATTCCCTCATTGTGTTCCCCAGATGACACTATTAAGACTTCTCCCCGGGACATCTCTCAGGTTTTTGAATCCTTTTATAGGAATCTATATAATAAGGGTCCTTCTCAGCCCTCCCATTCTGGCATTGAACAATTTTTGGATGGCCTTAAACTCCCTTCTCTGCAGGCCCACCAGCGCGTGATCCTAGCCTCTCCTATCATTCTGGCTGAAGTGGAAGCAGCGATTAAAGGGTTAGCATCGGACAAATCCCCTGGTCCTGATGGTTTTCCCTCCAATTTCTATAAAGTTTTCAGTAAGGAGATTGCTCCCCTTCTCCTGAAGCTATTTGATTTTATGCTCACTTCTGGATTCTACCTTACTGGAAGCCACGATTGTCTTGATTTTGAAACCAGATAAACCCCAGAAAGATCCCGCCAGCTACCGTCTGATTTCATTATTAAATTATGATATTAAAATTTTAACTAAAATCCTATCTCTCAGAATCAAACAGGTTTGGTCCGACCTGCTGAGCCCCGAACAGGTGGGGTTTGTTCAAGACAGATCCTCGGTTGATCACTTACGAACCCTCTCGCATATTTTTCAGGTCGTTCAGGACTCCCAGATTCCCATGGCTCTAATCTCATTAGATGCAGAAAAAGCTTTTGACAGAGTAAATTGGGATTTTCTTTGGGTTACCTTGAGGAGAATGGGTTTCCCGGATATCTTTATTCAATGGATTCGGATGGTATATAAGTCCCCTACTGCCAGAATTTATTCTAACAGGGTTTTCTCTTCTCGATTTCCCCTATTCACCAGAACTCGGCAAGGTTGCCCCCTGTCTCCCTTCTTGTTAATCTATATTTAGAACCCCTGCTAATTAGCATCAAGAGTTCACCACAGGTCGCAGGTTGTCTAGTTCACCAGCAGTCGCTGACTCTTTCAGTTTACGCTGATGATATTCTTTTACATCTGACTAATCTGGAATTCTCTCTAACACATGCACTACAAATTATTGAGCGGTTTGGTCAGGTATCCAACTATAAGCTCGATTTATCCAAATCCGTTATATTCCCATTAAACGCTCTCACGCTTCATGCCAATTTCATTCATTTTGGCATGAAATGGTCTCCTTCCTCTCTCAAATACTTAGGCATACATCTTACCAGAGACCCTGATGATTTCAGGAAACTGAATCTGGATGCTCTAGTGTTGAGGATACAGCAGGACCTTCAAAGATGGGTCAACCTCCCATTGTCTTTATGGGGCCGTATCAGTATCATCAAGATGAATGTTCTGCCCCGTATTTTCTATCCCCTTAATTTACTGAATATTTGGCTCCCAGAATCCTATTGTCAGCAGCTTCACTCTTCTCTCTCAAAATTCATCTAGCTAGGTAAACATCCTAGAAGAGCCTTCTTAAAACTTAACTTATCTAAAGAGAAAGGTGGCTTACACCTCCCCAATTTCATGCTATATTATTGGGCAAGTCATTTGGCTAAAATGGGGAGATGGTTTGAGGCCAGTCCAGATACTTATCTTCCCATATGGCTTCAACTGGTGAGGATGCTTTTGGATATGCACAAGTTTTACTCACCTGGAATTTTTTACTATTCCACTTCTGCATTACCGTCTCTTTTATTAAATTCAGTGGCAGGGGTCTCCATAAAGGTTCTGACTCAGTGCTTGAACTTCTTTGGTATTTCAATCAAAAAAGATACGGCACAACCTCTCATCTCTAACCCTAACATTAAAATAGGGGGCTTCCCACTTTCTTCAGACTGGCTTCCTCAACTTCAGGATACTGTGGTGGAAAACTTGTTTTCTCAGGATTCTCTCCTTTCCTCAACTGATATAATAGCTAAATTGAATATTCCTCAGAAATATATATTTAAGGTTTTTCAGCTGAGACATCTTTTGGTCTCTATTTTTGGCACCACATTCACGTCGTCCCGAGTTAACCCCTTTTTAGACCAGATACAGGACTTTGCATACAGATCTTATGGAATTTCTAAGATTTATTCCTTCCTACTGGGTATTAAATTTCCCAATGCTCTTATTGGTTCGAAAATCTGGGCTCCACTTCTGCCAGATTCCCCTTCAATTTGGGGCCAGCTTTGGGAGGACTTGCATAGATATCTCACTCAAGATAGGCACATGCTTATACAGTATCATATCCTAAATAATTTGTACTACACTCCAGTTAAACTAGCCAAATTAGGCAGATTACCCTCAACTAATTGTACACGGTGTGGCGCAGCTGATGGGAACCTGATACATATTTTATGGCATTGTGACAAAGTGGCTCCATTATGGAACACAATTCAAACCAATCTGGACCCTCTTCTTGGGCTGGGAGAGCTGTTTACTATTGAAATATGCATCTTAGGGAGGTTGTCTAATATTAGAGTCCGGGAGCGTAGGTATCATATGGCTTTAATTTCTATAGCAGTCAAAAGGCTGGTCCTCAAGCATTGGATGGACCAATTGGTAATATCATATGCTGAATGGGTGAAAGAAATGTCTCTTTCTTTTAATATTGAAAGATTAATTGCTAGCTCCTGAAATTGTTTAGCCTCCTTCAACCAGAAATGGGGTAAGCTATATGCTTTATATCTGAATTAAGGCCTAGGTACTGCGTGCCTCTGTCTGTTGTGGTATGTATCATTTTATGCTGTTTTTTCCTTGGTGATGTAGTTTCATTTTTTGATATTTCTTTGTCATGTTATTTTCTTTTCATAAGGCACACTCAGGGTGGGGGTGGGGGAAGGTAGGTTAGTGGGGGGCTGGATATTTTAGTAGGTTATCTTTTTCTAGTATTTGACTCTGTGTAAGTCTGATCCCATGTTACCAAGTATTGGATTCTGGATGTCAGTGTAATCATGTTCATCCTTATTCTTGTTGTATCTTGTGTGTTTGATATATTTTATTAAAGATGTAGAATTTCAAAAAAAAAAAAGATTTGTACATCGTAACATGCACTGTTATGAGATTTCACCTTGTAAGTGTGCATGGCAACAAGCCAAATCCATTTTGTCTAGAATGCAACCCACAGTGCCCAGGCTGTTCAACTCTTGGAGCTGTGGGGTACCCCCTTCCCTTTATACACCAAAACAAGAGCAATGTTTCACTATCAGCTGATGAGTACAATTATTTTTTTTTTTTTTAATTACTATTTACTCCTCCTCCCCAGCCTGCCACCTCCGACCCTTCAGAGGGGACAACTGGTCATCCCACTGCCCGGAACCCTACCCAAGCAGACCCCTAGGCCCCATGGAGCCATGGATTACCCCCGGGCGGGGACGAGGTGGGGGGCTCAGACCCCGTTGCTAACATTTCATCGGTCTGAGGTCTGCTGGGCGGGCACAGGCAATCGTGGGCATGGCCATGGTCCTCCCATCTTCCCGGCTGAGGCAGGCTTGTTTCCCGTTTTCTCCTCCCGAGCAGCAAGTAACCTCCCAGATGTCGCGACTTGCACGCCCGATGTCCATGCTGCTCAATGGCCGCCCATCCCAAGTGGAGCTTGCAGTTCCTCGAGCCTCTCGCTCGAGGGTCATGCAAGTGTCGAGCATCGGCGAATCCCTCCCGGAGAAGGTGAGCTGTGTTGGGCAGCTCCAGACTGTCTCCCCCTGGCTGACCACTGACAACCTGAGTCCGGCTCCAGACCGAATTCGCCCGGCGTGGTGCGGTGTAGCGTCCAGCGCCTCAACCCTCAGCACCACCGGGCCGGCGATGAGTACAATTATTAATGTGCTTTTTTTTATTTTTCATGTTGGGGATTTTCCGTTAGTTTTCTGCATTTAGCACCATTTTTTTCCATTGTCCACTGCATACAACTGGTCTTCTAATCTATGGATGAAAAAAAAATGCCCTACTCAATCAGGTGTCACAAACTAAATACACAGATACTCCTGCTGTGATGACTTGACACCCACTACAGTGCGTCACACTGGTGGAAAAAAAATAAGCTTGAGTCACAGCCAAAAACACTAGCCACAAATATGTGGTCAGTATAGCAACCCAGAAACAGCAGACCATCCTCATTTTTTACTTTCATTTGAACCATGACAACTGGCAAAAACAAGCTGCATCATGAGCCACAGCCAAAGTCTAATCTCAAATACATGGCGGCATGGTGGTCAGTGCAGCAGAAGGATAGTCCTCATGTTTTTTTTTTTTCTTTTTTACTTTTACTACAAACCTTTGGACTCCTGGACTTAATTAATTTTTGGCACCACAGGTAGGGTCGAGACTCACTCCTACCAAAGACCAATCATTGGCTGCGAGCAGAGTGCAATCTAAGGCAGGCAGACTAAACTTCGATCAGTCATCTCTCCAAATGCAATCTAAGAGGTGGCAAGCATGAAGCCCAGCAGGGCATCTCTACACCACTGCACATGAGCTAGCCTATGAACAAGCGCCAAGGCTGTCAGTTCCTCAAACTGCCCTGGAGTGTCCTGACATCCTCTGGTAAAGAGTGCCCTAGTAAAGAGTCAGTTCCCCGAATTCATTACTTTACCAAAAAAAAAAACTTATCGGCAGAGCGGAACTTGTTCTATTTTGTGTGTGTGTGGGGGGGCGTCCTTTATGGGCCTGGCTGTTCTGCAGTCATGTACTAAATTAGAACGGACACTGCTGCACGGTCCGTAAATGTATTTAATAAAGAACACTAACACACCCCAAAAAGTGGAGGGGCCAAAATACATGTGTGGCCCACCCTTGTAAAAAAAGTGAGGGGGTCATGGCCTGGTCGCACCCCTCCCCTGTATTAGCCACCCCTGAGTGGGTGGGTGCTTAGCATCAAGCCATTTCAAGGAAAAAAAGCATTTTAAAGCAAAGGACTGCATAAATAGCCTGTACAAATGTAAAAGATGTTGTATAAAGTAGTGTAAAGGAAAGGAGTGCAGAAATAGCCTGTATAAAGTAGTGTAAAGGAAAGGACTGCAGAAATAGCCCGTACAAATGTAAAAGAGGTTGTATAAAGTAGTGTGAAGGAAAGGACTGCATAAATAGCCTGTACAAATGTAAAAGAGGTTGTATAAAGTAGTGTAAAGGAGAGGACAGTAAAGAACTGCAGTGTTTGGACAGATAGCGGGAACTGGGTAAGCCCCTTGATTGAGAAAGGGCATAAGAGGTCCCAAAACAGCCTTTGAAGCAAAGGAGTGCAGAAACAGCATGTACAAATGTTAAAAATATAAACCATTTTAAAGCAAAGGACAGGGAGTGTGAGCCCTTTGAGAGAGGGTACAAATATAAAATAAAACAATTTAAGCAAAAGACTGAAGAAACAGCAGGTAAAAAACTGCAGTGCTGGAACAGAGGTGGAGTACAGCCCTTCAAGAGAGGCTACCCAAGAACAAGTACAAATATACAAACATTACAACACGCTTTTACGCTAGATCATGTCCTCATCCCAAACCCCTCCCAATGACTTATGACTAAAATCTCTCTCTCCTTGGACTGCCTATAAGCAAAAACCAATTGAAACTGTAGCCCTGATGTAATGAAACTGTTATTGTCCAAATGTACCCTACTGACTATGAATGTACTCTTATACTGTGTTACTGTACCCATACCTAATGTAAATTGGTTGGTGTTCTCAACCTCAGGTCGCCCCTGAAAAAGGGATCTCTGGTCTCAGCGGGCTTACCTTGCTCAACACAATCTAAATAAATAAATAAATAAAACAGTCCAAATAAATCCAACTGTTAACCACTTTAAAATGTTATTCTTCCTGAAGAAATAGCAAGCACATACCTGCACTACTTGCACAGAGGTGGAGAGAAGGCCTTTCAAGAGAGGGTAAACAACTTATGCATAATTAAACAGCCCAAATGAAAGTACTGAAGAAACAGTGGAGTCCTACCCCCCAGTTAGTGGTGGGCGAAGTGGGCTCAATTCGCTCTGCGAAGTGATTCACAGAGAGAAGGCAAATTTGTGGAGTACCCCACAATGCGAAGTGGAGTAATTTGCGTTATGATGGGTAACGAGAAGTCCATTGAAAAATAATGACTTTGCATTACTCCGCCTTCCTAGACCACTACTCAACCAATTTTAAAGGCGAAGTGCATTGGGAACAATGTACTTCGCCTAACTTCACCTTGTTTTTAAGCTCCAACGGTGAATTATGCAGTGATTCATGAGATTTCAGGTCACATGGGCTCTGTATTGTTCTGCACAGCCTCAGTTCGGGGTAGTGTGTACAGGAAGCTGTAGGAGACAGTCTGCTCTGAGAGCTCTCTGTGATTCAAACCTTCTAAAAGCTGTTAAAAAAGCCTTTTTGAGTAATTTCTGTTGCTCAAGCTTTAGTTCATCGATTGTAGGAAACACTCCTGTGTTCATATCATCAAGCATTTATTGTTTGTGTGTGGATTTTGAATGTTAATGTACAACATTAAGTCTATCTATATAGTAAGAGACAGTGGAAGTGTGCTTTGGGGGAGGGGCATATCTGTGGTGTAGGTAGATTTAAGTTGGACAAATAGGGAGTTCTTTGTTTTTTGGCTATATTTTTGTTATATAACTGTGTTAATGTACACACAGTAATTTTCAGTAATTGTTGAAATTTTTTGCTGATTGTGTGTTGTGTGGATCTGGTGCAGCAGTTCATAATTTCAGGTTGTTTAAAATACGTGGTATATTACTGAAGTTTTCAATTTGCTACACATTACCTGTAGACAAATTTGTGTGTGTGTGTGTGTGTGTGTGTGTGTGTGTGTGTGTGTGTGTGTGAGAGAGAGTGTGGGTGCGTGACATCAAATAATACACCTTTTATTGTGCCACAGTGTAATTGCAGGCCCAGTAGTGTGAACCTGCTATCCACTGGAGCTGCATAATTTTGTACTGCCATTGTGGTATCTTTTCTTGGTTTTGCTGCTTGCACTGCAGTAAAAATCTGCAGTCAGTGCTCCCCCACTGGCAAAAGGAATTATTTTCCAGATTGGATTGTTTGTGACTTCAGCACCACTGGTTAGTTAAGGTGTTGTTGAACTTGTGACTTTTCATCTGTATCTGTTGCTGAAGCCACAGTTGCTTTTTTTGGCTTCACATCCAGCGTCCCCCCACCCACAGTGAACATTCCAAAATCTAAATTTGTTCAGAATATTGTTGTTGATCCCCCAAAATGCCCACAAAGAGATGTGCAAGCAAAGCTGCTTCTCACCATGGCACTGCTACCAGTGGTAAGATTGTCTGTGGGCACGGTAGTACGCAGATGCAGAACTGCATTGCTGATATTAGGAAAGGTATTTCTCTTGCAATGTTTTTTACAGCCCAATCAGTAGCTTCACTCATAATTGGAGAAGATGATGTCCCAGCTGGTAGCATTAGTGCAGTTGCTGGTGGTGGTATGAGTATTGCTGCTTCAAGTTCCACTTCTGACCAGTTTACCGTGTCCAAAAATTTAATGGAGTGTGAAGCAGTGCAAGTGAGTAGCAGTGTAGATGATGTCATACTTCCCAATAACTGAACATGAGGATTCTGATCATCTTGGCAATGATAGCATACAATATGACATTTCTTCCACCGCGGTTCAGGTCACGCATTTGCCATGCAGTGATTCACAGTGTGGTGAAAAAATATCAGGTGATGGTGGTGTTGATGATGATGATGAATCTGATGAGGATGATGTTGCTGTGGTTGCAACATGCAGTCCACATGCCAGCATCCAAGCAGAAGATGTGGATGTGGTGATGCTGATGAATATGATGGTGATGTCAGTGACCCCAGTTGGGAACCGGAGAAAAATAAATTCTAGGTGGCTGTGTCTGGGTCTGTTTGCATTAATCCCCCCCCCATAAAAAGTTGTGATTTACCAGTTTCAGTTGATGTGATGATGACCCAGTAATAATGATAGGTAATCGTGGTGGTCAGTTGCAGTGCAAGTGTGTCCTGCCAGGAAAAATCACATAGCACCCCACCCCCCCGACTTCATGGCTTAAAAAAACTGTGTCCAATAAGCAGCATCAGGGACATGTTAAAACTAGAGCATCACAATCCATTGTTTGGGATTTTTTTTTGCAAGATGCAAATGATGAGTCAGTTGCAATCTGCCTAGTTTGCCATGTGCATGTGAGTCTAGGGGGAGCCATCTGGGCACAGGAGGACAGCATACGCATCTTAAGAACAGGCTCATGGCACTGTGGACCCAGCATAAGATAGCAGCTAATATCACAGTGGGGCATTCACTCTCATCAACCAAAATGTGCATGTTATCCCCTTCCATGACTGTTAAATCAAGTAGGAAATTATATTTGTGCAGTAGTGATGAAAGAAGAGCAGAGGATTACTATAGGCATGATGAGGTGGAGGAGCATAATGATTTTGAAATGTTATCCACTGCTGGTGAGAGTAGCAGTTTTGGTGGTGATGGTGGTGGTGGGTGTTGTTGTGGTGAATGCAGTATGTCTAGTGCAACTGGTACATCAAGTTGGTAAATCTGGCAAAATAACTGCATTTATGGGTTTGTCATCATCACCTGTGCAACCATATTAATGTCCATACTGCACCCCCTGCCATTCGCAGAGCAGAACCATTTGTCATCACACCCCGTCTAAAACGTTTAAGTCAGCCCATGTTACAGAGTGTTTCTGTGCATATGCTGAAGTACCCACCCAATCATACAGTGTCACGTGACCTCAATGCTGCTGTAGATGAAATGCTGGCAGTTGATTTTTTGCCCTTCTCCTTTGTGGAGAATTCTGGGTTCCGGCAGTTTGCTGCACATGCCTGTCCAAAATGGAAAGTCCCATCCAGGACATACTTTTCTACCTGTGCTGTCCCAGAGTTGTACTGTACTGTGTCCGACTCTGTAAGACATGCCCTTCAGCATTCCTCCTCACCAGTCATCTATTTAAGTATGGATATGTGGACAAGTGGCAAAACAGTGGAGAGTTCATATTTGTGTATAACTGCACACTGGGCACAGGTGCTGGGTGTTGTTTGTGCTGTTGGTAGTGTGAATAATCAGTGCAATAAGGTGGAGTGTCGTGGTAGCAATCTTCCAGGAATTCGACAGCATGCAATGATTGCTATGTGCAATGTGACCTGATCACACACTGGTGAAAACATGTTGGACTTGGTACTAATGGAAATTGACAAGTTGCTGAACACCCTGTCCAAGAGCTGGGTTCAAAGCAAATGACAATAGGTCAAATGTGGTGAAATGCATCACTAATGGTGGCTTTGTTCGTGTTCCATGCATGGCCCACTGTTTAAATCTTGTGGTGCAGGAGTTTCTGCAGCACCCAGATGTAAAGGAAATGCTGACAGTTACATGCCGTATCTGTTCTCACTTTCCACAATCTGCAAAGGCCTGTGACCAACTTTGGCAGTTGCAGATCCGAAACAGCCTCCCTCAGCACCGCTTAAAGCAGGAAGCTGTCACCCAGCGGAACTCCACTTCATACATGGCAGAGAGGTTGTATGAACAATACAAAGCCATCTCAGAATATCTTGTCATGCACACTAGCTGTGACAGTTCCGGGGCCTCTATGTCTATGACGACTGAACAGTGGTGCCTTATGAATTCGATAACAATAATTTTGCAGCCTTTTGAACATGCCACACAGGCAGTGAGTGGCAAGTCTGCCTCCATTAGCCAATCAATTCCACTGCTGCAGGTGCTGAGGCAGACATTGGTGAATGTACAGCATAGCCTTGATGTTGCCGGAGACAGTGCTAACAGTATGTTGCTGAAACACATGCTGACAGAATTCGACCAGAATCATCACATCTTGAGCATTCAGCGTAGTGACAGCTTTGCAATAGCAACAATGCTGGACCCATGATACAAACGTGGAATTGCCTCAGCACTGGAGGGAGGGCCTGAACAGGTAAAAAATGTCAGTGGGCAACTGGTGCGCTTGGTTCATGGGGCACAGAAGTCATGTGCCAAGGTCAACAAACCTCAGCAGCATAATCAGGCTGAAGGTGAACCTGGAGGAGTATTAAGCATATCCTGTAAGGGGAAAGGGACTGCAGTTCCAGGTGGTCTGTCATCCAAAGCGGTTGGCATCAACCCACTTTTGGAGGCTTCGCCCCAAGTGGGGATTTGTGACATAAATGATTCCGGAGAACAGGATGATGCATCAACCACTGGACTTAGTGCAGCACAGAGAATGGTTGAGACATATTTGTCTGAAAACAGACATCTGTCAATAACTGACGATCCTCTTTTATACTGGAGTGAAAAGGTCAGTGAATGGCAAGAGCTGACTGCAGCGACACTGAAGTACCTGACATGCCCGCCCTCCAGTGTAAGCGTCGAGAGGGTATTCAGCTCAGCAGGTGCAACAGTTTGGGATCATCATACAAACCTCTCTTCTGCAAATGTCAGTTTGCTAACATTCATAAAAATGAATGAGAGGCACATACCAGCTCAGACGGCAACCTCAATATTCGTACACCGGCCTAGTCATGGTTTGGTGACGTAGAAATGGACCATCCTGGTGGCACTGGCAGTGGCAACATGAAACGGCCTACCACTGATGTAGACGATGACACAATGGAGAAAGAATTTCCCAGTGGTCAGACTTGAGACATAGATGACTGTGAGGGCAGCTTTCTTTATGAGGATGATGATGAGGTTAAGGTTGGCAGTTTTTTACTTAAGTTGTTAAAAGGCTGTCACATTTGTTGTATGATACATGTTTTCTTTTTCATAAAGTTAAATGAGTGTCCCACTTAGAGTGACTCAAATTCCATATGTCACGTCACATTTGTAACAGACAGCACAATATATACTGGCCCCTGTATCACCACAAGACTGCTGTTAACCACTGCCACCACAGGGAATGACTTTGTGTGCCCCCCTGGACCACCACCATAGGACTGCTGTTAGCCACTGCCACCAGAGGGAATGACTTTGTGTGCCCCCCTGGACCACCACCATAGGACTGCTGTTAGCCACTGCCACCAGAGGGAATGATTTTCTGTGCCCCCCTGGACCACCACCATAAGACCACTGTTAGCCACTGCCACCAGAGGGAATGACTTTCTGTGCCCCCCGGACCACTACCATAAGACCACTGTTAGCCACTGCCACCACCACCAGATGCAAGAAGATGTCAGAGGGAATGTCATGTGCCACAGCTATGACCACCAGCACCCACCACCAGTGTCATTCTGACAATGTTTTTCCATTACATTGACCATGCCAAGGCAGAGGGAGTCGAACAGGAGACCACATCCATCAGCCACAGGCACAAGGCTTCTTACTATTAAAACTATAAAGTGAGTATGTGTACTAATGTTTTTTATGCTATTCAATGTCCTTTAGCTGAGTTTGTTGTTTTCTGAGCTGCAATGGTCAAACACATACAGTAAACTTATTTTGTTTTTTTTACAGGTTAACAACAAACAACTCTCCTTCGCTGAAAGTCAATATCAATGGTACAGCAGCAGTACTGCCTACGGGAACCGATGTAATATACATTTCCAATCCATACTGGTAAGTATATATATTTTATTTCATCTGTTCCTTTTTTGTTTTCATAACAGTGCAACAAATCCGACTGAGGATTCATAAACTAGGTGGCATGTGTATGTCACACAACATATTTCTGCAACATATCATGTACTGTATTCCAAATTTGCAGCTGTGCAGCCATGACAGTGTTGAATAAGTTGGACCCAGGTTGTGTTGCTTGACAAGATGTGGTTTTGAAATGTTACTTGAGTTGAGATGCAGGGACACTGACATAGTGTATTTGTTACACAGCCTGGTACTAAAGTAAGTTGTGATCTGCTGATTGCAGTGGGACACCTTGCTATCTGCGTTAATCCAGATACCCGTGGAACAACCATGGCTTAAACATAATGTGTTACTACTGCAATCAAGCTGTAATAAGTCCTTCATTTCTTTTTTTAGGAAACTTCCAGATGCTTTGTTGTGTCATAGTTGCCTTATCCAAAGAAGTTCAACATCAGCCCCCCACCCCGGGCTGGGGCAGACATGCAACACACAGAAGTCATTTCAATCGATAACCATGACCATCATTACCAACCAGACTCAAGAAGGATGCAGAAGAAATCTCAACAACATTATGACGTGTTGCCAGGGAGAGCACGGGGGGCACGCTCCATTGTACTGAATGGCCGGCAGCTTTCCCAATGTTTATGTTATAATGGTCAGTTTGTGGTGAAACATGGTCATGTTTTGACTAACAAGAGCCTTGTTAGTGGAAACGCGCCCATGTTTCACCACAAACTGACCACTATAACAAAGAAATATTCAGAAAGCTGCTGGACATTCACTATAATGGAGCACGCCCCCACGCTCTCCGTGGCATCACGCCATAACATTGCTGGATGCGGGGACGGAACTTGGGTGACTCTTCAGAATGGGAAGTCCTCCAGGACCTGGCTTACCGAATTTATGAGCGTTTTTGCCAGAAAAGTAATGCACTATGTAAGGACATGTGGAGCAATAAAGACTCCCCTGGAGGTAAGGCACTCATATCAGGTGCAATAGTGTAACTTGGTGAATCTCTTTAATGTCTGTTTCAAAAAAGAAGTATTTCTGGAGCCTCAGTAATGTTTACTTTTTGTCGGGACTCATGATTTGAAATGTTTTGCAAAAAGCATGACTGAGCAGTGCAAGTATGTTGTGCTAAACTGCATGTGTGTCATCAGTGTTCTTTCCTGTGTGTGCAGACATTGTCCAGCTTCATGCAAACATATATATGGTGTGACTTGTTGCAGTATCTTAAGAATAAAGATAAGAAAGAATATATGACGTATATTTTGTTTGTACCATTAGCACCAGCGGAGTAAGTGATATGATATTTTTTCAGAGGTATCGGGTCAATGTGCACCTCAGTCACTCACAGTGCACACATGACTTTGGTGAGATCACAGCACAAAAAACACATGCTCTCCTAAAAGTCATGTGTGCAGTATGTGACTTAGGTGCACTCTGGCCAGACACCTCTGAAAAAGTATCATATCACTTAGTCCACTGATGATGATGGTGACAATAAAATATACATTATTCTGCTCGCTATTCTTTATAACATAAACACCGCAACAAGTCAGCAATATATGTTTGCAAAAAGCTGCACAATGTCTGATGTCACACACACACAGGAAACAACACTGACTGCACACATGCAATTTAGCACATCATACTTGCACTGCTCACACCAACTTTTCCACAACTACTCCACAACAGAAAATGAACATTACTGAGGCACTGGATTATAATAACAGGGCAATAAGGAGCATGTATGACTGTATGTGTATGTATATATTTAAAGAGAAGCAGTCAGCAACAGGAGCTCCTGCCCCCTGCAAGGCTTACCCTCTGGTTAAGCCTTTTAAGTATGTTGCGGTGTTTTTCTCATGCCACAAAATATTTTATTTTAATAAAGAAAAGTCAGCAACCTCGAAGGATGGCAGATGCTATGGGGGCTCCAGTATGTGTAAAGCAAAGGTGCGGCAGAGACGAACCATGCGCTTCAATACTTTTGTACTGAAGTGCATGGTGCGTCACCATTGCACCTTTACATATAATGGAGCCCCCATAGCGTCCACCATATTTCCGGGTCGCTGACCTTTCTTTATTAAAATAAAGTATGTTGTAGAGTGAGAAAAATGCTGCAACATACTTAAAAGGCTTAACCAGAGAGTAAGCCTTGCAGGGGGTGGGACTTCCTGTTGCGGACTGCTTCCCTTTAAACTAATACTGTGTGGCTTTCCCTCTGTCTTTTATTAAATATAAACAAAAGACAAAACACTACAGCAGTGGAGGGTGTGCTGAAAAAAAAAAAAAAAGCTAATGGGGGATTCCCATAATGTTCCAGTAGCAGATGGAGCATTGACACAATTTGTAGCTGGTTTTGCTTGATCTGCTCTACCTTTTGCTGGACAGCATCCACTCTCTCATTACATTCCTCCACCGCAGCACACAAAAGTGCTATGTCTGCCTGCACTGCAGGTACTGTGGCGGGATCCACTGGTGCGGGGCAAAAACAGGTAGTGGTGGTGAGGGTGGTGCAGGTGGCAGTGGTGGGGGTAGTGGTGGAGCAGCTGCTGCTGTGGTCCTCCTCCTGCTGTGCCAGTGCACAACAGCAGCACCCTCTGCCACTGCCACAGAAGGGCCAACAGGAGGTGGCCTGGCATGTTTGGTGGCAGCCTGCCATTCCACCTTGGGGTGGTTCAGCATAAGTATGGGCTGGCCCCCAGTCCCCAGATGTGTCTCCCGGGGGCCATGGCACACCTGCACACAACAAAGCAGGCACATCACAATACTGTCCCCCCCGACACAGTTGAAAAACTGCCAAACTGGGGAGCTGCAGGGGGGAGACCAATCACAGGAGGGACAGATGTAGTGCCAGCAGCACTGTCACACACCTGGGGCTCCACCTGCTGCTGTGGAGGTGGTGCTGCTGGAGCTCCTGCAGTTGCTACTGGTGGTGGTGGACTTGGTGGATATGGCGGTGGCACTGGTGGTGGTGCTGCTGCTTCCAGAGGGGGGGAGGCAGGATCAAACAGTCTGGAGTGGTCCAACGACACCCGGCTTTGACCCCCATGTATGCGCACTCTTCTCTGACCACGGGCCACAGACTGTCCCTGGTCCATTGCACAAAACACTTCCTTCTCCGTGTCATGCGATGAGCGACTTCACACACACTCACAGTCTCACATACATGCACACACACACACAAAACAAAACTTATAAAACAAAGAAATCGGTCACCAAAAAGAACTGACACAGCAGTACAAAAAAAACACTAAAGAATTAGCTTTTAAAAAAGCTTTTGGGTTTTCTGAAATTTGCTCAAGAAAGAAACTAATAATGAACTCTCCTCTCCTACACAAAATGTTTCCTCCTTCTACCTCTGCAAAGGAGAAAGTGAAAGGATCCGTTTGTATGGCCCACTTCCTTCCTGCCTGGCTAAAGCATGTGACTTACAGTACTGTAAGCCATGTGATATGTGGGAGGAGGGCTGCCTAAAGTGCCTATATTGTTGTCATTCCACCTTACTTCACGTTAAGGTGGAATAACAATGCAAAGTCATAATAACAAGGCAAAGCGAGCACTTTTCTGTGGTCACTTCGCGTAGCATTATGATAATGTGAAGTGGCCACTTTGCCTGCAAATTTTAAATTTGCTGCATCTCTGCCCCCAGTTTGCTGTATGCCTTAGGCTGAGGCTTGTTGTCTACCAACAAGAAGAATTTCTGCAGCTGCCCTTCATTGATATTTGGGAAAAGCACATGTCACATTTCCAATTTAAACCCTCCAAGCCTTCCGCAGAGCCACGGTACTTGGGTTCCTTTAAAGAAATAAGGTATTGTGGAGTGTGGAAAGAGAGAGGACCTTGTGCAGGCCAAACCCCTTGCATTGCTCTGCAAAGCAACAGAAACGCTTTCCAGGAAAGCTGACTGGGGACAGAAAACCCACACTGAAAGCAAGTTATGTGAAAGTACGCTTTTTTTTATAACTTTTTTTTTGGGGGGGGGCTGTGCATATACTGACTGCTAGCATCTCTCTCTATAGCCCAGGGTGGTGTTTAAATTATTTTTTTTTTGGGAGGGTGGTAACTGTATTAAAGAATATCTTCACGTTCCTGTGTGAAACATTTGTGCTAGGTAGCTGAATATTTGGGGTGGCCTGTTGATGAACAAGTAAGTAACAGGATAGAGCAGTGTCAACAGCAGCATGTTAAAAACACAGTTACTAGGATTCTTAAAGCAGCAAACCAGCAAACACTGGACTAAAAAATATTTAGTCCCAGAGTACTTGTCCAGTCTGTTCTTACCTGTTAACCAGCTTTAAACTGTAGCCCTGGGAAAAATGCTGCACTGTACCAGCTCAGCCAGACACTGCACATTGGGAGGGGTAGGTATATGCTGCCCTGTCAGTACTGTATGGTTGAAAGAGGAGAGCTAAGTGGCAGCAATGCAAGGTTGCAGTGCAGGGTTATCCATGTATTGTTTCCTTACCTCTTTCCCAGCCTGAACTCCTGCCCAAGTAGAAAAAATCAAGTGGTGTAATCCAGTTCAGCCAGATTCACCATATTCAGGGTATGGAGGGGGTATATGCTGCTTGGACAATTCAGCTGAAAAGGAGAGATGGTAGCAATTTGAGGTGGCAGGGGAGGGTTATCTATTGGTGGTCTAGGATGCAGAGTATTTGCCACACATGAAGCTGCATGCCATTTGTGAGATGTTTCAAGTTTGCTTTGTCACATCATGTAATCAAGCAATATCATTTTTTTTCTATCTAGCAAGCCTCCTATGGGGATCATATCTTGAAGAATATGAATGGCTGGGGACATGGTGTTTACACGTGCCTTGAAAAAAAAAAAAACCTGAATGTGGCAGAGAGAGAGACAGATCCACAAAAGAACTTGAAGTTCTGACTTGACCATCCACCTACATGTTTGACTCCCTCATCCTGCAGTCAAGACTGAAGAGAAGACCAGAGAAGTTTAACAGTAACCCATTCTGTTGTACTACCAGCAGTTGAGACAGATCTCACATTTTAGCAAAGTGCTGTGACACAGAGACATACCAGGATAAAAGACATTTATGTTTCATCATGTTGATTACAAAACACATAACATTTCATTTAAAATGCATCAATTTGACAAAAATCACAATAAATCATTTCTATAAATATTGAATTCAAAGATTCAAAAAGTGCAGAGCAGCAGAGTTAACATTTCAGTAATCACAGTTTTTTGGATTCACAATTAATGTACATATTTTGATTTTCTTGTTTTTGCTACTATTGCAAACAAGATAGCTAAACACCTAATTGTACATAAGTCTTCCGTTTAGATAAGAATTCTAGTCAGTGTATGAATATCTAGATTTCTTTGCTGAAAACTGTCAACCTGAAATATTGTTTTAAATAAGTACACTCTAGGCTTATTATACCAACTACAAGTCCAAAGTACATGTAGTACTGTAGGTCTTCTGTACCAGCTGTACAATCACAACGGTTTGATTTATCTAGGGATTTACTGTATCTTATTTGTAGAACTTTACTTTCAAAAGTTTCAAATTTCTACATAGTGAAACTAGCTCTTAACTTCTGGACTGTCAAAACATCAAAGTAGTACTGTAATTTGAAATTATTTTTATTATTTTGAGAAAAAAGGAGACTATTTAGATCCTTAATTTTCTCCTCATCCATAGCAGTCCAATATTTTCTGATTTTTTTGATAATACGTGTCTTATACTGGGTGCTTAAGACAATGTTTGCATCCAAATATCTCTTAAGAAATTCTAAATTATATTTCTCTAGTAGTTCATAGATGTTTGAAAGTCAAGGGGCTTGAAGCATCCCATGTCCAGCCATTTAACTTTTTCTAACAAGCATAATTTTGGAATTCTATCAGGTAGAAGTCTAGTTAATCTGAGCCAATAATTTTGTTTCTTTGAGTCAAATATAGTGTCAATATTTTTCAGGCCCAACTCTGCATGTATGTATGCAGCTGGAAATGAACAGGGAACAGATATAGACTTTCTCAACAATTTGTGTATTGGAATCATAAGTTTTTCTCTATTATTAGTATTCCATACTTCACTAGCATATGCAATCTGTGCCAAGTACTTTTCATGAATTGCCTCGAGCAACGGCTTTATAGTCATCCCCCCATAGGAGTAGTTAAATTTCCCCAAAGCAGGGGCAGTTTTTTTTTTTTTTGCTGTAGACATAACCTTTTCAACGTGATTGTTCCATTTGCTCTTTGAGGAAAAGCAAAGACCCAGATAAACATAAGTATTTATAATTATTAGCTTTTCTGGGCCTAATTTCCAACTTCCACCAGCCCTACCTTTACCAAAAATTAAAACTTGGGGTTTAGCAATGTTAGCTTGAAGTTTCAATTCCTTTATGTATTGATAAATCAATCCTGTTTTATAATCCTTTCCTGGATATTGATAATAAAATTATATTGTCCACAAATGCCATAAGAGGGTAACTCTTATTCGGCACTTTTGGTGAGTCAGATTTCAAATCCTCTATTGTTCCAAGTAAAACATCAACACAGACTGAAAAGAGGGTAGGTGCCAAGACACATCCCTGCCTTACACCTCTGTTTATGATAGGCTGGAAAAGCTATTAGTTGCTATTCGCACTTTTGCCCAAGTTCCTTTGTATAATCTACTTATAACGGATATAAGCAGTTTGTTTATTCCTTTATCATCCAGTAGCTTCCACAGTATACTGTAGCTCTATTTACTGTGTTGACTGCCAATTTAAAATTGACATACAGCATGTAAAGTTTTTGCTTATGCAATAGTACATACTTTTCAATTAGATGAGTAAAAGTGTAACAGTTATCAATAGTGTTATATCCTGCTCTAAATCCTTCCTGAAATTTACTAAGACCTCCTACCATATCCAACTCCAATGACAATTTATCCAATATTATTTTAGAAAAATCTTTAAGCTCACATCAAGGAGACTTATGGGTCTATACTTTGCTGGATCTTTCATATTACCCTTCTTATGGATAGGAACTATAATATACTCTTTCTAGGACAAAGGGATAAAGTGTCCAGACATTAGTTTATTGGAAAAAACAGTAAAAAGATATATCCATAACATAGGATTATCTAAATATGCTTCAGCTGGAATAAGGTCTGGACCTGGGGCTTTATTTATTTTTTTTTTTTAAGACGTTTCAAAGCAATGTATACTTCCTATCTCGTAATTAAGAGAGCACCATCATCAGTATTTACAGTATGTAAAAGCTATGGTTTTGTTCCAGATTATCAGTAAAGATTCCTGTAAAATATGTAACCCAATCACTTTCCAAGATATATGCATCAAAGAACATTTTAGATTGACTAGAGCCTCTAGCTACTAGCAGCCAAAAGTGTTTGTCTCCTTTATATATGGTTTGTAGCATTTCTTGCCATTTGTCATAATGATATTGTTGTTTCTTCTTAGCTAGAAACATTTATAAGCTTTCATTTGCTGATTTGTTGAAATAAAGTTCAGTTTCTGCTTACTATTTCTCATTTCCTTATTTTAGCAGTTAACAAAGCTTTCTGTTTTTGGTGGTTTTTATCAAACCATGATTTGTTTTTTCTATTTTCCCTTTCACTATAGTTTGTTTATAAAGACTTCTTCTTACTATATTAAGGATGTTAGTTACATAATTCCATATATCACAGGGGGAACGTTTTTGTAGGAGTACACTACTTAACTCACTTGCATTCTCCTCCACTTGTTTCACTATCTGTATTTCTAGGTCATTATCCCATTTAAGTCTTTTATTATACTTAAGCTCTTCAAGACCTTCCTCCCTAAAGTTCTCACCAGTTAGATTACAATCAGAAGAAAAATTACAGCATAATAAAACTGGGAGATGGGCACTTTCAGCGCGAGTAAGAATTTTAAGCTGGTTCCATTTTCTTGGATCACCTGACCAAAATATCCAGTGGCCTTAATATAAGTACAGCTCCCTGAATAGTCTCAATACAGTCTTCCATTCAGTGGATAAAGATTGTACATGTCAAGTAATTTAATTCATTTTTGATCAGCCTTGAATCCATAGTTGCTCTATTATAGCTTATTAGCTCCAAATAATTAAAAAATGAATTATTTAAAAGACCATAATAGTCACCCAACCTGGCATTCAGATCACTAACCTGGAGAATTTCAACATCTGAAAATCCAAGAGTAATATCTGATAATGCCTTGTCCAGCTGCTTCCATATTTCATCACTGCAGTAATTACAAGATCTTGGAGATACACATATAATAATTACTATCAACCTCCTGCTTTGTTGAATTAAAAATAGAGCAATAACTTTTTTTCCATATATGAAGTGCAATGTTTTGTAAAAAGGCCTTGGCATACATAAGTTACTAGGCTGCCAGATGGCCTGCCAAGCGTATTGTCCCTTGTAGCTGGAGAATGCACTAAATCATAACCATTAAGCATGATATTATCTTCTTTCTCATGCCATGTTTCCTAACAACACATTATATCACCTTTTCTAATAAATTCTATCCAATCATTATCACAAAACTTATTTGCAATCCCTGCTGTGTTCCAAGAGATTAAAAGGTTTCCACTTTTTGTCTCAATATTAGGCTCAGACTTCAGGATTACTGAATGACTGTGTATAATATTGTGTCACAAGTCCCCTCGGGGACACCGTAAATCTTACCAATACAGTTAGAACAACCCCTACTAGGCTGGTGAGATAGAGACTCTCTGCTATCTTCAAATATTTCGGTTCATCAAAGCAAATGTAAAAGTCTGGAGCAAGCAAAGTGTAAAAAGGCAAAAAACAGTGACTGAACTTTTTAGAAATTTAAGTGAAGAACAGTTAATTAGATGGACTGAACTTTACAAATTAACCAAAGCTTTTATTGCTGCCACTGTTTCATTGCACACTCATGACGATAAATATTTAAAACCTCATTTCAGAAAATGGGTTGAAATACATTGGGAAAATCCCAACATCCCATCAGCTGAGAAAATTGTTTCTACTGAAAGTATTTGGGGGGCACAAATTAGCAGCAAAGGAAGAACTTCAGATGTGTTGTGGGCTTAGTACCGTATGTGATGAAACCACTCATGTTGAAGATTGATATGTTTAATGTTCCTGTTTTACCAACAAACCTGGTGACAAGGGTGAAGAGACCTTCTCCACTGCAACCAACTGAAGTCCAACAGTGCTGTCTGCAATTTTACTTGACTGTGTTGTATTGGAGAGAACTAACTATAAAACTATTAGGCTGTCATGGATGTGCTTCTAAAGTATGAAGTTCCTTTTGATAAGGTCACAGTTTTTTTTGACAGAGAATGCTGCATATATGTACAAATAATGAAACAGTAGCTTAAAGGGGTACCTGTCACATGTACAGCCCATTTGCTTAGTTTCACTGGGACATCTGGTGGAATAACTGGTTAACAGTTTGATTACGGCTGTTAAACATACTTTCACAGCCTGCCCCGCTAGATTTTGTCAGTTTCTGGTGAACAATGGCAAAACTTGCTGTATTCCACCAGTTCCTGTTGTTACTCATTGGAATAGTTGGTTCAGTACTGCCCTGTATCATTTCTCACATCTGCAGGAATATGTTGATTTGTTTTGCGATGAAGCAGATGAAAGTGCTGCCATTCATGAAGTAGTGGAGTTAGCACAGTTGGATGAAGTGAAAGGCGATCTGCAGATTATGCTGCAGTATGCTCCTACAATAATGAAGGCATTAACATGTTACGAAGCACCAGTTCCACTAGCTCACAAAGTAATTGATGATTTAACAGATTTATCCAGTTGGGCACATAGTAGTTCTGAGCAGTGTGTGAATGGACTAGTAAAGAAAGCTCTGGCTGAATGTGCAAATAAAATAAAGTCATACATTGCGGAAGATACACATTCTAGGTTCTGTCAGCCAGTGGCTTCATTTTTCAGAGCTTGTATGTTTGACCGTACCAGAGCAAAGTGGCTCAATATGTCTGAAGAAACTGTGTTCAACAGCATACCATTATTTGAGTAGATCACTAAAGCAAGAATAGAATTTCCCTGGAGCCTCTGGATATACAATTTAAGCTACTATAGGTCATATAAAAGCTACTATAGGTCGTACAAAACCCGTGAAGCAAGACTTCTTCCAGCTGCACACTCCACTATCTAAGCAGCCAGACCATGTGGAAGGAGTGAGCACTTCGACTAATACAGAACAACCTTCTGCCTTGATAAACTCATTCCAAATTGCAGTAAATGCCTTCACTAAAATGATGCAAGGTATTGATCAGAAGCTACATACCTTCTCCCAGAATTTTCAAGTGGTGGAAACACGTCTAGATGCTATGGGTGAAGCAACTAAGAAGGCATGGGCAACAGCAGGGAAAGCCCTTGCAGCAACAACTACCTCCATTAAAGAACAAGCAGCCCTCTGAAGTCACATGGAGCAGCTTGAGAATATCGTCCAAGCTGCTAATATCCAAATCTTGGGCCTTTCTGAAGGAACTGAGGGAGAAAATCTTACACAGTTTTTGGGTCCCAGGCTTTCAAATATAACAGGGCTGAGTGACTTTAAAATTGTGAGGGCATACAGAATCACACCCCGCAGGCCCAATTCTGATGGTGAAAATCCCCAGACTGTATTGCTCACGCTCTCTTCATTGGCAGAGCAGAACTTCATTCTTGAAGCAATTAGGAACAGGAGCTCTATTTTTCTAGAGGAAAATCATATTCTCTTCTTTCCAGATCTCGCATATGCCACTAGAATGAGGAGGAAGGCTTTCAACTGGGTAAAGCAAAAACTTCGAGACCTAGGGGTTACATACACAATGGCTTTCCTGGCCTGCTTATGCTTCACAGGTAGATGTAAGCAGTACAGATTCACCGACCCAAGAGAAGCAAGGATGTGTGTGGAAAGGATTGCTGCATGGCGTTTACATGAAGAACGGCTTTTCCAAGAGGAGTCGGAAGATGACTGAACTTAAAAAACTTGCTGTGGTCTTTAAATTGTGATCATCAGACGGGTTTGCTAATTAGCTATTTTTTTTCTTTATTCAGTACTTGCTAAACTGGTGCAGGAAATGGCTGGGTTCCATGGGCGATGTAAGAATGCTTTCCTTAGAAAAATATTTCTTAATGGATATATCTACTAAATAGTGGAAGAACTCCTTCATATGAACATGATACTCCACTGATGTTACCTGGACTTTGCTTAGCATACAGTCTGATTATTTAGTTATAGCAAGCTATGAGATCTGATGTGTGCTTCTTTATCCCATACACTCAGAATATCCAGAATCAGTTAAGCTTGTTTAAAAACAGTTTGGAGTTGTTTTTGCTGTTGATAAAAATTGCATTTTTTAAGGATATTACTTAAACAAACAATTATAGTTTAAGATTAATATTCCAAAGGAGTAGGATCTTGTTTTAATAGCCCCCAAGTATGTTATAGTCCCTCAATGATGTGGACTGAAGCCAGTCTCTAGTCCTTATGATACCTGGTTATTTCTGGTGGGAAAGGGACATATAAAATATAAATGAATAAGTAGGTAAATTTTGAATCCTCAGGAGCTATGTTATTCAGAGGTACTCCTAATTTGTTGCTTATAAAGGCTTTGGGGGAGCTCTAGAATAGAGAAAACTTTTTATTAAATGTTTGGGGTTAAACTAAAGGACCCTAAAGGGTTTGTTACAAAATATCAGATTACTGTTAGTTTGGATTGAACATAATTGGGCATTGGCTGCAATTATAGCTCCTAGATGCTGTGTAATTTTATGCCACTAATTTGGGTACTTCCCCCTAATGCTGTACCAACAGTAGCATATAATCACCCTCCTTAGTAATGTATATGACAATCTAATGTTGTTATATACGCTCAGCAAAAATGTATTTTATGCTTATGTATGAAATGCTAACTGAAAAGTTTAAAAAAAAGAATAGAATTTCATGCATATAGAGATTTTTTGAAGAGGTTAACTGTGATAACATGATTGATTTTTGGAAAGCATGTCTGAACGATTTCCTGAACTGTTTCAGATTGTGCTCCATTGCCTGTCACTGGCAGTAAACAGTGTGGATGCTAAACGCTCATTTTCCGCATATAGTGACGTTCTCCAGGATGACCGCAGGTGAATTAGTTGTGCAAACTTGTCTATGTATATGTTGTTCCAAAATGCTGATAAAATGTGATTGTTTCCCTTACATGTATCTGACTAGAGTCTAAGTCAGTAACTATTTTATCCTCAACATAGCGGGCTCATTTTGATTGCAAAATAATATGCCTTTTGTCAATCCTTTCATCTTCCAAGAGGTATTTTTTGCACTCAATCAAGATAAATTTGCTGTGTAGATACTATGCAGTATTTGTTACCTGCAGCTCTAGAAATAATTTTTGGCTTTCCAAGGGACAGGTGGGATGTAAAGTTTGCCTGTCACACAGAATTGTCCACACTATTTAGATGTAGATTTGGGTAGGACAACATCACATGATTTTGTGAAGTGTTTTTGTGCTGTTTTTTAGACTAGGACAGAGCAGCTGATAGTGGTTCCCCAACTCCTGGTTATGCAGCAAAGTCCTGAAAAAAATGACAATCCAGAGCCCCCCCCACCCAATCTTGTGCAAAGAAGGGCACTCAGACCCCTATTTTTAATCAAATGTAGGTCTGAGAGGTGCCTCTACTTTTGTACTTGTACTATAGAGCCCGTGTCCCACAAGTCCCCCCTACAATGAGCTGCTGCAGCATACTACCAGTGGCAGAGGTTTCAAGACTTCTTCTGCCTACAAATACATCACAAGCAGATTAGGTTGTAGTTTCTTTACAGACAGTACTGTCTTAACAGATGCTCGTACACTTCCTTTCACCACAGACAGTACTATTCCAGCAGATGGTGGAAGACATCTGTTACCATAGACAATATAGTCCCAGCATATCTGCATGTGCAGCAACAATGTACCTGAACACAGGCATTTGTGTTTAAGGTAAAGTGTCCAGACAAATGCAGATATGCTGGGTGGGGACTGCATTCCTCAATAAAAGGTTTGGATGCTTTTGCTGGGGGGGGGGGCAGCCAGGAGCAGGGAGACTTGGGCAGCCCATTCCCAAAGGTTAGAATAGCTAGCAGGATAGGTTCATGGTAAAATACAAGTTCATGAAGCCATAGACCCTTTGTGAACTCGCCATTTCTTATTTAATGGTGGAAAACACATTTCTTATTACCCATGTAAACATCCAGTCTATTTTTTAAAATATTTATGTTGGTACTCTTGACTACATGTTTCAGAAGGGTTTTCCAGGCTATAATCACCCATTGAGTGAACCAACTGCTGTGTTTAGTTGTTTTATATACTTCACCTTTTAACCTTAGTTTATGAGACCAGATAGAGCAAGCGAAATTGCTGAGGGCAGATTTTCCCAAGCTCACTACAGGAGGTAAGCGAGATGAGTGGTGGCAGCAAAATACCGAAACCAGGGTTGGAAAGGGAGACGAGAAAGTGTAGACATACAAGGGGGACAGGCAGGGAAACGAGGGATGAACAGGAGCAAAAAGGCAAAAGTAGAAATGCAAGGGGCACATGCGGTAACACATGGATGGCCATGTATACAAATGCCCCGTCTAGGAAACAAAATTCCAGATCTGGCTGCCTTAATGGCACAGGCAGGCCTGGACACAGTGGCAATCAGAGAGACATGATACACTAAAAACCATGACTGGGAGGTAAATGTACCGGAGCACATTCTGCACAGGAGGGATAGAGAGGTAGGGGGGAGGGGCCTCTACATCAGGAAAAGTATTAAAGTAACAGCAGTGCAGGGTAGACAAGGGGAGGCAGAGGTAGTGTGGGTAACACTCGAATCAGGTGAAGGAACAGTAGTTCACACAGGAGTGCTCTATAGGCCTCTGGCACAGAGGGAGGAGGTTGATAGAGCATTAGTGGAGGAAATACATGAGATGGCAGCAAAGGGGGAAGTACCGCACTCAGCAATTTTAACATGGCTGATGTGGACTGGAGCATCACGGCAGCTGCTTCAGTCAGGAGCAGATGCATCATAGAATCCTTATGGGGCAGGCCTCAGGCAGTTGGTTCTGAAGCCCACCAGGGACAAGATGATCTTAGACCTTGTGCTAACCAATGGAGACAGGATCAAAGAAGTGACAGTGGATCAAATCAATCAATCAAAATCTTTATTTATCCAGGCGAACATCATTGAGCAGAGCTCTTTTACAAGATGGACCTGGTTAGAACAGGGTTGGGTAACATCCATCATAAAAACATATAAATACATGTAAATAAGTATATAAACACAAACACAATGGTGCAGTAATAGGGGAGTCAAATTATAAAAGAAAGGCAAGCCATAACAGAGGAGGATTCAAATACAAAGGGGCAGGTCCACCATTGAACCATGCAACTGTATATAAAACATGTTCTCTGTATAGAAGTACCAGTTAGTTCATTTACCAGGGGCAGTCACTAGTACTAGCCATGAAAATGACATGGAGAACCACCAACTAATGGCAGATGGGGTACCAGGAGGGGTATGTAATATGTAAGCGAAGGATAAATATTGTGAGAAGTGAAGTCCCAAGGATAGGTTGGTAGAACTGATGCGGCAGTGGGGGCCTAGGGGGAGAGGGAAAGGGGAGTCAGGACTTTTATAGTATGATTGCATGTAGATTGTGGATGAGTGCAGTATAGAGTTGTGAAAAGAAGGCTGGAGAAAGTGGGAAGATAGACCAGTATCAAAGGGAGGACAGAGGTATCAAGGTGTTACATGAAAGCATGATGACAGACCAGAGCCAAGGAGGAGACAAGCACTAGAAGTAATTCATTCATGGTTAAATGGTACAGGTTAGCATGATGACAATTCATGGTCATGGGAAACAATTGCACTGATAATTTCTGAGATGTGAATATAAGAGCTTGAAAGATGAGATGCCGATGGGTGACCTCAGTTTCAGTTTTTTTTGCAATTTATTCCACAAGGAGGACAGTGTAAAACTTATAGCAGCCCTGCCAAAGCGAGAGTTAACTTTGGGAACCATCAGTAGGAGAGATTTGCAACTACTCAGGGTGTAATTGCCTATTGGTTTTATAGGAAGACAGTCTGTAATGTATTGGGGCAGTTTTTTGGAGATGGCTCTCAGGGTCCATAAGGCTGCATTTTTATCACACCTGAATTGAAGAGAACTCCACTCCACTGATTGATATAGAGAGTAGTGGTGAGTAGAATAAGGCAGGCCTGTGATGAACCTCAAAGCTCTATGATATAATGTGTCAAGTCTGGTGAGGTAGGAAATGGGACAGTGACTGTAGAGGATGTCAGCATAATCTATCAAGGATAGAAAGGTTGATTGTACCAGCTGTAGTTTGGCATCTCTAGTTAAGAGGCGGGCTATCCTAAAGAACAGACCAAGTCTCTGTTGTAATTTTTTGAGTAATTCTTCAACGTGCTCTATAAAGGACAGCCTATGGTCCAGCCATACTCCCAGGTATTTGAATTTAGGAGCAAATTGCAACTTCTCACCAAGAACTGTAGTAATCTGTGGCACAGGATCTGATAGGGCTGAATTTACCATTTGGGCAGAGGAAGAAAAGAGCATTGCTTTTGCTTTCTTGGCATTAAGTAATAGTTTTTTGTTTAGGAGTTGGTGTTGCAGCAGGTTGAACTCAGATTGAAGGTCATTACATGCAGATTGTAATGACAGACGGCTTACATAAAGAACTGTGTCATCTGCAAACAGATGAATGTTGGCCTTAGTTATGCTTTCATCAATATTGTTGATGCATATTGCAAATAAGATTGGTCCTAAGATAGAACCCTGGGGAACACCTCTTAGGAGAGGTTTGAGAGTTGAGAGATCTCCCGCTTTCACCTGCTGGAAACGATCAGAGAGGTAGTTGTTAAACCACTGTAAAGATAATGGGTCAGCACCTAGTGAGGTCAGGGAAGAGAGTAGCAGAGAATGGATGACAGTGTCGAAGGCCTTGCTCAGGTCCAAGAATATGGCACAGGTGTAATTCCTGTTGTTTAGCTCTCTTTGCAAGTCATCAGTCACTTTGGCAAGTGCTGTGATGGTGCTACGTTTCGCTCTAAACCCTGATTGGGCTGGATTAAGCAGGTTATTAGCTTCTAGATACTGCCTCAGCTGGTTATTTACAACTTTTTCCAGTAATTTTGACAAGACTGGGAGAATCGAAATTGGTCTGTAATTATTTAGATTACAGGGATTTCCAGACTTGAACAGGGGTATGATGTGCGCTATTTTCCATATTGAAGGAATGGATCATTGAGTTAATGATAGGTTAAATAAATGGGTTATGGGCATGGCTAACACACGGATGGCCACCTTCAAAAAATATGGGTCGAGGGTATCCGCACCAGCAATTTTTTTACATCCAGTTTTAGCAATAAGTCTTGAACTTCTTTCAGAGTAGTAGGATGCAAGGAGAAGACTGAATCAGTGATGCTAGGATCTGCACCTTGATTATCCACCTGAGAGCATATCAAATTCGCAGGGGAATTGTCGAAGGCTAAGCCTGCAGTTGCAAAGTGATTATTGAAGGCATCCAGAACTTCCAGTCTGTCACTAATGGTGTTATTGTTTAAGAAGATTTCATCAGGCAGTGAGCCACCGGACGTGTGACCAGGCAAGTCCTTGACGGTTTTCCAAAATTTTGTAGGATTTTTGGAGGCAGAGATAAATTCAGAATGATAGTATGCTGCTTTTGTATCTCTAACCATTCTAGACCATGAGTTTCGTGCCCTTTTGAACTTGCACCAGTCTGCAGCAGACTGGGTTTTGCATGCTTTTTTCCATAGGTTCTCTCTTTCAGTCAATGCAGATTTTAATAATGGGATGAACCATCTACATGCATTTTGTGCTATTTGCACCTTAACTATAGGGGCATATTTATTTAGGGCATCTAGGACAATTTTGCTGAATATGTCGAAGGCTGATTGCGTGTTTTTGCCGAATAGAACTCTTGCCAATACAAGGAGTGTTTCAGTTCGTTTATGTAGGCAGTGAGATCAAAGTTCTGTCTAGATCTCTTGGCAGCAAACTTCGGCGAAGTAGTAGGTTTGTTGCTTGATCTTATGCAAGCAATTAATGAGTTATCACTGAAGAAGGTGCCAGCAAAGGAGAAGAGATGTGGTTTATTTACTAGGATAACATCTAGCAGGGAGCTGTTATCCACGTTCTTTTTATTTACTCGTGTTGGTTCGACAATGAGTTGCGATAATCCATGGGTGTCACAGAAAGCTACGAGAGGAGCGGCAGTTTTAGATAGCCAGTTCTAAATTAAGATCCCCAAGAATAATTATTTCTGAGGATTGTTCGATGATATTACTCAGATGAGGTAACAATTGTAGATTGGCAGAAGGAGGTCTATAGCACCCTATGATACATAATGTTGAAGTGTGCGAGATGGTGACTTGAAGAGACAAACATTCATAAGCATTTGCAACAGATAAAGCACTCAGACAGGATGCCATATACCTATCCTTGACATAGATGGCAACCCCCTCCACCCCTGGAGTGTCTGTCTGCTCTAAATAGTAAATAGTTAGGGATACTGACTTCCCTGTCAGAGGTGGCCAGTCTAAGCCAGGTTTCTGAAACCACTAGGATGTCTGGTTGAGTATGGAGGACCCAGGCCTGGATCATGGAGAACTTTTTTTAACAGACTGCATACATTAATGTGGAGGAAACTCATGCCTTTCAGTGTGGCAAGGTCAGAGGGCGATGTGATTGCAGCTGGTGGCCTCAGATTGAGCTCCACATTTCCTGAGCACAGGAGAAGAAGGAGTAAAAGTTTTCTTAGAGTGGCAATAGTAAGCTTCGTACTGGTAACCCCTTTACATCGTTGTGGGCCATCATCCTGGGGGGGGCGTGCCCCAACATTTTTTGCCCTTCCCACTAAAGGTGGAAGAGACAAGTATTCTGACTGCTATCTGTAGAGGTGACGCCTCTATGATGTTGGCGGAAGTCATAAGCTGAGGTGGTAATTCATTTCGTGTACCAGCGTTAAAGGTAATATGAAAATAGTGTTGAAGAATTGGGGAGTTGAAAAGGCATATATCCACGTAGGGACAGGAACTAGTTACAGAGCAGATCAGATTAGTATCCACAGTAATAAAGGCTCAAGGTGGCACATATTGGGCATGCGATATGAGATAGAAGGACCAAAACAGGATCCACGATTTGACACACATAGTGGAATAAAGATGGGGGAGGGGAGCTAGAGAGGAGGGAACTAGAAAGCTGGGGTGGGTTTTATGTGTATTTAATCAGGACCGGGGGGGGGTGCGTGGGTGGGTGAAAAAACTGGCAGCTAGGGCTCCCTTCCTGGAGGTAATCAGTCCTTGAGGGCAAGTCCATACCTGCATTTCTGTGAGGGGCTGGTGGCTTCAGACCTGGACTGCAGGTGGCAGTCTGGCAGGTCAGGTTCGTCAGAGAACCAAGGCTGTGGCTCTCAGACTACCTGGAAGGAGAAGGCAGAGGAGAATTAAATAAGAAAGTCAGAGGGGGTGGAGCTAAAAAGAAATGCAGACCAGCTTAAATGGGGGGGGGGGTGTTGCAGACCAAGATGTTAGGCAAGGTGCCTTCAAGTCTGAGTGAGCAATAAAGTACAGTTATGTAAGAACTTACCGTAACAGTAGATCTTCGAGAACAGCTCTTGCAGCAGGTTACACCATTAGGACTGAAGCCAGCAGGCACCAGGACCCCACAGAAATTTTCTAGCTAGCAGTCTTCAGCGGGGACCGTCTCCGACGTCGGTCCCATCCCCGACATCGGGCATAGTACATAAGAAGGCGGTCCCCCCATAATCCTCAGTTCTCCCGCCGGAGACTCCCGGCCGCTGAATGACATCAGAAGAGGGGACCGAGAATCCGCCACCAGATGGCAAAGACTAAAGAATAGGAATGTCCCATCCCATAAGATGGGTGCTTGACTACAACCCACCTCCAAAAAGAGGGATGGTGGGCGAGAAGGTACCTGCTGCAAGAGCTGTTCTCGAAGATCTACTGTTACGGTAAGTTCTTATGTAACTGTACTATCTTACTTCGAGATACAGCCCTTGCAGCAGGTTACACCATTAGGACTGATTTCCAAGCAATAGTGGCAATCATGCACCACCAGGAGGAGGAAAGGCAGAGACCTCGATATAACTTGAGCCTAGAACAGAAGTCCCTGAAGGGCGGCTAGACTGAACCCCGCTCTTCGCCTCAATGCAATGTCCAGACTGTAATGCCTGATAAAGGTATGCACAGAGCTCCAAGTAGCTGCAGTGCAAATAGCTGAGGTTGAGACGTTCTTTAATGCTGCAAATGAAGTAGCCACCCCTCTTGTGGAATGACCCTTGACTGTGCCCGGTAAGGGTTTATTGCATTTGTCATAACAAAATGTGATGCACTGGATGAGCCACCTAGAGAGTGACTGTTTGGAGACAGAAGCTCCTATCATTCTGTGAGCAAAGGAGACGAAAAGTTGGTCCGATTTCCGGAGCTGTTTGGTTCTGGTCAGGTAGTATCTGAGGCACCGATGCACATCAAGGGTGTGCAGAAGGGCTTCTCCTCGATCAGAGTACCTTGGGAAATACACTGGTAATCAATATCCTGATTAAGGGTGAGAGCTGAAACCACCTTAGGCAAAAACTTTGGGTTTGTCCTTAGGGATACCCTGGCCTGGTGGAAAACCAAATAAGGCTCTTTGCACATAAGAGCATGCAATTCTGAGATCCTTCTAGCAGAAGTAACAGCAACTAAAAATAACGTTTTCCAAGAGAGAAAACGTAGCTCGCAATCCACGGCTGGTTCAAAGGGTGGCAGCGTAAGCTGCTCCAGGACAAAAGGTAAGTCCCAAGGAGGGATTGGATCTTTGACGGGAGGCCTAAGGTGGAGGACACCCCTTAAGAAGGCATGAGTAGTGTCCAGCTGGGCCACCGTCCGATGGCCTACGGGGGCATGGTAAGAAGAAATTGCACAAAGGTGCACTTTAATCGAGGAGTAAGCCAGTCCGGAGTGGAAGAGGGAAAGCAGGTAGTCCAGAACCAGCTTTTCTGGACAGTCTAATAGCGGGAAGCCGTGCGCTTGAGCCCACAAACAATCTACGCCATTTCATGGCATAAGTTGCGTGGGTAGCCGGTTTTCTGGCGGCATAGAGTACGTCTGCCACTTCTTGTGAGACCCCGTATCGCATCATGGCTATGTCTCTAGGAGCCAAGCGTGCAGGTTCAAGGAGCGTAAGTCTGGATGGACCAATGAACCTGCCTCCTGAGACAATAGATGGGAACTGATTGGCAAAGGAACTGGAGGTTCCCAGGATAGTTGGTGCAGAAAAGAGAACCAAATCTGTCTGGGCCAGAAGGGTGCGATCAGAATGAGTGTTGCTTGCTCCCTGCAAAGTTTTAAAAGAACTCTCTGGATCAACAGGAAAGGAGGGAAGGCACAGAGGAATCTGCCCGCCCAGGAGAGTGACAATGCATCTCGCCAGAAAACACCAGGCCCTGGATCTAGCAAGCAAAAAATTGGACAGTTTTACGTTGGATGGGGACGCGAAAAGGTCTAACTCTGGAGTGCCCCATCTGTGAAACAGATCTTCTGCCACCTCCTGCAGAAGTTCCCACTCGTGGACTCTGGTCTGAGAGCGGCTCAGACTGTCTGCGATGGTGTCCACTCCCTGGACATATACTGCAATTAGGTTTGCGCCGTGTTGCAATACCCATTCCCACACTCTCATGGCCTCCCTGCAAAAACGGGTAGGAGTGAGTGCCTCCTTGTTTGTTGAGGTAATACATCACCGTGGTATTGTCTGTTTGTAGCAGAAATGTACCCGGTGGAATCTCCAACTGGAAGGCTTGCAGAGAGTAAAGGACTACCCTCATTTCCAAAATGTTGAAGTGGAGAAGAGCCTCCTGGGCTGTCCACAGGCCCTGAGACCGTACACCGTCCAGGTGTGCTCCCCACCTGAGCCCTGAGGCGTCTGTGGAGAGGGTCACAGTCGGAGACAGCGCTGTGAAGGGAACCCCCGTAGAGAGGTTCCCTGGATTTAGCCACCATTGCCAATCCCGAATTACGGCTTTCGTAATTCGGATTGGATGCTGCAGATGGTCTTGCCTTTGGTCCCATTGCACCCATAGCATCCACTGGGTTACCTGCATGTGGAGACATGCCAGCGGGACTGTCGCAATGGCTGCAGCCATGTGTCTGAGCAGGTGAAGGACCAGTCTGGCTGGGATGGTCTTCTTCGCCGACAAGTCCCTGATGAGGGATCTAATGTGTTTCGCTCTGTCCGAGGGAAGAAAAGCTTTCCCTCTGATGGTGTCCAGAACTGCATCTATAAACTGCAGTTTCTGGGACGGCACCAAGAGTGACTTCTCATAATTGATGAGAATACCCAGTGATTGAAAAAGAGACTGGGTGCAGTGAATAGCCGTCATCAGTGCCACCCTGGAAGGCGCCATGAGAAGCCAGTCGTCCAGGTATGGGAACACATAGTGGCCTTGTCTCCTCAGAGATGCCGCTACGACCACCATGCACTTTGTGAATACGCAAGGTGCCGATGACAACCCGAAGGGAAGAGCTTGGCACTGATAATGGCTCTGAAACTCGATGCGCAGGAACCTCCGGTGTGCTTGAGCAATCAGAATATGCAGGTTCGCGTCCTGCATGTCCAAAGACACCAGAAAAGCGTCCTGCTTCAGCATGGGAATTAGGCCCAGAAGGGTCACCATGCGGAAGCATTTGTAAACAACCGAAAGGTTGAGGTCGCTGAGGTCCAGTATTGGACGGAGGTCCCCCGTTTTCTTTGGAACCAGGAAGAAGTGAGAATAGCACCCTAGTCCTCTCTGGTTCTCTGGGACATGCTCTAAGGCCTCCTTTTCCAGAAGCGTGAGCACTTCCTGCTGTATGAGCAGGGCATGCTGACTCGAATATCGGGAGAGCAGGGGAGGCCTTGTAGGTGGATTGCCTACAAATTCTATATAATGGCTTTTTTTGACTAGCTGCAGAACCCACCTGTCGGTGGTGATCGATTGCCACCCTGGCAAGTGGCGTGCGATGCAACCCCCAACTTTCTTTTCCCATTGATCCTGAGGAGGGGTGGGGGCCGGGAAGGAGTCATGCTGTGGCGTTTGATCCAGCAGGCTGGGCCGACTTTGCAAATCATTGGCCTTTGCCTGGGGATGACTTGGCCTGGGCCTTGCAGGTGAAAGTGCGCCTCTGCTGTTGGCTGGAACGTTGCTGTTGCCTTTGTAGCCGGCCACAGAAACGGCTCTGGTTCCTACAAAAGGAACTAGGCCGAGACCTGTACACAGCTTGTACAGATCAGACTGCCTTCCCTGCGTCCTGAAGTTTGGTGATTACTCTCTCGGAGGCTTCACCAAATAGGACCTCGCCGTTATAAGGGACGTCTAAGATGTTCTTCTGGACGTCCGGGGTAAAGCCGGAGACATGGAGCCAAGAGTGTCTCTGGAGACACATGCCTGAGGCTGCAGCTCTGGCTGAAGAGTCCGCAGAATCATATGCAGCTCTGAGCACTTGGGTTCCCACATCCGAACCCATGCGGAGGAGGTTCAAGAGCTCCTCCTTGTGGTCGCCATCGGGCATCTTCTCGAGCAGGTCCTGTCTCTGCTCCCACAGTGTGTTCTGGAATTGAACCATGTGGGTGAGATAATTCAGTGACCTGATGGCGTAAGTGGCGGCTGCGTACGTGCACCTACTCAGGACATCCAATTGCTTGCATTCCTGGTCTGGTGGCTGTGTGCTCAAGTGCTGAGGTCTCCGAGACTGGTCATGCAAAGCAGTGATGACCAGGGAGTCAGCCAGAGGATGGTTCACCAGATACTGGTCCTCCCTAGGGGTCTTGTACAGGCGGTCAGCCTTCTTCGGCACTGCAGGAGTGGAGTGCGGATGTTTCCAGGCAGCCTTGGTGATGTCTGTAAAGATATCCGCCAAGGGAGGCACTACCACAGGCTTCAGATCTTTCTGCCGAAGGTAGCGAGCAAGGCGTTGTCTCTCTGGTTTGAGCTCTTCAGCATCCCACCCCATGTTCTCCTGGATGTGCCTCATGATCTCCGCAAAAGAGGGATCATCCGGAGGAGACCTGGGTAGGTCATGTGGGTCTGGAGAGGGAATGCTGATAGGAAAAGGTGATCTGGAGCACTCTGAGGTGTCAGATCTGGAATCCTCCCCAGATGGAGTGTACCGGCATCGTCTGGGTCTCTTGGGGCTGGGTGACCCTGAGGGGGATCTAGAGGGATGTCTTCTCCTTTCTGAAGATCTGCCCCGAGGAGATGGTGTCTGCTCCTTGGGGGTTGGTGATCGTCCTACGGGCCCCTTAGGTGGAGGAGGGGGCGTAGGCGGTGAAGGAGTAGGTGAAGGCAGAGTTGGAGTAGGAGGAGGATGTGTGGTGACCACATATTTTTTGATGGTGTCCCACCAGAAGGTAAAAAGTTCTTTTACCTCTGCCATATTCATACCCAATGACAGGCCTGTCGCCGGGGTCGGGTTCCCAGGGGTCTCCAACTCCAGGAAAGGTTCCTGTGGGAGCCTGGCATCTCCAGTGTCACCCGCCTGGTCCTCGGGCTGTGTGGCGTCCTCCTCACATGAATCCTTCTGACCAGCGTCTGCTGGTGACGGTGGTGCGGTCCTCTTCTCAGGAGTAGCCGATGTCGGTCCCCTGGCCGACGCCCTCGGAGGTGAATGCCTGGCCGGCGATGGGTGTTTAGGTGCTGCAGCCCTGGAGCGCCCGGTGATGTTTGGCCGACATCAGGTGGGCCGACGTTGGGTCCGACGTCCGTTTGAGGGACGTCAGGTCCTTGGTCTTACAGGGAACTGGATCCAATCCACGCGGAGGCTGGGAAACTGACCTGGCGTCGGTGTCTCGCCGGCGGGAAGATTTATGGCGCTCCCCGGACTTTGATAAGGCCTTAGATGGAGTGGAAGAGGCCGACGGCCTGGAAGTCTTCAGGGGCTGTAGAGAAGAGGACCCGCTGGAAGATCTGACCTGAACCGGGGGAGGTTGCGAACGAGCCCTGGAGGGAGAGCGTCCACCCACTTGAGCTGGAGCTCAGGAGTCCGGAGGCCCTGTAGGGGACTTGACCTTTCCTTTACCCAGTGCTTGTCCTGGTGCTTGTGGGTTTTACCCGATGACTCCCCCCAGAAGGAAGGTTCTTTATCCATTGTTTTCAGTTTCTCCTTCAAGAGAAATGCTTGAAGGGCCTTCTATCGGCGGATCCTGGTGCGACCGTTGAAGCCCTGGCAGAAGGAGCAGGCCTTGGTATCGTGTTCCGGGCCTAGGCAGCGCACGCAGGCCGAATGTGGATCCTTGAAGGGGATCTGTTTGCCACAGGCACACTTCATGTGGTGACCCTCTACAGAAGTTGTTGGAGAGGACATCAGTTGATCCAAAGTTGAAAGGAAGACTAAAATCGTCGTAGTTCTAAAGGTCGTTGCACGCTAGAAGAAGAGACCGAGAGGCCGATACTGGCGATGTCGACGGCGGGAAAAGAACTGAGGATTATGGAGGGACCACCTCCTTATGTACTACGCCCGACGTCGGGGGTGGGACCGACATCGGAGGCGGTCCCCGCTGAAGACTGCTAGCTAGAAAATTTCCGTGGGGTCCTGACGCCTGCCGGCTTCAGTCCTAATGGTGTAACCTGCTGCAAGAGCTGTATCTCAAAGTAAGATCAGGGCTATTTAAAACACAATACTAGCGTAAAAAGGTGAAAGGGGGTTTTCAAAGGCCTGAGCTGAGATCGCTACTGGTCTTATGAGGAACACAATACAGGCATTTACATTAAATCAGAAAACTTCAGCTATAAAATACAAACAAGACAGTTTTATCAGAAAACATAATCTAGCACAACATAATCAAACATTAACAGTGCAGAGTTATATGGAGCCAATCGGAGTGCTCCTGGGGCTGACTGCAGCCAGTGGGCCACAGCAGTAAAAGACTCTGGATTTAAACCCAGAGACAACTGTCCTCATGTAAGGAAAGCAAATTGGCAGCTAGGGCTCCATTCCTGGAGGTAATCAGTCCCTGAAGGCAAGTCCGTACCTGCATTTCTGTGAGGGGCTGGTGGCTTCAGACCTGAACTGCGGGTGGCAGTCTGGCAGGTCGGGTTAGTCAGAGAACCACGGCTGTGGCTGTCAGACTACCTGCGTTTCTGTGAGGGGCTGGTGGCTTCAGACCTGGACTGCGGGTGGCAGTCTGGCAGGTCGGATTCATCAGAGAACCACGGCTGTGGCTCTCAGACTACCAAGCTAGTCTCTTCTCACCTAGGGTCCTGGGACTACCATACAGTACGGTTCAGCATCAGTACAGTGTCACAGGAGAGCCACACCTAGACAAGGGTCCTGGATTTTAGGAGGGCAGACTTGGCTAAGATGGGTAGAGGGATCAAAGAAACCCTAGAAAAAAGGGAGCCGGGGGAAGAGGTTGAGATGCAATGGGCACACATTAAAAAAGCCATAGTGAAGGCAACAAGTTAGTGCATAAGCTTGAGCAAGAAGGGAAAAAGAAGGAACAAATCACTATGGTTCACAAAGGAGTTAGCAGAGAAAGTGAGTAACAAAAAGGGGGCCTTCAGAAAGTACAAGGAGACACAGATGGAGGAGGATCACGTAGTGTACCTAGAGAGACAGAGGGAAATCAGTTAGGAGCACAAAAGCGCAAACTGGGGATAGACTAGCTCAGATGGTAAAGGGGGGAACAAGACATTTTATAGATACATTATCGACAGAAGGAAGGCCAGGGGAGGGCTTGTAAGACTCAAAGGGGAAGGGGAGTGGGGGTAGAGGGGGACTTAGAAAAAGCATAGATACTGAGTGAATACTTCTGTTTAGTTGTGGTCCCTGTCCCTGTGAATACTGAACAGCACAAACAATGGGAAGAGAGAAGTTAACACCAGTCCTTTTAGAGAACAGCTAGTCCTGGATGAACTCGCAAAACCGAGGGTGGACAAAGTAATGGGACTGGATGATGTACACCCCAGGATACTAAAGGAATTACGAAAGGTGTTAGCGGCACCACTAGCGGTCCTGTTCAGCAAGTCACTCAACATAGGGGTGGTTCCAGAGGACTGGAAGGGGGAAAATGTAGTCCCTCTCCACAAGAGTGGTAGTAAGGATGAGGCAGAAAACTATAAACCAGTCAGCCTCACCTCAATAGCGGTTAACATAATGGAGGTGCTGCTAAAGGAAAGGATTGTGGAACACTTGGTAGCCATGGAAGCACAGGATCCGAGGCAGCATGAATTCACAGCAGAAAGGTCATGTCAAACAAATCTGATTGACTTTTTTGACTGGGTGACAAAGGAGGTGGATCAGGGTGGAGTGGTGAACATTGCCTACCTCTATTTCAGCAAGGCCTTCGACACCATACCCCACAGAAGACTGGTGAACATGCTAGGCAGCCTGGGAGTGGGACGGAAAGTGGAAAACTTGGTTAAAACCTGGTTAAGGGACAGAAAGCAGAGGGTGGTAATAAATGGAATCAAGTCTGAAGAAAGAAGGGTGACCAGTGGGATGCCTCAGGGATCAATTCTGGGGCCAGTCCATTTTAATGTCTTCATCAGTTATATTTCTGAAGGGCTGGAGGGGAAGGTTTGCCTATTTGCAGATGACAACAAGGTCTGCAACAGAGTTGACACTCCAGAGGGGGTTGACAGAATGAGGAGGGATATGGGAAAGCTAAAGAAATGGTCACAGGTGTGGCAATTGACATTTAATGCAAAGAAGTGCAAAATCATGCACCTGAGGTGTAGACACCCGGCAGAGAACTACAGTATGTGTGTGTGGGGGGCGAGAGGGGGTTGCTGGCAGTCACCAGGTAGGCAAGGGATTTAGGGATAATCATATCAGATAACCTAAAGGTGGCCAAACAGTGTAACAAGGCTGTGGGGAGGGCCAGCGGGATGCTGGGATCCATAGGAAAGGGGTAACACTGACAGAAGGGAGGTGCTGATGCCATTGTACAAAACACTGGTCAGGCCTCATCTTGAACACAGTGTTCAGTTTTGGAGAACGCACCTTCGCAAAGACATAGACAGGGTGGAGGCTGTCCAGAGAAGGGCAACCAAGATGGTGCAGGGCCTGCATCAGAAAACATATGAGGACAGATTAAAAAACCTCAATATGCATACATTTGAAGAGAGAAGGGAGCGTGGCGATATGAGAGAAAGACCTTCAAGTATCTTAAAGGCTTAAACAAAGTGCAAGTGGGTGATATCTTCCAGTACAGTTGTAGTATAAGGGCAAGGGAGCACAGTATGAGATTGGGGGGGGGGCAGGATAAAAGGGAATATGAGAAAGCTTTTCTTCACAGAAAGGGTGGCAGATGCTTAGAATAGCCTTCCCCAGCAAGTGGTACATAGAAACATAGAATTTGATGGCAGATAAGGACCGCTTGGCCCACCCAGTCTGCCCATTTCTCTACCTGATGGATAAGCTGCAGATTCTAGTTAATCAACAGATTTCTTCCTCCTGCGCCCCCCACTAGAATTGCCTTATGCGTGTCCCATGCATTCGTGAATTCTCCCACTGCTCCTGACTCCACAACCTCCTCGGGAAGGCTGTTCCATGCATCCACAACTCTCTCTGTGAAAAAATACTTTCTAACATTACCTCTGAGCCGTCCTCCCTCTATCTTCAAATTGTGCCCCCTTGTTCTTGCACATCTCTTCTTCTGAAAGATACTACCTTCTTGTACCTTGTTAATTCCCTTGAGATACTTGAAAGTTTCTATCATGCCCCCCCTCCTTTTTCCTCAAGGGTATACATATTAAGCTGCTTTAGTCTCTCCTCGTATGTCTTCTGGTGCAGATCATGCACCATTTTGGTTGCCCTCCTCTGAACAGCCTCCACTCTATGTCTTTGCGGAGATGGGGTCTCCAGAATTGCACAGAGTACTCCAGATAGGGTCTCACTGTCTGTAGAGAGGGATAACAACCTCCTGTTTTCTACTGTTGATGCCTCTCCCTATGCATCCCAGTAACCCCCCCCCCCCCAGCCCTCCTTACTGCCTTTTCACATTGTTTGCCCACCTTTAGGTCATCTGATATAATTACTCCCAGGTCTCTTTCGATTTTTGTTATTAACTCACCCCCATTGTGTACTCTTCCCCTTGGTTTTTGTTTCCCAGATGCATTACCTTGCACTTCTTTGCACTGAATCTGAGCTGCCACATATTTGACCATTCCTCCAACCTTGCCAAGTCCCTTTTCATTCTTTCCACCCCACCTTGTGCATCAACCCTGTTGCAGATCTTTGTGTCATCTGCAAAGAGGCATACCTTTCCTTCCAGGTGCTCTCCAATGTCACTTATAAAGATATTAAAGAGAACCGGTCCCAGTACCGAACCCTGCTGTACCCCGCTAGTTATTCTCCTTTCTTCACTGTGGACTCCGTTTACTATTACCTTTTGCATCCTGTTGTCTGGCCAGTTTTTCATCCAGGCTACCACCTTGGGACCCACTCCAAGGCTGGCTAACTTGTATATTAATCTTTTGTGTGAGACTGTTTCAAATGCCTTGCTAAAATCTAGGTAGGCCATATCCACAGCCCCTCCCTGGTCTACTACTTTGGTCACCCAGTCAAAGAAATCTATTAGGTTAGTCTGACATGTCCTTCCTGCTGTGAAACCATGCTGCCTTGGGTCCTGTGCCCCACTGGCCTCTAGGTACTCAATTCTTTCCTTCAGAAGTGATTCCGTCATTTTCCCTACCACTGAAGTCAAACTAACTGGTCTGTAGTTTCCTGCCCCTGCCCTGCTCCCACTTTTGTGAAGTGGAATCACATTTGCCCTCCTCCAGTCCTCAGGTACCACTCCATCCGAGTAGTCAGTGGTGTCACTAATTCTACCCTTAGTTCTTTAAGTATTCTTGGGTGAATCCCATCAGGCCCCATTGCTTTGTCCACCCTCAGTTTCAAGAGTTCTTTCAAAACCCTTTCTTCTGTGAATGAACTGGTATCAACCCCCATATTCAGATCTACCCATTGGTGGGTACTACCACAGTTGGGGGGGATTCAAACATGCATGGGATAGACATAAGTGAACCCTAGATGTGGGGAAAAGAGGCAAAAGGCAATGACCAAGTAGGGTCAGCGGCCATTGATGCAGGCAAGGAATACGGAAAGACCAGATGGGCCTAGCAGTCCTTATCTGCCATCGTCTATGTTACTATGGAACAGAATATTACTGTGGTAAGTGTACCTGTATCTGCTGGGACACTACTGACTGTGCTGAGTTATGGCAGGCTGGTGGCGGGAAGTGTAGCAGATTCAGCTAAGACAGTAGTGTGAGTAATACAGAATCTGTCTACAAACTATACTCTGCTTGGACTGTTGTCACAGCTAGAATAATATGTAACTGTTGGGATGGCCCGCGAGACAAGTTTATTGCATGGATCTGTTTGCATGTGAGCTCAAGGTCGACTTGTATGTGAGAGGTTTCTCAAATCTATCTCATGTAATAGACATGCAAGTTTGGTGTCATAAGCTTTCCAAAATTTTATTGTAGAGTACTGTGGATATATTTATGCAGTGTTACAAGACAGAATTGATTTAACTTCATAAAATTGTTCAGCTTTGAAAATGTTTGGTTTATTTTCAACCAGTAAGTTTAAGCAAATGTAATGGAAAAAAGTGAAACGCTGCAACAGAGTTCTTTCTCCGACCTTAACATGTTACTTCAGTGACAGAACTCTCTGAATACAAAGAGCACTATGTTCTCTAAAGTGCAATGTAAATGTAACTATCTGCCAGTACTGTTACTCCTACACGTAGTGTTGCACCCGGGCTGCAGCCAGTCTGGAAAGACACTGTTTTGACACCCCAATCTGTCCTGTTAAGGTTTCACACTGGTTGACCACCAGTAAATCTCATGGCCAGCAGGTAATAGGCCAGTACTACATAGGTCTGGGTTCTTTAGATACCTAATTAACATTTTTATGTGATTGGCCTTTTCCTTCTCTGGATGTCCAACTGTGGTCCTGCCTGTCTGTTGTGCAGAAGCATTCTTGTGGATTACAATTTTTACACTGCAAGTTTGTTCTCACTTACTTAGAACTTGAAATGCTAGGTTTATTTGCTAGTTAATGTGGTAGACTGGTACTAAAAAGCTTTCAAGGTTTGCAGAGGGTGTTGTGCAAGTAATGTTTTAAAAAGTTGGCCTACTGGTTACAAACATAGAAGCTGGGTCCAAATCTTTTCTACTCTTTCAGTGCTTCCATGTTGGAACCAGCAAGTTAAGCATACATTTCAATGTTCTTCTCAGGAAAAGAATATTTGAATGCATTACAGAAGTTGCTGTGTGGTCGGAAAAACTGGCATTTCACTGTCATGGACCAGATCCTTCCCTTCTGAAGTGTCCCACATTTCAGGAACAAGTTCCCTCATCCATTTTTCACTTTAAAAACACTGTTCCACATCTGAGGTGCCCTACTGTGCAAACACTTATCCTATCCTTTACTGACCAACATTTTAAGGAACAAATAATGTTGTATGTTCCTCCTCAAGTAATTTGGGGCACAACAGGTTGGGATTGCTTTGGCCACAACTTGTGATTTCTATACAGTCCGCAATTTAAATTTACAAAAACATGTTTAGCACTTTAGTTTCTTACAGTTTTACAAAATTGTTGCTGACTGTGAAGAACACATAAAAGTATCCAAAAACATCTAAATGTGCACATTAAAGGTCAAGGCAAGATGCTTTAAAAAACTTTCCTTGTGTGTGAAATGGAAAAAAATATTTGCCAAATTGAAAGTGTTAAGCACTATAAACAGCAATAAATGCATAATTTGTTGCCAAATCAGTGTTCTATGTTTTGTTGGGCTTAAATGATTGTAATAGTATGCTAGGCATGCTGTAGGCCACTTAAAAAGTACCCGTCACTTCACCATGACATTAACAAATCTGGCCATGACTACCCAGTGAATTATCCAAGAAAGTACAGTTACGTAAGAACTTACCGTAACAGTAGATCTTCAAGAACAGCTCTTGCAGCAGGTTACACCATTAGGACTGAAGCCATCAGGCGCCGGTACCTCATGGAAATTTTCTAACTAGCAGTCTTCAGCGGGGACCGCCTCCGATGTCGGTCCCGCCCCTGACATCAGGCGTAGTACATAAGGAGGCGGTCCCCCCACAATCCCCAGTTCTCCCGCCAGAGACTCCTGGCCGCTGGATGACATCAGAAGAGGAGATCGAGGATCCACCACCAGATGGCTAAGACTAAAAAAGAACTTCCCATCCCCTAAGATGGATGTTTGGCTACTACCTACCTCCACAAAAAGGGGAATGGTGGCGAGAGTTTGCTGCAAGAGCTGTTCTCGAAGATCTACTGTTACGGTAAGTTCTTACGTAACTGTACTATATCTTACTTCAGATACAGCCTTTGCAGCAGGTTACACCATTAGGACTGATTCTCAAGCAAATAGTGGCAAACTTATGCCACAGGGAGGAGGAAAGGTAGGGATCACAACCCTACCTCGAGCCTAAGACAGAAGTCCTTGAAGAACGGCTAGGCCGAACCCTGCTTTTCACCTCGATGCAATGTCCAGGCTGTAATGCCTGATAAAAGTATGCACCGAGCTCCAATGGACTGCAGCGCAAATAGCTGAGGTGGGAACATTCTTAATGCCGCAGCGAAGTGGCCACCTGTGGGAATGACCTTAACCACGCCTGGTAAGGGTTTATTGCACTTATCGTGAACAGAAAGAGATACACTGGATGAGCCACCTCGAGAGAGACTGTTTAGAAACAGAAGCCCCTTCATTCTAACAGCAAAGTAGGCAAACAGTTGATCAGACTTTCGAAACTGTTTGGTTCTGGTCAGATAATATCTGAGGCACCTGTGTACATCAAGGGTGTGTAGAAGGGCTTCTCCTCGGTTGGTGTACTTCGGGAAATACACTGGTAAGTCGATATCCTGATTAAGGGTGAGGGCTGAAACCACCTTAGGCAGAAACTTTGGGTTTGTCCTCAGGGATACCCTATCCTGATGGAAAACTAAATAAGGTTCTTTGCACACCAATGCATGCAATTCAGAAATCCTTCTTGCCGAAGCAACTGCAACTAAAAACAATGTTTTCCACGACAGAAAACGTAGCTCGCAATCCGCGGCTGGTTCAAAAGGTGGCAGCGTAAGCTGCTCCAGGACGAAGGGCAAGTTCCAAGGAGGAATTAGATCCTTGATAGGCGGCCTAAGGTGGAGAACTCCCCCTAAAAAGGCACGAGTAGTGTCCAACTGGGCCACCATCCGATGGCCTATGGGGGCATGGTAAGCCAAAACTGTGCAAAGGTGCACCTTAAATCGAGGAGTAAGCCAGTCCGGACTGAAAGAATGAAAGCAGGTAATCCAGAACCAGCTTTTCGGGACATTCTAATGGCAAGAAGCCGCGCGCTTGAGCCCACAAGCAAAATCTACGCCATTTCATGGAGTACGTTTCGTGGGTTGCCGGTTTTCTGGCAGCAGAGAGCACATCTGCCACTTCTTGCGAGACCCCGAATCGCAACATGGCTATGTCTCTAGGAGCCAAGCATGCAGGTTCAAAGAATGCATGTCCGGAGGGACTAATGAACCCTCCTCCTGAGACAGCAGATGGGAGCTGATTGGCAAAGGAAGTGGAGGTTCCCGGGATAGCCGATGCAGGAGCAGGAACCAAATTTGTCTGGGCCAGGAAGGCACTATCAAAATGAGCGTCACCTGCTCCCTGCGAAGTTTTAAGAGGACTCTCTGGATCAACGGGAAAGGAGGGAAGGCATAGAGGAATCTGCCCGCCCAGGAGAGGGACAACGCACCTCGCCCGAAAACACTAGGCCCTGGATCTAGCGAGCAAAAATTGGGCAGTTTTGTGTTGGATACAGACGCGAAAAGGTCTAACTCTGTAGTGCCCTATCTGTGAAACAGATCCTCTGCCACCTCCTGTAGAAGTTCCCACTCGAGGACTCTGGCCTGAGAGCGACTCAGGCTGTCTGCAATGGTACTGTCCACTCCAGGAACGTGTACTGCAATTAGGTTTGCGCCATGCTGCACTACCCACTCCCACACTCTCATGGCCTCCCTGCAGAGTGGGTAGGAGTGAGTGCCTCCTTGTTTGTTGAGGTAATACATCACTGCAGTATTGTCTGTTTGCAACAGGAGAGTACCCGGTGGAATCTCCAACTGGAAGGCTTGCAGAGCGTAAAGAACCGCCCTCATCTCCCAAATGTTGATGTGGAGATGAGATTCCTGGGCTGTCCATGTGCCCTGAGACCTCACCCCGTCTAGGTGTGCTCCCCACCCAAGCCCTGAGGCATCTGTGGAGAGTCACAGTCGGAGACAGCGCTACAAAGGGAACCCCCACAGAGAGGTTTCCCGGATCTAGCCACCATTGCCAATCCCGAATCGTGGCATTCGTGATTCGAACTGGCTGCTGCAGATGTTCTTGCCTTTGGTCCCATTGCACCCTTAGCATCCACTGAGTTACTCGCGTGTGGAGCCTTGCCATCAGGACTGTTGCCATGGCCGCAGCCATGTGTCCGAGCAGGCGAAGGACCAACCTGGCCGGGGCGGTCTTCCTCACCGACAGGTCCCTGATGAGGGATCTGATGTGTTCCGCTCTGTCCGCGGGAAGAAAAGCCTTCCTTCTGACGGTGTCCAGAACTGCCCCTATAAACTGCACTTTCTGGGACGGTACCAGGAGTGACTTCTCGGAGTTGATGAGAATACCCAGTGACTGAAAAAGAGCCTGGGTACGATGAATGGCCATCATCAGTGCCTCCTTGGAGGGAGCCATGAGAAGCCAGTCGTCCAGATACAGGAACACGTAGTGGCGTTGTCTCCTCAGAGATGCGTCTACGACCGCCATGCACTTTGTGAAGACACGAGGTGCCGATGACAGCCCGAAGGGAAACGCTCGGAACTGATAATGGCGGCTCTGAAACTCAAAGCGCAGGAACCTCCTGTGCGCTTGAGCAATTGGGATATGCAGGTAGGTGTCCTGCATGTCTAACGATGCTAAAAAGGCATCCCACTTCAGCATGGGGATTAGGCCTGGAAGGGTCACCATGAGGAAGCGTTTGTAGACGACCGACGGATTGAGGTCGCTGAGGTCCAGAATTGGACGGAGGTCCAGTTTTCTTTGGAACCAAGAAGAGATGCGAATAGTACCCTAGCCCTCTCTGGTTCTCTGGAACGTGCTCTAAGGCTTCCTTGTCCAGAAGCGTGAGCACCTCCTACTGTATAAGCAGGGCATGCTGACCCGAGAAGCGGGAAAGCAGGGGAGGTCTTGTAGGTGGGCTGCCTACAAATTCTATATAGTGGCCTTTTTCAAACAATTGCAGCACCCACCTGTCGGTGGTGATCGATCGCCACCCTGGCAAGTGACGTGCGATGCGACCCCCGACCTTCATTTCCTATTGATCCTGAGGAGGGGCCGGGGCCAGGAAGGAGTCATGCTGTGGCAGCATTAGATCCCGCAGATTGGGCTGACTTTGTAAAACCCAGTATCCCCTGCCTGGGGATGACTTGGCCTGGGCTTTTCGAGTAAAGGAGCCCCTCTGCTGTTGGCCGGAACACGGTTGTTGCCTTTGTGTCCGGCCACGAAAACGGCTCTGTTTCCTACGAAAGGAACTAGGTCGAGATCTGTACATGGCCTGGACAGATCGAACTGCCTTCCCTGTGTCCTGAAGTTTGGTGGTCACCTTCTCAGAGGCTTCACCAAAAAGAACTTCCCCGTTGTAAGGGACGTCCAGGATGTTCTTCTGGACGTCTGGGGTAAAACCGGAGACGCGGAGCCAAAAGCGTCTCCAGAGACACATGCCTGAGGCTGCAGCTCTGGCCGAAGCGTCTGCAGAATCGTATGCGGCTCTGAGCACCTGGGCCCCCACATCCAAACCCGTACGGAGAAGATTTAAAAGCGCCTCCTTTTGACCACCATCGGGCATCTTTTCAACCAGGTCCTGTCCCTGTTCCCACAGTGCGTTCTGGAATTGCACCATGTGGGTGAGGTAATTTAGAGACCTGATGGCGCAAGTCGTGGCCGCGTACGTGCGCCTAACCAGGACATCCAACTGCTTGGATTCCAGGTCCGGTGGCTGTGTGCTCAAGTGCTGAGGTCTCCGAGACCGGTCATGTGAGGCCATGATGTCCAGGGAATCAGTCAGAGGATGGTTCGCCAGATATTGGTCCTCCCTCGTGGCCTTGTATAGGCAATCAGCCTTCTTCAGCACTGCCGGAGTCGAATGCGGACGCTTCCACGCAGCCTTGGTGATGTCCGCAAAAGGTGTCCACCAAGGGTGGCACTACCACAGGCTTTGGGTCTTTCTGCCGAAGGTAGCGGGCAAGGCACTGTCTCTCGGGGTCCAGTTCTTCAGCATCCCACCCTATATTCTCCTGAATGTGCTTCATGATCTCAGCGAACGAGGGGTCATCTGGAGGAGACCTGGGAAGGTCGTGTGGATCTGGGGAGGGAATGCTGATGGGAGAAGAGATCTGGAGCACCCTGAGGTGTCAGATCTAGAGTCCTCCTCGGACGCGGTGTACCGGCGTCGTCTGGGTCTCTTAGGGCTGGGTGACCCTGAAGTGGATCTTGAGGGAAGTCTTCTCCTATCTGAGGATCTACCCCTAGGAGGAGGTGTTGGCTCCGTGGGGGTTGGTGACCATCTTACGGGCCCCTTGGGTGGAGGAGTGGGCGTAGGCGTTGAAGGAATAGGTGGAGGCGGAGCCGAAGTAGGAGGAGGGTGTGTGGCAACCACATCCTTCCTGATGGTGTCCCATCAGAAGGTGAAGAGCTCCTTCACCTCTGCCAAATTCAGGCCCAACGATGGGCCGGGTACTGGTGGCCTGTTGCCGGGATCGTGCGTCGGGTCCCCGGGGGTCTCCCACTCAGGGGAGGGTTCCCGTTGGAGCCCGACGGTTCCAGAGTCGCCCACCTGGTCCTCGGGCTGAGTGGTGTCCTACTCCGATGATACCTTCCGACTGACATCGGTAGGCGACGGTGGTGCGGTCTTCCCCTCTGGGATAGCCAATGTCGGTCCCTTGGCCAACGCCCTGGGAGGTGAAGGCCTGGCCGGCGACAGGTGTCTTGCTGTAGCCGGCTCCTAGGAGTGCATTTGATGCTTGGCCGACGGGTGGGCCGATGTCGGGTTCGGTGTCCATTTTAGGGACGTCAGGTCCTTAGTCTTACGCGGTACCAGGTCCGATCCATGTGGAGGCTGGGACACCGACCTGGTGTCGGAGTCCCGACGGCGGGAGGAAGGCTTGTGGCGCTCCCCAGACTTGACGAGGCCTTAGTAGTGGATGAAGCCGATGGCCTGGAAGTCTTGATAGGCTGCAGGGAGGAGGAGCCGGTGGAGGATCTGACCTGAACCGGGGGAGGCTGAGATTAAGCCCTGGAGGGAGAGCAGTCTGACAGCGAGCCGGAGCTTCGGGAGTCCGAGGCCCTCAACGGGGACCTGGGCCTTTCCTTCTCCTGATGTTTTTCCGATGTTTGTGGGTCTTCCCCGATGACTCCCACCTGGAGGAAGGTTCCCTATCCATGGCCTTGAGTTTCTCCTCCAAGAGAAATGCTTGAAGGGCCTTCTGGCGGCAGATCCTGGTGCGACTATTGAAGCCCTGGCAGAAGGAGCAGGCCGTGGTGTCATGTTCTGAGCCTAGACAACACACACAGGCTGAGTGAGGATCCTTGAAGGGGATCTGTTTGCCACAGGCACACTTCAATGGGTGATCTTCCAGAGAGGTGTTTGGAGAGGACATCAGATGAATCCAGGTTCGTATGACAAAAAAGAAGAGAACATTGTGGTTCCTAGTCGTCGCACGCTAGAAAGTGACCGAGAGGCTGATGCTTGCGATGCCAATGGCGGGAAAAGAACTGGGGATTGTGGGGGGACTGCCTCCTTATGTACTACACCTGACGTTGGGGGCGGGACTGACATCAGAGGTGGTCTCCACCTGAAGATTGCTAGCTAGAAAATTTCCGTGGGGTCCTGGCACCTGACGGCTTCAGTCCTAATGGTGTAACCTGCTGCAAGATCTGCCCGTGACCAACCCAGCCTTTTGGCACTTTTTTCCCATGACAAACTTACATCCCTATATCCCATCTGATTATCCTCTGCTATGAACTGTTAACTCTCCTAATGTATTGCATTCTGTCTACTCAGGACCCCCTTGCAAGTAAGTCTTGCTCAACGGACAAACAAATATAAACCACCATCTCAGATGGAAGTCATTGATAGAGAACTGGGGGATAAGATCAGGAGGGTAGCAGAGCAGGGGGATATGCTGCTGGCTGAAGACTCCAAATTTCCAGATGTGGACTGGAACATCCCAGTAGCAGCAAGTGCAAGAAACCACTTGCTGGTACAGGAATTGCAAAAAAATCATTCTAATAAAAAAAGCAGAAGAGCCTACTGTATGGTTCAGTATCGAGCTACAGACAGACATCACACATTACTCGGTATTACTTGGTATTGTAAAGATGGAAGTAGGCACTAGGCGCCTCGAGACCATCTTCCCCACACCGATGGGGCAGATTCATCTGTTTGTTCCATCAAGAGTTTTGTACAGTTCATTTTTAGATCTTCCAAAGTTTTTTATATCTACAATATGTTGGGGAAGAGCATTACAAAGTGGTGCTACTCTTATAGTGAAGTAATGTTTATGGTTGTTAGAGCCCTGGGGATGTAAATCTGCTTATTATGGTATCTCAAATTGTCAGGTTTCTCAGCCATTTTGATGTTACTTTTCTTGCTAAGTTCTGGATCATTTAGTATGTTAAATAATAGAAGTAAATCCCTCGCCCCCCTTCTAAGTTGTAAATCATACAGACCTAAACATTTTAGTCTGTCTCATATGGTAAATTTTTAATTCTAGGTATAAGCTTTGTTGTTTTTCTTTGCATGCTTTCAGTAATTTTTATGTCTTTGTTAAGATAAAGAGCCCCAAAAAAACTGCATAGTCAGTATGTTGGCAAACAAATGTTTTTTTTTTGTTTACTTTTCCATTTGCAAATTATACTGCAAAGCCACTAGAGGACAACTCATGGAAGGCTGCAATCCTCTTCCCACTGCTCTCCCTTAACACTAGTACTGGGTCCTTCATACCCAAAAGCCTTGGGTCGACAGCCTCTGGTCTATAATCCACAACCTCAGGATAGTCTTCAGATCTGAATTTCCTCCCACCCACCCCTGCCTTAGTTAAACCCTCAAGTGCTTAGCCCCTAAACCCAGGCAGCTGTCATTGCTACCCTCCAGCCGATTAGGACATAGCTGTTCCCTGTACCCTGGTTCTCCCTTACTGCCTATTGCACCATTGCTTCTAACCAGTACTAATCCATTCCCATCTTCTCAGTTTTTTGCAGTGCTCCCCTGCAAATTACCTACATCCTAACAATCAGTGGTGTGATCTGAATCTGTAAGCCAGTATACCATGGCCATGTTCACAGCACTGTGCACTCCATTCTGCCTAATGTTTCTATTTATTGCTATTTCATAGCTGCATCTCTAACTCACCCTTCACTGCACAGTGAGGAGGTCCCACCACACAATCTCACTACTGAACCCTGGTCTGTGTATCTCACTGTCCCTTGCCTGCCAAAACGTGGAGTTGTATACCTTGGTAGCTGGCTCACCAGAAAGCTGCAGATATCCTCACTTTTTGCTAAAAATATAAAGCAGCTACTTACTTCCTCAATCCGATCATTCCTGACTTCTCCTGCTATTAACCCTTGCGGGTGGCACGGAGTGAAATCCCAGACCCGCCATACCTTCATCTACCCCAACCCCATCATATCAAATGCCGAAAGGGCTAAAAATTGCTCATTTAAACATACATAGTCTCAGACCTATGATGTCTGAGCTAGAAGCCTGGATTAATCAATACACTCCTGACATCCTGGGCATCTCTGAGATCTGGCTGAAACCATGCATCAAAGAACATGAGGTTGCTGTGCCTGGATACAAAAATGTTTCAGGAAGGATCGACTGGGGAAAAAGGGGTGGTGGTGTCCTCGTGTATGCCAGGGAGCACTTAGACACTGTTGAAATACCTGTGTCTGAATCTGGACCTTCTGTTGTCGAATCAGTCTTCCTTTCCCTTACCGTTGGCACCATAAAAAAAACTAATAGGTTGTGTATACATATCCCCTAAGGTAGCAGTTCCTGGCCTCCCCTCCTTCATAACCTCCCTTGCTAACCTCCCACAGCATAACATCATACTTGGAGGTGACTTCAGTGTTGATTGGCTGCATTCTAACTCTTCCAAACTGACTGCCATCCTGGCTGACTCAAATGATTGGTGACCCTATTCATAGTACTACAAAGCAGGTAACCATACTTTACTTGACTGGGTGGTCACAAACTGTGCACCAAAGATGAAATCAGCAGAGGTCCTCTCAGATGGTATAAGCAACCACTCGCTGACACATTGTGTATGGTATAGCAACTTCCCTAATCCCCCCCCCTCCTAAGATCATCACTGTGGAGGCCATGTCCAGGTTTGACACTAACAACTTTGTCGATACCATCTGAGAAACTGATTGGGATCCAACAGATACCCTGCTGGCACTAGACTATTTCGTGGCAAAATTCATGAATACTGTTGACCAACACGCCCCTTTAAAGAGTTGCTGGGTAAAAGGTATTAAAGCACCGTGGCTCACCAAGGAATTAAGGCAGCTCATGTCCACTCACAATAAGGCATGGAGGACCTAGAAGGATAGTGGGCTACCTACCAACTGGCAAACATATAGGCATCTAAGGAACAGCTGCAAGAACTCAACCCAAAAAGCAAAATGACTCCATTTCAAGAGACTCTAGATTGAGCATTTTAGTAATGCGAAAGAATTCTGGTGACAGGTTAACTCCTTTTAAAGGGTAACACTTCTGAGACCCCCAGTTCCCTTGATGCCCAGAGGGTCTCTCTCACTGACCTCCCCTCCATCGCCTCTGGCTTCAATGAGTTCTTCACCAATCTGGATAGGTCCATATCACTATTTTCTAGTTCATCTACTCCCCCCCCCCCAACCTGACCCCCTGCCAGCAGTCAAATGTATGGACTGCCCTGCCTTTCATCTAAAGCTTGCAACCCTTGCAGAGGTTCACAGTCTTCTCATGAATCTAAAGGCAGACAGCTCTCCTGGCCACAACATTCTAGAGCCTAAATTCCTTAAGTTGTGAGCAGATTCCCTAGCCTGTCCTGTTCGAGATTTATTTAATCGATCCTTCCTTAGTTGCACTGTCCCTGAAAAATGGAAAGTAGCAGTGGTCATCCCCATCCACAAGTGAGGTCCTAACTTGACAGTGGAAAATTTCTGGCCTATTTCAATACTTTGCCCTCTAGCAAAAATACAAGAGCGGATAATCTATGACCACCTACATGATTACTTTGACCTCCACTATCTGGTCACAACCTCTCAGCATGGGTTTAGGAAAAACCACAGTACACTTACAGCTCTAATTAAAGTCACCTCTGACATATTCCATTAAATGGACCATGGCCATGCCACTGGAGAAATTTTCATAGACTTGACCAAGGCTTTTGACTTGGTCAACCATGGCCTTCTATTACAACAACTGCATGTCCTTGGCCTTGATGCCACCGCCCTGACCTAACCCAAAGTTACCTTTATGGCCATACCCTAAAAGTAAAATAGGCAGGCTCCCTATCTGAACTGAAGCCCATTACCCATGGTGTCCCCCAGGGCTCCATATTGGGTCCATTACTTTCTTCTTTGTATATTAAATGACCTCCCTAATAATTGTGGTGGGGCCTTTGTTTATCTCTATGCAGATGATGTTATCGTCTACCGTTCTTCTCCTGATATCAGGTGGCTCAATTCAACACCAGTCTCCGATTTCCACACCCTTGAGGACTGGTTCCTTCAGAAGCAGCTTGTCCGTAATATTAAAATAAAAAAAAAAAACAAAGAGCATGTTTTTCTCCAACTCATCTGCACCAACCCTCCCCCCCTGGCTGTACTCTCGCATACTGGGGATGTACTCTAATCGATCAGGTCCTTCAAATACTTGGGAGTCACCTTAGATCCCTCACCTACCCTGGATGCGCATGTTACAGCCATCACCAAAACTATAAACCAAACAAACTGGTGTCCTCTACCGCATCCATCCATTCCTTACATTGACCTCCTGCCACAGGATTGCAGATGCCACACTCCTGCCCCTCATGTATGGTGCTCCATTACTACTCTCTGCTACCACATCCGTACTAGCTTGCCTATCACTGGCCTACCATAGAGTTGGCAGGTTTGCTGTCTGGGCCAATGCATGGCACCATCATTGCAATGTCCTGTCTTCCCTGGGATGGCTACCCTATAAATTAAAATTACGCTATGCCACACTAAGCTTTATACATAAGCTTGTACATCGCTTCACTCCTCCTTGCCTTGGTGATATTGTTCAACGTCATCTACTTAGATCTACCTCCTTGCCTCTTTTCTCAGTGCCAAACTTACGACTCTCCATGGCTGAGAGATTGTTTGCTTTTTCTGCTGTGTCCTGCTGGAACTCTCTACCTCCTTCTATACTGGCCTGCACTTCCCTCTCTCAGTTTCAAAGTTCGCTGTTATGTCATCTAACCACTCCACCTTTCTTCTGCTTCCGCTGACTCCTAACCCCTGTTCACTCCCTACATGACTGTCCTAGCAAAACTTTCCACTCACTCCATCGCCTGCTGTCCAAGACAAAAAAAAATACTGTAAATGTCGTCTAAGGTTTTGACTGTGCTTTAAATTGCTTATTTTGCATAACTGATTGTTATTGATGTACTCTTACTGTATAACTACTCCTTGTTTAATTTCTTGCATCAATGAATGCACTTTTAATATACTGCACTTCCTGGGTCGCCCCTGAAAGAGGGACTGTCTTGTCTCAGAGGGCCTACCTGGTTAACAAAATTCAATAAATAAATAATGTGCATTCCTTGTAACAAATTACCTTTTAATTGCTGCTATAATACAGTTACTAACTTGAGTGACTTTTCTACAGTGATCTGAGAGTTGGTTATTAACCACAACCCCTAGATCTTTTTCAGTTTTAACAGGTTTGATAATGTTGCCATTTAAAAAATACCTGGTTTCCAGATTCTTTGTCCACAGGTGTAGGACAAAACATTTGTCGAAATTGAATGTCATCTCATTAATTACAGCCCAGCATTCTAATTGCAACAAATCTTGTTTAATAATTTCTATTTTGACCTCAGTATCCACCTCTGATAATTTTTGTATCGCCTGCAAATTTGCTAAGTTGATTAACACACCTATATGGATATCACTTCTGTATATTCCAAACAGGGTCAGCCAGAGGACCGAACTCTGCTGGACCCCACTGATGACATCTATGTTATCCGATATGGTATCTCCTATCCTAATACTTTGGGTAGTATTCATCAACCATCTCACAATCCATCCGACTGTAACTATTAAAGCCTAGTTTGACCATCTTATGTGAAACCAGGTCAAATGCTTTATTAAAGTCAAAGTAGACAACAACTACGGGTATATTTTTATCAATACCTCTACTGATGTTTTCATAAAAGGTAACTTAATTAGACATACATTTCTGTCCCCTAAGGAAGCCATGTCGAGTATGATCCTTAATCTCTCCAATTTCTATTTTGTGGTCAATTCTACTTTTTAAAATTTTCTCCATGGTTTTGCATATGATTGATGTCAGACTAATGGGACGAAAGTATACTTCTCATTCCCCTTTTTATGTATCAGGACGACAGTGGTTCTATGCCAGTCAGCTGGAACTTTCCCTTCCTTATAGGATTTGTAAAAAAAATAGTAGTTAAAGGATAAATCAGTTGATCAACAGTTTGCTTAATCAGATATGTGTTTATATTATTTGGTCCTGGGGATATCCAGACAAAATACTATACCTTTATACTATCTCAAAAAGTAAGGAAATTAATTGCAAAAAAACTCTGTTAATACACTAGTTAGGGTTAAAGCAACAAAAGAAGGGATTTGTGGCATTACGGTTTCCAAACCTAACACCACATCCCCACCATGCAGACAGCAAATCAGGCATGAGGTGTGCCATGGGATTCTCAAGCTTAACACTTACCCTATTCTCATTCACTGTACACATCTATGCTCATTTAGTGATGGAATGGGGCAAGCGTTAGGCTCAAGAACCCCTCATGCCTGATTTACTGCCTTCAGGGTGGGGATAGGGTGTTAAGGTTGGAAACCCTAACACAAAACATCACATTTCCCTACTTTCATCACTTTATAATCATAACTAGTGCATTAACTTTTTTTTTTTTTGCAATTTATATGTGTGTGTATGATATAGATATATAAAATATTTATACATTCTTAGCAATTGCTGCTGTAAGCAACTGCAATAGGGTCAGCTTGTAAGTATATGACAGATTGGGGGCTGCTAGGGAGGGCAGCATGCTCTTATGAGGGACCAGCCCACAAGGGTACAACAGGCAAGGAACTGGCCATATAACCGAGAGGTTAGAGTAATGAGCTGTGAATGAGCAGAATACATCCAGATCTGGGTTTGATTCCCACAACCTCCACTTGCATACTGTGTGATTCTGAGCAAGTCTCTTAACCACCCCAGAGCTGCCACGTCACCACTGAAAACAGGCACTTGTACCTAGCCAGCTTTACCCAGTTACCAAAGAATAAAAGAAAGGGGGGGTTGCAGCTGACCCCAAGCTAGGGTCAGTTCACATTTGTGTTGAAGAGTAGGAAACAGCTAAGGTTGTGGCTGGCCCCTATATAGGGTTAGCTTATATTTGTATTGAGGCTCAAGGAAGCAGTAGGGGGTTTGGGTAGCTGCCTAAGCTAGCAGAGAATTGTGGCTTTTGTAGCCATCCCAATCTGGATTACTACTTACATTAGTACTGAGGTTCAAGGAAAAGGTAGGAGATGTAAGTAGCCCAGGCTAGTGGGAAATTGCGGCTTTTGCAGCCATCCCCATCTAGATTATATGCAGAAGTTCCTTTCTGCAAGATGAGTGGGCAGGTGGCGGGGGGGGGGGGAAGGAGATGTAGGGAAATACAAACATGAACAGGTATTAGGAAAGTGGGAAAAGGGTTGTGTCCTGCAATAGCTGTGGGGCAGCACAATTCCTGGGTATGATGTGGGTAACAGGGTGTTGTCCAGTGTGCACGATCCTGCAGCACCTAAGGGCAGAAGTAAGGCAGCTAAGGAGGCTAGCAAGCAGCGCATGATGAACAGGGCAGAGGAGAGAAAGACAAGGGATACCCGGTGGGGAGGTTGGTAGGCAGTGGAGGGGTATAGAGGGGATCACCCAAGTTCCATGGGTACCCCTACTTAACAGGCAGGGAATGCCAGGGAGCAGGAATGGCAAGTTATGGTGGGTGGGGTGGGACCATGAGAGATGCAACAGGAGCATTCAAAGTGGTGCCCTTAAGGAATAGATTTTCACCTGCTGTCTGGAAGTGAGGAAAGGGGAATAGGAGGTGGAGAGAGGGGTCGGGTACAGACAAAAGGATCAGGAGGAGTAGGAAAAGGAGGAGGAGGTTAGGACAGTACAAAGCAGTCACAGTGGGTGAAGAAGGGAGAACGTGAAGAGTGAAGTAGGACATGGGGAAGGGATGGGGTAAGGAGAAAGGGGGAATGAGAGGGTATCTGGGTGGCAACAAAGGAAAGGTCAAGAATGAGGTGAGAAGGCCGATGTAGGGGCAAGTAGGGGCAGTGGAGGTGGGTCAGTCAAGCAGGGCTTGGGGAATATAAGGGTTGGGTTGTCCCCATGATGAAGAGGGAACAGATAGGTGGGGGAAAGAAGCTCATAACAGAGAAGGAAAAGAGGGGGTCAGGAATGTGGGGAAGGGAAGAAGGGGGACCCAAATATGGGGAAGGAAGGTAATCTGCATGCCTGGGATGACAGTGGAGAGAGAGTGTGCCCAAAGATTGGGGAGATGGTGAAGGAAGTTGAGAGGCACCACACTCACAGTTATACACCTAGGTACCATGAGGCAGTATTGCGCAGTGGTTTAAGGCTCCGAGCTGCAAACCTGGTTTGAATCCCACAGCCCCCACTTGCATACTCTGTGACCCTGAGCAAGTCACTTAACTTCCTTGTGCTCCCAGGTTGCACCCGTAAACAAGCTTTCAGCTTAGTTTGTCTCTCCTGGTTTAAAAAAAACCTAACCAGGAAAGAGGTGGGATAGTATAGAAAAGATTCAGGGTGGTGAAGACCTGCACAGGGGTAGGCAGGGTGCTTGCATTCTCAGAGATGCTGCCAGTACAGAGAGCCAGCAGTCAGGAAGAGAAGGATAGAGGTGTTCAACGACTGGCTGATGGAGTGATGCAAGGAGGAAGGGTACAACTGTAGTGGAGGTGGGGGAGACCTGGTCAGATAAATCACTTTTTGCACCAGACTGCACTTCAGTGGGAGGGGGGTTGAGATCCTTGGGGACAAGCAGTGGGGTATATACACAAAAACTTAAACTATGGGGGCTCCAGGTCCCAGAGTCTCCAGGAGAAGGAGGTTAGCATAGCAGAGGACACTGGGGGCAAATCAGAAGTACTAAAAGAATACTTCTGTCTGGTCTTCACCAGGAAGAAAGATGGACTGCTGTTGTTGGGGGAAGATGAGGAGATGGGGGAAGGCACATGGATGCTTTAATACAGGTGGACAGGGTGAGGAAAGTGCTATTAGCATTAAGGGTAGATAAATCCCCAGGCCCGGACAGTATACACCAAAGGATGCTGAGGGAGCTGGTGAAAGAGCTAGCAGGTCCCTTGACAGACCTGTTTAAAAGTTTACTGGAGTCTGGTGTGGTCCCGCAGGCCTAGAGAGTGGCACATGTAGTACCCCCCCCAAGAATAGTCCCCAGGATAGACCGGTCAATCTAACCTCAATCACGTGAAACCTAATGAAGACCATACTTAAGGAAAGGTTAGTAGAGTATCTGGAAGACAATGATCTCCAGGATGAATGGCAACATAGGTTTACAGGAGGGAGATCACGTCAGACAAATCAGATTGACTTCTTTGACAAGGTCACTAAAACAGGAGACAGGGCCAAGCAGCGGACATCCTCTATCTGGACTTCAGGAAGGCCTTTGACTCTACTGTACAGGGGGTTGATCAGGAAGTTGGCAGATCTAGGGGTGGGTGAAAAACTGACAGAGGGGCAGGACCAAGAGTATGGTGGTGGAAGGGGAGTTCTTCAGCACCAGGGACGTCACCAGTGGTGTCCCACAGGGATCAATGCAAAGAACAATGCTTTCCAATATCTTTATCAAGGATACTGTGGAAGGCATTAAGAATAAAATCTGCTCATTCACAGATGACACCAAGCTTTGCGGGACAGCAGATACAGCCAAAGGGGTACCAGACTTGGGAAAGATCTGCAAAAGCTAGAGAGGTGGCCCAGGATTAGGCAACTTGGTTTCAATGCAAAGAAATGCAAGGTTATGCACACTGATGCCAGGAGCCTGAGGTTTAAGTACAGCTAGGATGGGATCCAGGTATCTAGAGACAAGGGGCTGGGGGCGATGATCACTAGTGACTTGAAGCACATCACACAATACAGGAAAGCAGCAGCCAAGACAAAGAAAATGTTGGGCTGCACTGCCAGGGGATCAGCAGTAGGCAGCAGGAAGTAGTACTGCCCTTGTATAGGTTACATCTGGAGTACAGCATACAGTATTGCTTGCCCATACCTTAAAAAGACAAAAACCTGCTATAGATGGTTCACAGGAGGGCAGCTAAGATGATCATGTGCCAGCAGGGTAGGACATATGAGGAGAGGTTAAAGGCTCTAAACATACTCTCTGGAGGAGAGGACAGAGGGGATATGATTATTTTAAAGGAATAAATAGTGTCTGCAAGGAGGGTCTCTTCAAGCTCAATGAGAATTGAAATATGTGTGGGGGGAAAACAAAGTCTCAAGTTCGAAAGAAGTTTAGGAGAAAGGCTAAGAGGTACTTCCTCATAGGGTGGTGGTAGCAGTGGGTTGGAATGGGTTTCCTGCGGAGGTGGTTTGATTGAAAATGGCAGACAGCTTCAAGAGATGGCAGGATAGTATTAAGGAGAAATTAAGGGTCAAGAGGGGGCCAGCTGGAGAGCAAAGGCTGATATGGGGGGGGTAAGATTCATTAGCTGATGCGGAGGACCCTATATTACACGTTGACTCAACAGACCCAATGGCCTTATTCTACAGGCTTCATTGTATGTCCATAAGTAATTGCAGAATCTTTTTACTCATTTTTAATTTTTAAAGTGTCATGGATGACAATACTGACTTTCTGTAGGCTCCCCCATGTCAGAATCCGATTCCACAGTACAGATAACAGTCATAGCTGTGCCATGCCTCTAAGTAAGGCTTCTTTCAGGACTAATAGGTTCTTTCCCCCTCCAAGTAGCATTCCTCCTCTGTGACACTAATGGTAACTGAGGAAGGAGTTGTAAATGCCTGTTCTTTCATAGTTTGGAGAAACTGCCATGTTTGAATTCCACTATGGAGGGCAACTCAGCATTGCCATCAGGCTGGAAGAAAAAACTACTCACCTTAGTAATTGTGTTTCTTCTAATGGAGTCTTGCTGTATTCTGATAATCTGTAGTTAGCTCCAACCTTTAAACTGGTCAAGAGAGTAGATAGTTAATTTTCTATGCAGTGCATAGAACGTTGAGCTCGAGCTCAGTTGAGGTCTCTGTCTGCAGCACTCTGAAACCCAACCATCAGATTCTTACAAGCAAACACTCACTATGTGGAAATTGTAAACTTTTTTAAAAACTAGTCAACTGGCAACAGAAAGTTTTGTACTCCCAAAGGAAGACTCAAGTCAGGAAACCCAAAACCAAAACCTATCCAAAAATACAGATTATAATACAAAGCACCCAGATAAAATGAAGAGTCTGCTGAAGACACCCCTGAGGTACAACACTGCACCTGCCCACCCATTTCCCAAAAACAGGTTCTGAGAGGGGAGGGAGGTCAGAATACAGCAAGACTCCATTAGAAGAAATGGAATTACTAAGGTGAGTAATTTTTTTTCTTCAAACAACATTAAGTCTTGCTGTATTCTGACAATTGCAGACTACCAAGCAGTACCTCCATGGAGGAGGGACAAAGCCTACTTTGGGAATAGGCTCTGAAGTACTGCTGTGCCAAGCCGAGCATTACTCCTAGCCTGGATATCCAGAGAGTAATGCTTGGTAAAGGTATGGACTGTTTTCCAGGTGGCTGCTTGACAAATTTCTAACAGAGGAATATCCCTGGCAGTAGCCAGGGAAGCAGCTGTACTTTTTGGGGAATGAGCCCTCAGGCCTGAGGGTGGACTATTTCCCAGTTTCTCATAGCAGAATTGTATACAAGAAACAATCCACCTGGCAATAGTTCTCTTGGTGACAGGTCTGCCCTTTCCCACTTCCCCAAAAGTGAAGAAGAACTGGAGGGAATCAAACCTGTGACCCTTGGTAGGCTCTATGTAGTAGCTAAGGGCCCTTAACATCTAAACTGTGTAGCCTCCTCTCCCCTGAGGAAGAATGATCAGTGAAGAAAACAGGGAGAGACAAGGACTGATTCAAAAGGAAGTCTGAAACCACTTTGGGCAAGAACCTCCTGTTGGTTCTAAGGACCACTTTATCTCTATGGAAGGAAATAAAATCCAGTTCCACTGAAAGGGCTTGCAATTCACTGATACGTCTGGCAGAGGTAATGGCTACCAAAAAACACAGTTTTCCAAGTCAAGTACTTAAGCTCTGCTGAGGACATAGGCTCAAATGGGGGTTGCATAAGTTGAGCAATGCAAACATTTAAGTCCCAGGCAGGGGTAAGATCCCTAAAGGGAGGATTGGTATGAAGCAATTCCTTGAAAAATTTACAGAATACAGGGTGAGATGATAGAGAGGAAGGCTTTCCCACTGACAGAAAAGCAGAAACAGCTGACAAGCGTATCTTGATAGTAGCTGGTATGAGGCCCAGACCATTAAGATGGACCACATAATCCAGAACTATAGGCAATTCAGCAGTGTCTGGAGATATATGCTTCTTGGAACAGCAAATGCTGAATCTTTTCCATTTGGAGTCATGTCTTTCTGGTGGCAGGCTTTCGAGAGGCTTTGAGAATATCCAGAACGCCTTGGGACAAATGCAAATCTGCATACTCTAACTCTTCAAGAGCCATGCCTTGAGATTGAGGGACCGAAGAGTGGGGTACCAAATCCTCCCCTGAAAGGAGGTTAACAGGTTGTAATTCCTGGGAAGACACAGGTGAAGAGGGACTGCTAGGGACAGTAAGAGGGAGTACCAGGACTGCCTGGCCCAATCTGGAGCAATCAGAATCACTTTGCAGGGTTGTGACCTCACTTTGACCAGAACCTTGAACAGTAGAGGAAAGGGAAGGAAGGCACAGAGAAATTTCCCTTCCCATTTCAACATCAGAGCATCCAGAGGGACTGAGCCCAAGACTGGGGGTCTGCAACAAAATAGGGGAAGATGGTGTCTGGAGCTGCAAAGAGATCTATCTCTGGAGTGCCCCACCTTGAAAAAATCACTTTCAACACCAGAGGGTCCAGGGACCATTCGTGATGGCCCTGGGAGATCCTGCTCAGTGCATCTGCTAGCACATTGTCCTTCCCTGGAAGGTGGACTGCTATCAGAGAGGTCTGCAGAGAATAAGCCAGGGACCACAATTTCACAGCTTCCATGCGCAAGGCCGTGGACCGAGTGCCTCCCTACTTGTTGATGTACCACACGGTGGTGGTGTCTGTTCTGATCTGAACCACCTTGTTCTGCACTGACAGAGAAAGCTTGCAGGGCCAGAAAAACTGCCCCCGAGTTCCAGGAGATTGATATGAAGAAGGGATTCCTGAGGGGACCACAGTCCCTGGGCTGTGAGAGTCCCCAGATGGGCTCCCCACCCCAAAAGGGAAGCATCCGTGGTAAGGACCACTGAATGAGACTGAGTAACAAATGGGATCCCTTGCCTTAAATGGTCCTGCTCCTGCCACCACTGAAGAGCTTGGATCAGTGTCAGAGTTACTGGAATCAGTTTGGTAAGAGGATCCTTTCTTTGGAACCAAAAGGCCCTCAGATGGAACTGAATGTCCCTCATCTGGAATCTTGCCCCTTGGACCACTGCTGTAGAAGCTGCCATGTGGCCCAAGAGCTGAAGGAAATGCCTTGCTGGTCGGGACACCTGAAGTCTGAAAGAAGAAGCCAGTTCTTTAAGAACTCTTGCCCTTTCCAGGGGAAGAAAGGCTCTTGCTTTGACATTATCTAGCTCTGCCCCTATAAATGTAAGAAACTGCACCGGTTCGAGAACTGACTTAGGGAGGTTGAGAAGAAATCCCAGGGAAGTGAGCACTTGCTGGGTCACTTGCAGGTCTGACTTGACTTGGTCTGGAGACTGACCCACTATGAGCCAGTCGTCCAGATATGGAAAAATATAAATCTTTTGCCTTCTTAAAAAGGCAACTACTACTGCCAGGCACTTTGTGAAAACCCTTGGAGCTGATGTTAGACCAAAGGGCATTGCTTTGAATTGATAATGGCCTGAGGGCAACTTAAACCTGAGGTGCTTTCTGTGGGAGCACCTGATGGGGATGTGAAAGTAGGCATCTTTGAGGTCCAGGAAGGCTAGCCAGTCTCCTGGCCTTAGAGAGCGAAGAATTACTCCCCGAGTCACCATCTTGAACCTTGGTTTTAAAAGATGTTTGTTCAGGTATCTTAGATCTAGGATGGGTCGCCACTCCCCTGTCTTTTTTGGGGTAAGGAAGTACCTGGAGTACAGACCTTTCCCCCGGTGTAGGGCAGGAACTCTCTCTATGGCTCTTAAGGCTATGGGGCACCCAGGAGACAGGAAATAGCACCACAATCCACATGGGGGTTGTGTACAGACCCCCCATCTCAGGGGGAGGATATGGACAAAGAAATGATAGAAGGCATCCTTAAAATGGCAGAAAAAGGAGAGATATTGTTAATGGGGGAACCTGAATATGCCAGATGTTAACTGGAGTACCTTTGCTGCAGGCACATCCAAGAGCAGGGTCATTCTTGATGAGCTAAAGGGGGCATGCCACAGACAGCTAGTGTTGGAACCCACTCGGGAAGGAGCAATCTTAGACCTGGTACTCTCAAATGGGGAAGGAGAAAGGATCTCAAATTTAGAAGTGGGTAGCCATCTGGGAACCAGTGACCACCAGTGTGGATCACAATAAACACAGCCATAGAGTCAAGCCATACAAAAACAAGAGTACTGGACTTTAGGAAGGCTGACTTTGGGAAAATGAGAGTGTGCCTTAGAAAAGCACTAGCAAATGGGTAAGAAGAATGGGTGGACAAACAATGGGGAATAATCAAAAAAAAAAAAAAAAAAACATCGCAGAGGCAACAAGCCTTTGTGTGAAGCAAATCAATGAAACCACTATGGTTCTGAAAAGAGGTGGCAGGGATGGTTAAGGAGAAAAGGATAGAATTCAGGAAATGTAAGGAAACAGAAGGAGCAGGACAGAGAACTTTATCAGTTAAAGCAGAAAGAGGCAGGGAAGGCAGTCAGAATAGCAAAGGCACAAACTGAGGAAATGATAGCCAACTCTGTTAAGAAGGGGGAATACAACTTTTTATAGGTACATTAGGGAGCGAAGAAAGACCAAGGGAGGGATACAGAGACTTAATGAAGGGGAGGGAATGTGGGCAGAGGGCGACAGTGAAAAAGCAGGGATACTGAACAAATATTTCTGCTCAGTATTCACAACAGATGAGGAGGGGGAGGTGCCTAAACCAAACAAGTGAGAAACTCTGAATAGGGGGGTCAATACCAGTCCATTCACAGAAGAAAGAGTTTTGAAAGAACTCTTGAAACTGAGGGTAGACAAAGCAATGGGGCCTGATGGGATTCACCCAAGAATACTTAAAGAACTAAGGGTAGAACTAGTAACACCACTGACTACTCTCTTTAACAAGTCATGGGAGGATGGAGTGGTACCCGAGCAATGGAGGAGGGCAAATGTGATTCCACTTCACAAAAGTAGGAGCAGGGCAGAGGCAGGAAACTACAGACCAGTTGGTTTGACTTCAGTGGTAGGGAAAATGCTGGAATCACTTCTGAAGGTAGAAAAGCCTACGAAAAGACCTGCCCCTGCCTCTAGATTGCTGCCTTCGAGGAGTTGCCTGCCTCTCCTTGGACTCAGCACTCCTATAAGTGGTCCTGTACTCATCCGTTTTCTTCATATAATTCTCTGTCTGCTCCCCAAACAGAGAATTACTCACCACCGGGAAATCCATGGCCTTAGTCTGGGTGTCCTGTGAGAGGCTAGTACATCTGAGCCAAGCCATCCTCCGAAGAGCCACAGATGTAACCATGACTCGATGACACATCACTGGAGTCCACAGCAACATGAAATTGTACCATTGATGCCTCAATCCCATCAGCAGCCACCTCCTCCAGCTCCTTGGCCAGCTGGGGGGAGGCCTGCTTAGCCAGTGCCAGTACAGTGTCGCACCTGGACTTCTGGTACCTGGCTGTATAGGCCATACAGTTAGCCTGCCTGAGTCCCAAGGAGGATGCCATGTACTGTTTCTTTGCCACGGCATCCATCTTCCTGGAGTCTTTCTCTGGGGGTGTGTGAATCCAAAGGAATATTTGCCTTGTCACAGGCTGCAGCCTGCACTACCCCAACATGGCTGCACTGCTGGTAGAAAAAAGTACAGTTACGTAAGAACTCACCGTAACAGTAGATCTTTGAGAGAGGCTCTTGCAGTAAGTAATTACATATAGGACTGATGCTGGCAGGCGGCAGGACCCCACGGAAAAATTTCTAGCTAGCAGTCCCTGGCCAGGGACCGCCCCCACGTCAGGTGACCAGTATCAGGAGACGGTACAAAGGGGCGGTCCCGGACGCTTGCCTTCCAGTTCTTTCCCACCATGGGCCAGAAAGGCCGGACGAGAGAGAAGCAGATATTTCCCCTCAATAGAAAAGGAGCTGAAAAAGCCTAGGGGGATGGAGGGCAGGAAGGTATTATCTACTGCAAGAGCCTCTCTCAAAGATCTACTGTTACGGTAAGTTCTCACGTAACTGCACCATCTTACTTCAAGAAGGCTCTTGCAGTAGGTAATTACATATAGGACTGAATCCCAAGCAGTCTGGAACAAAGAGAGGCACCGGGAGGAGGAAAACTACTCCAAAAGGTAATACTGGTTGTGCAAGTCTTAAGATAGGAGGCCTCGCAAAATAGCCAGCCCGAAGCCTGCTCTACAGCAAGAGGCAACATCCAAACTGTAGTGTTTAGTAAAGGTATGGACGGAAGTCCAGGTGGCGGCAGTGCAGATGTCTGCCACAGACACATTCTTGAAACAAGCCGCTGAGGCAGCTACTCCTCTTGTACAGTGGCCTCTAACTTGACCCGGGAGGGTCTTGTTGTATTTGTCATAACATAAAGTGATGCAATGAGCAAACCATTTAGACAGGCATTGCTTGGAAACAGCACTGCCTTCCCTTTTGTGAGCAAGAGAGACTAACAATTTATCAGTCTTTCTGAGATCCTTCATCCTGTTGCTGTAGTATCTCAGAATCCGGTGAACATCCATAGTATGGAGTAAATATTCCCCTTGATTAGAATACCGCGTAAAAAAGGCAGGTAACTCTATGGACTGATTTAGAGTACACTCAGCTACTACTTTAGGGAGAAACTTAGGATTCGTGCGAAGAGTAACACATTCCTTGTGAAAAATCAAATAAGGATTTTACACATCAGGGCCCGGAGCTCGGAGATTCTCGAGCAGAAGTAATGGCCACCAAGAAGAGAGTCTTCCACGAAAGAAACTTCAAATCCGCAGAAGCTGCAGGTTCGAAGGGAGGGAGAGTAAGTTTCTCGAGAACAAAATTCAAGTCCCAAGGGGGAGCAGGAGTACGGATGGGGGGCCTCAGGTGGAGGACCCCTCTGAGAAAGGTCTTTGAGACCTCCAGTTGAGCGAAAGCCTTGTCTGTGAAGGGAACATGATAGGCCGAAATGGCCGCCATGTGTACCTTCAGAGAGGAATGACAGATCCAGGTCAAACAGATGACGTAGATACTACAACAGAAGCCCCGCTGAACAGGAGAAAGGTTCCACGTTCTTGGAAGCACCCCAGATAGTGAATCTTTTCCACTTCATGGCATAAGTGGATCTGGTGGAGGGTTTTCTGGCCTCCACTAAAATCTCCGCCACTATGGGAGACACTCCAAAACGGGATTGGGCTAAGTCTGCAGGACCCATGAATGCAGTTGAAGGGATTTGATGCCTGGATGGACCAGGGTCCCCTGATCCTGGGTCAGTAAACCTCGAGACAGAGGTAGAGGAAAAGGAGGATCCTCTGAATATTGTTGTAGAAGACAGAACCAGACTTGCCTGGGCCAGAAAGGAGCGATCAGAATCATTCACGCTCCTTCTGAAGCTAGTTTCTGCAAGACTCGTGGGATAAGTGGAATTGGGGGAAAGGCATAGACAAATCTGTCCTTCCAGTCTAGAGACAGAGCGTCGCTCCAAAAAGTGCCTTGCTCTGGAACGAGCAAGCAGAAGACGGGAACTTTTGCGTTTAGGGGGGGATGCGAACAGGTCGATCTGTGGTGTTCCCCAAAGTTGGAAGATATTGTCTAGGACCCCTTGGTCCAGTTTCCACTCATGAGTCAGAGCAGAAGAGTGACTTAGCTTATCTGCCAGGGTGTTGTCGACTTCCGGAACGTTAATTGCCGTGAGGTCGTCGTGTTGTGTTGCCCAATCCCAAACCCTCATTGCCTCCCTGCATAGAGGGTAGGACAGAGTCCCTCCCTGTTTGTTGATGTACCACACCACGCACATGTTGTCCGTCTGGACGGCTAGGTGGCTGGGAAGGATGTATTGGTGAAGGGCTTGGAGAGCGTACAACACTGCCCGAAGCTCGAGCACATTGATGTGGAGAGCTTGTTCTAGCTTGGACCAGGAACCCTGGGTCTGATGAGGGCCTAGATGGGCTCACCAACCTTCGCCTAAGGCGTCTGTGGTTGGAGTCTGGGAGGGGGGAGGATGAAAGAACGGAACTCCCCGAAACAGGTTCTCTCGAACCATCCACCATTGCAAGTCTCGAATCATCGGCGAGGAGATCAGAACTGGGTGATCCAGGTCATCCACTAGCTGATCCCACAGAGAGCGTAGAGTCCACTGAGAGATCCTCATGTGGAGTCGAGCGCGAGGCACCGTCGAGATAGCAGCCGCCATGAGCTCGAGAAAGCGAAGGACCGACCTCGCAGAGACCATCCTGCGGTCGGACAACAGACTTATTTGGGTCTGAAGGGTGACGCCTGTCTGGAGGCAGGAAGGCCTGCCCATGGTCGATCGAGAATCGCCTCAGTAAACTGTAGCTCTGGGATGGGCCAGATGAGACTTGGAATGGTTAGTTGTAATACCCAGCAGGCAAAACCTGCTGGGTAAGGGAGAGGAACGCAGGAGCTCCTCCTGGACGAGGCCAGGAGCCAATCGTCCAGGTACGGAAAACCTGCACTCCCTGGTATGCAGGTACGCTGCCAGGCATTGGTAAACACTGGGGGCTGAGGATAGACCAAACAGGAGCACCTTGAACTGGTAGTGGTCCCCCTGGAATGCAAAACGAGGGTATTTGAGGTGAGATGGGTGAATGGGAATGTGCAGATAAGCATCCTGCATATCCAGAGCACACAGCCATTGACCCGGCCGAAGGAGTGGCAGAAGGCTCTGCAAAGAGTGCATCCTGAACCTTTTGTATTCTACATAAAGATTCAGGGAACTGAGATCCAAAATTGGTCTGAGATCTCCCGTCTTCTTTGGGACCAGAAAGAAATGGGAATAGTAACCCATCCCTTGCAGATGAAGGGGAACAGGCTCTATTGCTTGCTTCAGCAGAAGAGCTGAAATTTCCTCCTGGACCAAGAGAAGATGTTCCCGTGAATACGACTTCAGAGAGGGGTGGCGGGGTGGTTTCTGAAGAAACTCTATGGAGTGTCCTTCTGCTATGAGCTGGAGCACCCAAGAATCTGTGGTTATCCTCTCCCATCCCGGAAGATGGAGGGAAAACCTCCCTCCTACCAGTTCCTCTGGGAGTCCGGAGGCAGTGGGAGAGGAAAGGAGTCAGGTGGTGGGGCAGCGCCACAGCTGAAGCACCCGCTGCTTTTTGGGTGGGGGCTTGCAGCCGGGGCCTGGCGCTTTTGTGGCCTGCCTTCCTGGGGTTTCGCTTTGCCGATTCTGTCTGCAAGTGGACGGCGCTGCTGCTGATGGGACGGTACATGGAATTAACTGACTTCAGTGCCATCCCTTTCTCTTGCAAGTCGGTGATGAGGTCCTTGACATCACCCCCGAAAAGCAACGACCCCCGGAAGGGTGCTTCCTGGATAGCAGATTGCACCTCCGGGACCAGCCCTGACACACAGAGCCAAGCATGATGCCGTAGGCCTACAGCGAAAGCTAAGCTCTGCCCAGCAGTGTCCACTGCATCGTATGTCACACGTAGCATGTGTCGACTGGCCGAACAAGCAGAGCGGACGAGATCAGCCAACTCCTGCTTGACTTGGGAGTCAGGCAAAGAGTCCAGTTTGGCTTCCGCCTGAGTGAGGATGGCCTTCTGGTGGTCCCCCATATGGCCGACATAGTTCAGGGCCCTGATCCCCAGCATGGAGGAAGCGTAAATCTTTCTCCCATACTAGTCCAGAAGGCGTGATTCCTTATCAGGTGGTGATGAGCTAAGATGTTTGGGGTTCGCTGACCGGCCGTGAGCGGCACTAATCACAACCAAGTCGGCATGAGGGTGAGAATCCAGAAAATCAACACCCTCTGGAGCCTGATATAGCCGGTTCGACTTCCTAGGAAGTGGGGCTAAGGCCGACGGCCGTTTCCATAGTGTGGTAATGAGGTCGGTGTGAGGCTCTATCCAGGGAGGCACCAAGGTAGGAGCTGTCACGGGCAGATCCAGATGTTCAGCGAGTTTCAGACGCTGAGGATCTGGTTCCAGGAAGTGCCTCTGATGAACCTCCTGGATTTTCCTAAGCAACTCCGTTAAAGAAGGATCCTCCGGAGTCCTTGGGCTGGGCTTCGATGGAGAGCGTGGCTCGTCGTCTCTCTCTGAGCAACCGTCAGAAGAGTCTGAGGGTGAAGAGGAGGATGAAGAGGAGAAAGACTCCCTTTCCCGACCCGGGGGAGGAACGGACCCCTTTGGTAGTCCCCGAGGAAGCGTGTCCTGCCCCTCTCTGGATCCAGAAGGAAGAACGCTGGAGTCCGGAGGTGGTGAGGGAGGGTGCCGCCTCGGACGTACGGGAACCTGGGACGGCACCGTTGCCGGAAGGCGGCTCTCGACCTCTTTGGTGAGCTGAGCCTTGGCCTCAGCCCACCAGGATGCCAGAGTCTCCTGCAGGTCCACCGCCGGACACGAGGGCGGTGAAGGAGGAGGCGGGGGATAAGGATACGGGTTGTAACTGTATGGAGCGATCCAAAACCCAGCTGCGGTAGCGCCAAGGCCGGGTATTGTGGCGCCGAGTACTGCAGAGTCAGGAAGCCCGCATCGGGTACTGTGGCGCCGGATACTGCAGTCCCGGGTACACCGGCGTCGAATAGGACGGAGGGTACCTGGGAGCCGTGGGGGGGCTGCCGAAGCAGACGGCCTGGCTGGAGGCCTCACAGGCAGGTCCATAGTGGAAAGCCCAGAGGACTGAGGGCCCAAAGGGAGCAGAATGTCTCCCGGAGTCGGTAAGGCCGACATCAGAGGCCCTGGCGCCGGAGGTACCAACGTCAGAGGAGCTGGCGTCCGGGGAGCAGCAGACATCAGGTCCGGCGCACCAGGTAGAGGAAGGACTGACTGAGGCAAAAGATCCCCAGCTTCGCCCGGGGATGGAGGGGAAAAGTCCCTGGGGTCGAGTTGGGGAGACTCTGGTTCCCCAGACGGCAGCAAAGGCTGCGGGGAACCGGGTACGACTAACGTGGGAGGTTCATAGTCTGTTCCTTCGCTGGCCGCACTTCGGACGAGCTGACGTGAGGCTTAGGGGCGTGCTCTTGGCAGGCACCGGGGGGAGCAGACGTCAGACTTAAGAGAGCCCTCACCGGAGGTGGGCCAAGTAGAGTGATCGGGCTGGTCCGGTGGGGTGGAGGACGTGCGCCGCCCCGGAGGGTTGGACGTCTAACCGACCCTCTCCGGGCGGACGTCAGAGGAGCCAATGCCTGGCTTACCGGAGTCGCCAATAGTGGTAGGCCGCGAGCCTGCGGCCGAACCAGGGGCGGAGGCCTCCAACTGCCCAGAGATGCCCGCAAGGCGTGAGCCAGACGGGCAGGCCGACGCCCCCTCGGAAATCTCAGAGGCGGCCGTCGAGGAGCGATCCCCGGAGAGGATGTTACCTGCGTCCCAGCGACTCCCGAGGGAGACGCGGTGGAGGAACCCTTGTCCCGGTGCCTCTCCTTCTCCTTCCGATGGCCTTTGGGGGAAGTGGACGCCTGCCTCAGTTTTTTTGAGCTCCTTCTCCATAGAACTCATTTTCTTCTTCAGAATATGTTCTTCCAGGGATTGCTGCCACCTTTTCCAGGTAGCCGCACTGAAACTGAGGCAGTGCTGGCACTTCTCGACTGGGTGATTGGGGCCTAGGCAGAACAGGCACAGGGAGTGGCCGTCCTTGTGCGGTAGTTGGGCGCCGCACGAATCGCACTTATTCTTGTACTCAGAAGATGTAGGGGAAGACATACACTGACAATAGTACTGAAGTTAGTCGAAAATAATGATTTTTCGGTAAAAAACGGACGAAGGAAGGACTGACAAAACACGAACTTTTCCACGAGGCGCTGCACGAGCTAATGGAGGGAAAGAACTGGAAGGCGGGCGTCCAGGCAGGCGTCCCCTTTATACAGATGTCTCCCGACGCCGGTCACCTGACGTGGGGGTGGTCCCTCACCAGGGACTGCTAGCTAGAAATTTTTCCGTGGGGTCCTGCTGCCTGCCGGCATCAGTCCTATATGTAATTACCTACTGCAAGAGCCCTCTCGAAGTAAGATCTCGGTATCTGAGCCTGATAAAGTATACCTCTTGTCCATCCTTCTGTCAACAGGAGGTACAGAATTAGGAGACTTTATGATTTTTTGTGTCTGCTTCCCAAAGGACTTATGAAGGGGAAACGACAGCCTCCTGAACTCTGGGATGTCCATCATTTCAACAAAATCAGGCTCCTCTTGATCCTCCACAGCCTCCTCCATAGGAAGCTGGAGGGTTTCAGCCACTTTTCTGTAAAACAGATAGTGGGGAAGGGACTCGGAGCCTAGGAGGGGAAACACCAGAAGGTCTGTCTGGGGAGATGTCCGGTTACACAGGCACATCCAGACTTTCACCATCATCTTCAAAATCCCCCTTCTCTTCAAACTCCGGTTCATAAAAGTCCTCAGGGATATAATCTTGAACCAGGGGAACCGACCGAACCCCTGCCAAAAAGTGCCGGATCGGTCGGAACCGGACGAAGCAATTCAACAATCCGAATCGCTCTGGCTATTTCTTCAGCAGTTGGAACATGAACCTCTGGATCCGAACTGGTCGAGTTCTCTTTGCTTTTTCTTTTTGTAGGAGCAGATGCCTCAGGATCAGCTCTCCTCTTGCCCAAAAAGCAAGTATTGCCCTGGTCAGAGGACACTCCTTCTGGTTCGGTCAGAACCAAACCGGGCTGGCCATCTGGGTCAACGGACTTCTCGGCCTCCTTTTCCCTAAATCTACCCAATCTTTTTTCCAGGGTAAACTTTGGAAAGTTTTTACGTATTTGGCAGTCTGTATCGAGGTAGTCAAACCCCCAGACAATAAACACAGGTGGTCTGGGGATCGGCCTTAGCAAAGACCTCCCCACACTCACTGCAGTGTTGAAACCCAGTGTGCCCGTTTTTTTTTTCTTGGGGTTTCTCAGACATGGCCAACCTAACCAAACTTACCCTTTTTTCGGCAATCGCCAGGCAAGTCTCCCTTATCGGTTTCTAGCCGTGTTATGGGTACTGGAAAAAACACACACAAATTGCGTTTTTTTTTTTTTTTTTTTTTTAAACCGATTAGGACCGATAACCACACACACTAAAGATAGATGTAACTAATGGATCGGTTCAGCCGAACCGATCAAGAAATACAAATTTTCAAATTTCCACAATAAGAAACAGAAAACTACCTAAAGTAATTACTGTACCACAGACAGAGCCTGAACCGACAATGCAGAAAATAATTCGGAATAAAACAGACAACTTTAACCGACTTTGAACCAAGCAGAAGGAGAAATCTCTGGAGCGACTGTTCAGTGAGGTGGAGTAAAGAATCTGACGGTTGGGTTTCAAAGTGCTGCAGACAGAGACCTCAACCGAGCTCGAGCGCAATGTTCTATGCACTGCATAGAAAATTAACCCTCTACTCTCTGGAGCAGTTTAAAGGCTGGCGCTAACTGCACATTTTCAGAATATTTCAAGACTTCATGTTGTTTGAAAACTGGCTCATTCATCTTGTCCTTTTCAGATTCCAGGTGTTTTTCTTTCTTGGTCTTTTTAAGGTTAATGTGAGAGGACCCCCCCCCGCCTTTTCTTGGGAGACCTTGCAATCTGAGCACTCCTCAGACATGAATTTATGCTCTATTGCTGGCTTTCTTGCAGACTCCACTTCTGACTGGTCTTTACAGCAAGCTTTTTCAGCTGGGATACACCTTTTGGAGCTATACAGCCTTTTGCGGTCTCTCACTGTGCGTCTTAGGACAAAACATTTTGCACAGATTACAGTTTAGCCAGTCATGCCCCAGGTCCAAACACTTGTAGCACTCTGTATCACTATCTGCCTTAGGCAAACATTAAAAACAGGTTACTTACCTGTAACAGTTGTTCTAGGAGTGGTATATGTTGTTCATCCAAACTTGCTGGCATGTCCTTTCCCTTTAAGATTCTTGCCGGAAGGTCTAAAAGCTGGCTCCTCCCACCCACCTGGGTGGTATATGCGTCTCCTCCACCCCTTGCTGCCAATCTTGCCTGCTGGAAGCTTAGGTTGTGCATCGAAGCCGGGGAGGTCAGGTGGGTCCATGTGGATGAACAACATATACCACTCCTAGAAAGGAAAATTACGACCTACCAGAATTCTTGATCTTCTCTTGTATCTTCACCATTCGTACTTACTGTAGGTGCATATAGCCGGAGGCGCGGCGCACCGTCAAAGACTTTTTTTTTTTTTAAAAAGTTGCCTACGCGGCCCGCCCTCGAGAGCGACGCCATGCGTCATGCGCGAGGGCGGCCGTAGTAGCGAATTTACTCCTCCTCCAACTCAGTTCTGTGAGCCGGAGAGGCAAAATGAAAGCAGAAAATATAGATAGCGAGGCAAGATAGCCGAGGGATAGCAAAGCAAGGAAGAATGAACTGAAAAGGAATAAGCCGATGGAGGAAGGACAGAGGAGATAAGAACATCCCTAGCCTAGGAGTGCAGGGCCTCCTTACCTGGGCACTCTAGGAGGAGAGATGAGTAATGAAATAGAAGAAGAAGAAGAAAGAGAAGAGAGAGATGGGATGTTGAAGGGACCAGAAGGCCCAACGAAGCATAGTTAGCTTGTAGCTGAAGGCTCGACTAAAGGGGAAGCAAGAATCCGGAGATAGAGCTGAAGAGAAGGTTCACCGAACCCGCTTAGACAGACTCAGGAGGGCATAGTCCTCATCTTCAACATGCCATTGTTCTCTGACACCACCTCGGCTCCTGGCGCGGGCCTTTAAGTGGAGGACAGTAGAGGTGGGAAGAATAAAACCCCAGCAGCATGGGGCGCTGCTCAGGGGTTTAGAAATAGAAAATGTAAGCCTTTCAGGCGTTTCAAGATAGAAATGGGACTCAGACTGACTGGCTAAGGCCGGGCAAGGCTTAGGCTGGCTAAAATTGGATATGGTCAGCAGAGCTCTACTGTAAAATTGTCCAGGAGGATATTAAAGGGAGAAACCACTAGCAAAACAGCTTAGAGGGATAGCCTACCTTCTCATTTGCTTTCTTGTTTGATTTCTCCATTTTTATTTTTTTTTTTCCCACAGATAAAAAATATTTTTTTTTTTTTTTTTTTTAGTAGATGCATGACCCAGATACCAAGATGCCTATAGCAGTCGGAGAGAGTTCCCTCAGCATTTTTTTTTTTTTTAAAAAGAAAGGAACAGACGTACTCGTTCCTCTGCTCTGCAAGATAAGAATAGAGGGGGGAATCAGATTTCAGGGCAACTATCTGAACACGGGATTGCAGGATCAAAACTGAATAGCCTGAGCCAGGCCAAAAAACCCCAGAGGTATCTTGCCATAAGAATAGCAAGAGATAGTTGTGCAGTCTGATCGCCAATGCAATCCACGAGATGGCCCATGAATCTTAGAGTAAGTAATTTTTCTGGATTTTAGAACCCCTCAAAAAAGATATTTTTTTTTTTTTTTTTTTGGAAAATTTAAGGAAATTTTCCCTATATTTTATATAAATGCAGAGAGAGGAAGGAGACGGGAGGTGGAGAAGCCACAGGAAGAGGCACTGAGGGGATGGTGGGCGGGTGTAAGTAATGAATGGTGAAGATACAAGAGAAGATCAAGAATTACGGTAGGTACGTAATTTTCCTATCTTCCCTTGTCAATCTTCACCATTCATTACTTCCTCAAGGAGGTTAAGCTCCTCTTCCCTGGAGGGGAAGAGGCCATACCCTGAGGGAACAGACCCCAGCCTTCTGCTGGTGAGAAACAGAAGGAGAAGACCCTGGCTTATTCAGAAAGCCTAAGAGGAAGAAGAGCTAGGAGGTGCCTCCCGAGGACGCGAGAGACGGAGGGAGCCCTGTAAAGTCTCCCTAGCTCTGGAAGAGAAAGACGGGTCCCCGGAAGGCGGAAGCGAATCACCCCACGCTGGGCCAGGGGTGACAACCTGGAAAGACGGCCATGCCGTCCCGCCTGATGCAGATCGCTGTCCCACGAAGCCTGGAAGCCACCTCATTGGCGTCGTAAGATGCCCTTGCTGGTGTCTTGCCAGCTCCAGGCCTACCGCTGGAGAGGGCAACGGCTTGTCTGGTTTGCTCCGTATTGGGCATAGATGCCAGCAGCTGGGACATCATCGACCACAGATGCCGGTTGTAGGCAGCGTGGTGGAGCCTGATGTGATGCAATACAAGCACTGCGACGAGCAGAAGAGAACACTCTTCGCCTCAGCGGTCGAACTGGGAGAGTCCGAATCCGTGGGAGGTCGGCGCCAGGCAACGGCGCCCAGAAGGAGTATCCAGGTATACCAAACCTGAGGACGGGTTGGGAAGGGAACCTAGAGACTCAGAGGGGCACAATACCTACGCTTGGCAGTCCGCGGGCTGGGGAAGAAGCTGCAGGGACTGCCATGACCGGATAGGACGCCTGGAAGGGATAGGCCAGGAAGGTGCCACCAGATGCTGGGCACTGAACTCACCAAGGAATTCACGTCTCCCGTTCGGTATTGTCTCTTCGAACGTAGGAAATCCGGAGATCCCTCACCATCCTCGAGAGGAAACGCTGATATTCTGTGAAATCAGCATCGGAGGACAGATGAGCAGGGGGTTCCTCTCCCTCGGAGGAGGGAGACGAGGATGATGGGGAACTGGAATGCCCAGAAAACAGGTGCTGCCTCGACGGCGGGAGAAACAGAACTAAGTTGGAGGAGGGTAGGTCGCTACTAGCGGCCGCCCCTCGCGCGCTGGTCGCTCTCGGGGCGGGCGTTAGCAACTTTTTTTTAAAAAAAAAAGCTCCCGTGACGGGTGCGCGCCTCTGGCTTACACCCAGGAAGTAATGAATGGTGAAGATTGACAAGGGAAGATCTACTGTTACAGATGAGTAACCTGTTTATCTAGGATCAAGGATCTATTGTTCTATCTACACTTGTTGCTAGACTCATAGCAGTCCTCCAGGAGATGGAAGGCAAGGTGCACACGCCCTCAATACTTACTTGAGGAAGAGAGATTGGAGAACTGAAGCCCCAAAACCAGCATCTTGGCATGACTCTAGGGCAATGTGGTAGCAGCTGATGAAGGTGTTTGCTGACTTCCAGGTAGCAGCCCTGCAGATTTCCTGGATACGGATGTCCCTGGAAGCGGCCACCGATGCAGCAGTATGGTGGGTGGAGTGAGCTCTTATCCCTACGGGAGGATCCTTGCCTGTCCACCTACAGCAGAGATCAATGCATGATGTAATCCATCTGCCAATCGTCCGCTTGGCTGCAGGTCTGCCAGGTGCGGCTTCAGCATAGGTGACAAAAAGCTGGTGAATCTCTCCCCAAACTTCAGCTGTCCGCTCCTTATAATAAGAGAGCACTCATCTCAGGTCCAAAGTATGGAGCCTGTACTCAACCTCCGAGGTGTAACTGGGGTAATACACCGGCAGAGTCAACACCAGGTTAAGGTGAAACTCAGACACCACCTTCGGAAGGAATTTTGGGTGGGGGCACAGGACAACCTTGACCCTGTGGAAGACCAGGTAAGGAGACTCAAAAAAGAGTGCCTGTAGCTCCCCATTCCTTCTGGCCGATGTGATAGCCACCAAGAAGGTAGTCTTCCACAACAGATGTGACATCTCACACCTGTCCACTGGTTCGAATGGCTTGTCCATGAGCTTTGCCAGTACCAGCGGTAGATCCCACGAGGGTGGTTCATGCACCGAAGGGGAAATATGGTCGAGGCCTTTAAAGAAGTGCCAGACCACCTTCTCCTGCGCCACCATCTACTGACCAGCCTGCGCCCGTTAAGCAGAGATGGCTGCCAGGTGCATCTTAAGGGTCGCAGACCAAAGACCAAAGGTAATCAAAGATACTAGCCACCGGACAGGACAAAGGTTCCAAACCCTTGCCCTGACACCAAATGGAAAATCTTTTCTACTTAAAGGCATAGCACCTCCTGGTCGACTTCTTTCTGGATATTTCCATGACTGAGAGTACATCCTCACAGAGGCCCAAAGCCTGGAACTCCAGCCGCTCAGGAACCAGGCTGTCAGGTGCAGAGATTGAAGGTCCAGATGGAATACCTTCCCGATTGACTGATATCAGGGCGCGGCCTACTAGAAGACGCCTCAGGGGCCTGAAGCTGAGGATATCTGGATACCAGAACTAGCGAGGCCACTCTGGAGCTACCAGGATCACCTGCTCCTTGTCCCTCCTGACCTTGTGGATCACAGGGAAGAGGAGGGAAGGCATAGAAGAGGCCTGGGGTCCACAGCCTCGAGAAGGCATCCCCCTGCAGCGAGCCCTGCTGAGAGGGGTAGGCATGAAACAGCTTCAGCTCTGCATTCTACCTGGAGGCAAACAGATCCACCTGAGGTTTGCCCCAGTGGGAGAACAGGTTGTGTACTACCTCTGGATGGAGAGACCACTCGTGGGATGTCTCGCTCACACGGCTGAGCACGTCCAGCAGTCGGTTTGAGGCTCCTGCCACATGGATGGCTACGAGATCTGCTTTTAGTCGGCACACAAGGGACCAGATGCAGAATGCTTCCCTGTACAGAGGCTGGGAGTGCATGCTGCCCTGCTTATTGAGACAGTACATGGTCATGGTATTATCCATCTGGACTTGCACCATTTGATCCCGAAGGAGCACAGTGAATGCTGACAGTGCCAGTCTGACTGCTCTGAGCTCCAGCAGGTTGATACGACATCAGGATTCCTCTAGGGTCCACAGCCCATAGGCTCAGATTTCTCATATGGGCACCCTAGCCCGTAAGAGAGGCATCAGTCATGAGTACAACCATCAGCTCAGGACAGACAAACAAGATCCCTTCCTGCAAATGTGCTAGGATGGTCCACCACTGGAGAGCGTTCCACATCTTCTGGGTCACTGTGACCAGCTGATCGAAATTACCATGATGCTGAGTCCACTGGCTGGCCAGCTTCCATTGAAGGGGGCACATATGCCACCAGGCCCATCGGACCACGGCAGTGCAGGCCACCATGTACCCCACAAGTCACAGGAAGTCCCGGGCAAGGTGCAAGTGCCCAACCAGAAATGACTGGGCAAAGGAGGAGAGAACCCCCAACCTGTCCATCAGGAGCCTTTCTCTAGCTCGGCAAGAGTCGAGCTCTACCCCGATGAAGCAGATCACCTGCGAAGGTCCGAGTTCCGACTTGGTCTCATTGACCAGGAGACCAAGGTCAATGCAGATCAGGAGGACCAGGTCCCTGGACCTCTCCACCTTCTGTCTGGAAGAACCTGCTATAAGCCAGCTGTCGAGATAAGGCTACAACCGGACCCCTCAACGCTGAAGATGGGCCATCACCACTGCAATGCATTTGGTGAAGACCCTGGGGGCCGATGACAGACTGAACGGCATGGCTCGGAACACAAAGAGAGCTCCCTCTGCCCGAAAGCGAAGAAACCTCTGGTGAGACGGACAGATCGGGACGTGAAAGAATGCATCCTGGAGACCCAGGGAGCAAAACCACATGTTTTACTTGAGAGATGTTATTATCTGTGACAGAGTTACCATCCTGAATGTGCAGGATCTGAGAAATTGGTTCAGGTCATGCAGATCTAGAATGGGGCGCCAGTTCACCGTCCGTTTTGGGACCAGGAAGTACCTGGAAATGAACCCTGGGTTGACGGGGGAGTCTGCGACTCTGGCCTCCATCTCCTTGCAGAGGAGTTGGGCGATGTCTTGAAGAGCCGACTAAGAGTGTGTACGGATACCATTTCCTCCCGTGTGGCGCGGGCTCAGCTTGTTGGGTACTGCTCGAATCCCAGAGGCAGTCCCTGACCTACCGCTTCTAAAACCTACCTGTCTGTTGTAACAGCGAACCAGGCAGAAAGGAAGTGTCAGAACCGGCCCCACAAGGGACGACCCAGAGCTGGTGTTATGGGTACGGGGTGGCCACCCCCATCCTGTCACTGGACAGGCTTGGAGGAGGAGGGTCCAGCTTGGGGACCACCTGAACCCGGTTCTCTGGGTTTACAAGTCGCCGGGGGCCCAGACCTGGGACAAGGGCGCCAAGGTTGAGCCTACGGCTGATGCTGCCCTGATTGGAAATGGGTCTGTCTGGCCACAGGGACAGAATGCTGAAAAGATGACTTCTGCTTTTTGGAACCCTGGAATTCCTTCTGAGCATAAGTCAAAGAGCCCAAGGTGGCACTGGACTTTTTGATGCAGTGGAGGTGACGGTCCACACCTGGGCTGAAAAGGTCGTTACCCAGGAAAGGGACGTCCGTCAGCTTGTGCTGAGTGTCTGCCATGAAGGTTGAGACCCACAACCAAGCCCTGTGGTATATGGCAACTGCGGCCACCACTGAACAGGTGCAGGAATCTCCGAGGTCCAAGGCTGTCTGGAGCTGCTGTTTCACAACTGACAGACGTCCAGACCATGGTAAAGCAGGTTGTCTGTGGGGAGGTAAGGTAGAACCTTATCAACAGAGCCCAGTAGGGCATGAGAAAAGTGTGCCATGACGATGGCCGTGCTTGCCTGACAGAGGCCCAGCGAAGAGGCAGCAGAGACTTTCCGGGCCAAATGTTTCAATTTTTTGGACTCTTTGTCCGGAGGTCTATCGGTGTCTCCCATAATACCAGAGCGCCTGAACACAGACCCAGTCACCAGTCCCTCAGCCGAGGGATGTTCTGTGAATCCCAAAAGGGACCCAATGGGTACCGCATACTTGTGGGCCATGCGGGCTGAAGGTGCAGGGCAGGAGGCAGGGTGCTGCCACAGCTCCAAAGACAGGCCGACAATGGCCTTGACCACTGGGAAGGCCTCAGTCGGTGAATCTCCTTGTTTAAGGATATCAGAGAGGAGGGAGTATTCAGCCCATTTCTGAACGGGTTTTCTAGGGGCATCCCCATGGATTCAGAGAGGAGGCGGAGGATGCCCATTAAGGAAGAAGGGCTTTCCTCCATAGAAAGACTACCGACGGATTCCTTGTCCAAAGGGCGAGAATGTAGGTTGGAATCCTCAGACTCTGAAAAGTCTGGATAAATCAGCTGGCCACCAGAGTCACCCTGTAACTGCCTGGGACTGTCAGGCTTGCGGGTGATAGACAGCCTATGCGATAGGCCCAGAATGGGCCAGGACTCCTTAGGAGTACCTGAAGAAGGCTGCTTTGGTGGCAGCGCCAACACAAAATCGGTGAAGAGACCGGTTTTGGCCGAGCTGGAATGGTCTTGACCGACTCCTCGGGTGTAGGAACGGTGCGGACCGGCTCCTGAGGAGTAGGCATCAGCCTAGAGGGTGACAGCCAAGTAATGGCTGGGGTAGAAGCCGGAGCAGACTTTTGGCTGGACAAAATGAGCTGTTGCCACATTAAATCCTCGCAACGTTGATTGAGTTTCCATCAAAGCCTCTCCTCATCTGAAGAGAACAAAGAAGAGTGGTGGCGGCACCACTTCTTAAAGCGCTTATGCGCCTTCTTCAGCCTGTCGATCGAAGGTGTCCGAGACCTCAACTTGGACCATCGGGTTGCTCAGAAGGTGCCAGGGAAAACCGTGGTTCTTCCTGGTCAGGGATTTGGGCCACGGGGGGAATCTCAGCAGGCTGGCTCGCCTCCTCATTGGCCGGCAGGACCGGGGTCCTGAATAAGGAGTTGGCCTCACTGAATGACGATGGGTCGACTGGGTCGAGGGTAATCTCAACCGGATCATCGTCCTGCATCTTAGCCGGCTGGCCTGACAGGGGTACCATGAAGCCAGCGGCCGAGGCCACAACCTCAACCAAAGTCAAGGCAGCAGATTCCTGGGACCAAGATCTCTCATGGTTCCAGGAGTGTCGTTGGCGAGATGAAGATTCCTTGGGCTCCTTGTCCTTCTTACGGGACCGAGAGGTGTGTGCACCCGAAGGTCCCTCTCGCTTGGTAGGGAGGGACTGGTGGAGCCCAGATTGAGCGGGACGAAGATGTACATGGAAGAGGACAGATCCACAGCCTGAGCCGTCTCCTCTTCGAAGGTCATCTGTTAGAGCTGCTAGGTGGATCCCGCAGCCGCGGAGACTGCCAAACACGCTTCCTTGGATTTGACTGGCGGATTCCATTTTTCCGGTCTGTCCAGCTGCAGTCCTGCGAGACAACAGCTGTTGGGAGCCGACTTTTTTTTTTTTTTAATTCAATCACAGCGAGCAGAGCATCTTTTGTGGTTTAGGTCATGGTTCCCAGAACCACTCGGGAATGTAAAAAATTGCCAAAAATAATTTTTTGGTGTTAAAACAATTGTGGAGAAAGAGACGGAGATCAAGCAGGGTCTACGGTGACACTAAGTAATGGACAAAAGGGGATGAGTGGATGAGCCAAGCGGTCCTTACCTGCGCAAATTCCACATTTCTAAAACACAGATCAGAAGACAGTGCCAACATATATTAACTAAATAAACTTTTAACTTTTTATATAAATCAACAAATCTTTAGGACTTAGCCATCAAATTAACAAGGATTACCATCCAGGGCGACTGCTCTCTAGTGCAAATGAAAGCTCTACCACTCAAATCCTGGGAGGCTCGAGACCTACAGTGAGAGAGAGCATCTTTGAAAAAAGATTCTACGTTCTGGGGCACCATGCACCTCAGAGATGATGTGTAAGTTTGACTAGGCTGTTTTAATTCATCTAGTTAGAAGAGCATCCAATATGGGAAAAGGGTTACCTAAAATGGAATGAAAAAGTATAGGTTCAAAATTTCATAATAACATGCACTGCAGCCATTAGTGATATATTACTCAACCAACCCAAAACAAAAAATATTTCCCCCCAGTTTCACATAATGACCAGTCACAGGATCTCTTATGGTAAGGAACTTAAGTACAGGCAGTTACATGCTGCACAAACACATACAAACTTTTTTTGCAGCAGGTCAAGGAAAAAACAAAACAAAAAACATAACATTTATACAATGAACTGTGAATTTGACCTTTAATACAACAAAATAACCTTGGTTCAGTGCACTATTTTACATCCAATCAACTAATACCGTGCTAATAACACTGTACAAGCTGCCATTAAATACACAATATAAGGTGTAGTAGGGTACAGCATATTAGCAGAACTGTTCAGACTACTGCCAGACATTTTGTTAAAGGCATGGCACCAGGGTCAGTAGAAATATACACAATAGGTACAATTATGTGGAATCACAGGACCTGGTGTGGGGTTCAAAGACATTTTTTTAACATATCACTGTCTTGGGACTTATGAGCCACCCGAGTGCTAATACTGGGTAGTGATTTTAGGAGTGTTATTAGATCCAAGTCCCTAAAGCACAGCATTACATAGAAATATAGAATTTGATGGCAGATAAGGACTGCTTGGCCCACTCGGTCTGCCCATTTTTCCCTACTTACAGTATCACTGCAGACCCTACTCAATTTCTGGCTCTTACTCCCTCCCATTAAAAGGGAAAGAAACCTTGTTGGGCCACTCAGATTCTGAAAGCCCAAGAAAAGATTTCTGAAACAACATATTCAGCTTTCTTGTAGGTGACAAGAATACAATATCTAAATACGCTGAACATTTAATCACGGCAGCAGCCATTTTATGGAATCAACGCAGAAAGTGATGTCACTTGGGGAAAGCTGTGATTAACAAACCGTTTTCTCCTCCATGACATTTTTTGTCTAGAGTCCATAAAATGGCTGCTGCCTTCATTTTTAGATATTTATAACTCCTCCCACAACCTTCATGTAATCATAATACCCAATAAAAATATTTTTTATGGGGTTTCTGAATTTTGAGTGACCCAGTAATATCCACTACCCCTTCAAGATGTGCATTTAACAATAAAAGATTAAGCACAAATTTCTAATTTCAGGAACTCTACTCCACTAGCACTCTGGTGATACTGGAGAGATATCTGTTGCTGTAGAGTTTAAACTTAAACAGTGGATGCCTCCAGGAGAATTTCGAAAAAACATTAGTTGTACAAAATTCTGCTAATATTTCATATTAACTCTATTTTTTCTCCCATTATTTATTACTAGGTCATATGCATGAAAACAGGGGTTTTCTTCCTTGAGAGTCTGTCGGCTCCTATTGTTCATTCCCCATTTGTGTTCATAATATTGTACTTGTGACATGACAGTTATTCCCGTAACTATTATTCTCTGCTACGACCATGTATTGTTTTGCCTGTACCTTGTAATCCTCCCGGGTCGTACCTGAAAATAGGCACTTGACTGTCTAGTGTGCTTACCTGGTTAACAAAAGCTAAATAAATAAAATAACAGGCTGTGAAGTAACAACACAGCATTATGACTTCAAGTGGGAGAATACATTGCAGAGGCAGATGACCTCTAAGAGACAATGATCCTGTTTGTCTTCAAATTTCCACTAATACAAAGGGAGGGAGAGAGGAGTCATCTGTACAAGATATATGTAATACAAACAGAATAACAGACTAATACATCAGGAGTGGTGTGTGATGATACTGTATATACACCCATGGCATGTAATGCCACTTTAACAGAAAAAAAAAAAAAAAATCGAAGCCTAAATGGTTTAAACAGGCATCACACCCGAGGGGGTGCAAAACAAAACAAAAACTTGCGATACTGCCCATGTTCCATAACTGCCAGTTTTAAATGTGGCAGAGGAGCAGAATCTTTTTTTTTTTTAGCCACACATTCTCATTGGCTATAACAGTTTGTTGCTCCATTATACACATTCATGTATAATGAAGACCTACAACCAATGTTTTGGTGGTGTAAAAATTTATAGCCAGTTATTACAAGCTGAATTATGACTAAATATGTTTTTCAAGAGGCATCAGCAGTTCTTTGAGATGTAGGCCTTCTGCTTTGGGGTTACCATGTCTCTTAACTATCATAATTAATTCAGCCCTTCCCTAACCCGGTACAGACCAAGAGCCAGATATTCAAAACACTGGCACATGCAGTCTGGTCCCTTCAGTAAATTTGTACTTTTGGGGGTAGGGGCTGTACAGAACTTAAAGGGACATCACAAGAATCTACAATAAAGGTGCTTCATAACTCAGGATAGTCATTTTTCTAACAAAAAGTATTTTAAAATTCTGCAAGAACAACCAAATTTGCATGTGCACATTTTCAATAAATGGGAGGTTAATATGCTGTTGCTTTTCTTCAAAATCATTACACAGAACATTTGGACAAAGCTAATCTGTGGAAAACAGGCCTGTGCAGATATTTTTTATATATATTGCATAGCCTTCTAATGACCCTACTAAACAGCACATGTACTTTACTACCACCAAAACTATGCAAAAGACTTAGTGGGAGTGTGGACAATATAATCTGATTATATTTTCCCGACAAAAGTCAGTTGAAATCATCTTGACCAAAAAGGAAGAAAGAAAAAAAAAAAGTATGTATTTCTTACAAGCTTCTTCAGGCAAACAGCTGGACATGTCTAGACTGTCTACAGTGTTATAATACTAAATGGATAAATAAATGGTTACAAAAATACAATCTGTAAAACAAAACAATTTCACGACAAATTTAGGTACTTCGCCTGAGCTGGTTAGGACAGCTAACATAATGCCAAGTCCGACCATCAACTATTGTACATTACCTGCTTGACAGGGATGCACAAATAGAAAGGGTGATAATTCCAGTCAAGTTGAGAAATTCTCCTGCCCAACCCATGAATTTTGTATATACTTCTATATACAGTACCAGAATTTGCCCCAAAAACAAGACATACAGTACAAAATGCATTCACCAGAATAACTCTGGACTTCACAGGAGCCCAAACCAGCTAGCTTCACATTTTTTTTTTATGTTTTTTTTCAAGCATGTTTAGCTCATTTAGTCATACTTCTCATTTCTGTAGCTGATCCCAGTGTACTCTTAAAAGAAAAAAAAAAAAAAAAAGCCAGATTCTCAAGCTGCAGTGGCTTACTTTTGCTCAGTGTGGGGTAAGGGGGCCTTCCGCATCATTTTGAGCAACTAAACAGCAGTGGGTGGAGTTCACATGCAAATGAGACAGTGCCATTCACGTTGTTAAGTACCACCGGCATACCTGTCAACACTTCTGCAATGACCCCTAAATACCACCTGAAAAAACAAGTGGTAAGGAGTTGTCAAAGTTCTGCATGAGAGCTCACTTATGCTGGGAGACCAATTTGTTTGAGATCAGATCAGGGAGGAACAAATGTGGATGACAAGGACTAGGGAACACAGAGTCACTAGACTACCAGAGGCAACACATAAAAATTACAGGGTTTGGGGCCCACAGGGCTACCAGGGAGATCATCAGGGGACATTACCAACCACTTTGTCGTTCGGCCAGAAATGGCTCATAAGTACCAGGGGAAGACATTCATCAACAGCGTACAACACACACACACACACACACACACACACACACACACACACACACACGTGTATGTGTATAGCACTGCACCATGCACATACATATACTGTATGTGGCATACTGGGCAACATTACTGTGTGCAAACAGCTAGATGGCTTAATTTGCATTTTTTTTTTTTTTTTTAATTTTCCTTGGCGGGGGGGTAGAACCTTTTCTCAGCATAGCACTTTTATGTACCTGTGCAACAAGGCACCCCTTGCACCCTGTTTTCTGGTGGATAAAACCGTGGCCGACAACTGGGCCCACAGTGTTTAGGAACAGGCCACATGCCGTACAGCTTAAATCCTTATGGAACTGCTGTAGCATCTACACAAGCACGCCATAAGTTCAATCCCTCCCTGGCTAATTTTTAACCTTAAAACTAATGTGAAGTGCTGGTAGTGTCTCAGACTTTATTTCTGTGTTTAAGCCCTCACCAGTTTTAAATAATAAAATAAAGGGATGCCATATGGATGCAGTAACACCGAAACATAGGCACTACTGCAGTTGAACAGTGTGTGCTACCGACATGTAAACAAATGCTGGTAATGTGCCAAAGTCCCACTGCACTAAAAAAAATTATAAGTGTGTGTGTGTGTGTGTGTGTGTGTGTGTGTGTGTGTGTGTGTGTGTGTGTGTGTGTGTGTGTGTGTGTGTGTGTGTGTGTGTGTGTGTGTGTATATATATATATATATATATATATATATATATATATATATATATATATATATATATATATATATATATATATATATATATATATATATATATATTTACTTTAAAACAAAAAACTTTCTTTAAATTGTCACATAAAAGAAGTGAACAGATAGTTGAAAAGAGGTAAAGGAGCATAAAATTACTGTTCCCCAATAATGTAGTAATGAAAGTCTGGAACTGAAACAGCAATTTTCAATTTCTGTGCTATTAATGAGTTTATTACCTTTATTAAATTTTTGCTGCAGGATTCTTTTAAAAGGGAATAAAGTAGCCACAACTTCAGATTTTGAGCTGCAGCGGCATAGTGCAAAATGCACTATAATATTTATTTTCTGTTTTCAAATGTTTTGCCACATGTGACAGTTTTACTGCTTTACAACAGCTTACGTCAAAAAAGGGACACGCGTGTATTTGAAATGCCACAACTGGCAGCAACCACACAAGGAGGTTACACGATCTTCTAGATGGTCTCTCTCTCTTTTGTGCGCCATTTGCAAGAGTCTGTGAAAACGTGGTACAAATCCTGAGATACTTTTGGAGATGCTTTATTTTTTTTTTTATTCCCAAAAGTCACTCCCACCCCATGATCTCCAAGTTGACAGAGCAGCCATCTTAAATCTGTTAAATTGATAAAGTGTTTGACCTAATGGCATTTGTTTGATGGGAGAACAATTTTGTTTAGAGTTTTCAAATGTGATGTCAGAATCGACATTTAGGAGACAATGCTTACATTTGGGGGGTGGGGGTGGACTTTTTCTTAACTAGGCTCTTTCCAGTAGAACATTACCACTGTGACTGGATTGTTTGAATCTATATTCTTAATTTTACCCGTTTTCTTTCCTTCTATAGTGAACTGAATCACAACAGCAAGGCACAGCGATGCCCAGAGGTGACACAGAAGTAATGTCAATGCACACTCTTCTATGCTGGTATCTTTCTACTGCCAACTAAAGTTCAGAGCTGGCTTAGTGGTTCATGGCTGCCTGGACATACCATCTCTCGTGTGGTAGGTATTGGGGGGTGTATGTGTGTGTTTGCATACACCTAGTTAACAGAGAGGGAAATCTTATGCAATCTTAGATTTTGATCACTGTCCTCCTGACACAAAATAAGTACCCGTGAGCCAGTTTAACAGAACCTTATTGAAAGATACAGACAGGAGGCATTTACGTCTGGACCCTTTCTCTCCAGTATCAACTACATGGTGGGGAGGGGGTGGTGGCAGCAAGATCACAGAACAGTGCATTATGCCTACTTCCCATTTTCCTTCCGCAGTTAACAGATGTGATGCACTGTAATACCAAATAAAGATCACAAAAATATGTTTTGTTGGGCTATGCTTTAGAACCAACTACTAATGCCATTGCTACTGTAACAAAAAGATTCAAAAGGTTATCCTCCCCAGTGGATGAAATGTCTGCTACATTATTCATTTGTTCATATTCTTCCTAATGCTATCCCATTTCTTTACATACTGGGCCATTTCACTTCAGTGCTTGCTTTTTGAAATGAAAGGAGAAACAATGTCTAGTTTTTGTGCAGCAATTTCAACACAGTCAAACCTTTGTAACATCATTCTGGGCACACTCATTAAGGCTAGGTCCCAGCTCTACTGTGCTGCTCCTCTTCAAGAAAGCTCCGCTCCTCCTGCTCCATGGCCGTTCACATGCTGGTGTGATGCGGTGGGGCTCTGAGGCGCACTGCAGCTGGTTTCTGATGGTCTGGCTGTCGGCATCGCTGATAGGCCTTCAGGTGAAGCCAGCTCTTCCTGTCTCCAATATGCTTCGCATAACGGGAGATCATTTGTGTCGCACAGACTGTAGCTTTCCAAAGCAAGAAAGCAGCAAGAAAAAGCAAGAGTAGATTTAACCACAAATTTAAAAAAAGTTGAGGCAAAGCAGCAAGAAAACACAAGAAAAGCAAGACCACCAACTTGTTAAGAGAAGAAATTAGCTCAGTCTGGGTTGTAACTATCAACTTTGTAGGATTTGTCTTGGATAAATTACTACAGCTAGCAGGGTACACTCTAAAAAATAAGTCAAGGTAGGTCTATGGCCCACAGCTACTTGCCCGCATCAGCTGGCACATTATACAGATTCCAGTACAACTACTGTAAATGATAGAGGTCAGCACAAGGATGCCTCTGAATACATGCAGTAAAAGGTGGTCAAAATTAGCTTACTTCTCACCCCACAAGGGGTCTAAAACCAATCATGGCTTTAAAGAACCAGGGCCTGGCCTGGTCTGCTGGCGCAGTGATAGCAGTACTGTCTGTGATGCCGGTGACCCAGATTCAGGAATAAGTCTGGGTTGCCGGAGGGCCATTCAGGTGAAGGAGGACTGAGTGACCTAAGGGATGCTGCTCTCCTCCTCCTTCGGGGAGGGATGGTTACCGTACCTGCTGCAGTACTGCCACCTGGGTGACCACGGGTGGCAGTATAGCAAGAGACGCTATGAGGGAGGAGAGGACGTCGGCTGGAGCCAGGAGCAGCAGCACATCTCTGTGTGCACATGCCTACTCGGGCTCCACTGCATGCTGTCATCATCGGGGAGCGGAATCACACTGCGAAGCTGAAAACTCCCCGTGCATTAGGATCTCCTGGACTGGTGGTCACCCCAACTCCTGGCATGATCACCATGGGCACGCCGTGGTACAGAACCGTCCCTTGGGACAGCCCCACCATGCAGGGGCAATCTCGCGGGGTTCATATCCCGTGGTTGGGGCATGTTTGGGTGTCGGGGACGATCCGGAGGCATAGCCATGGCCAGGGTGCCAAGGTGCTAAACAATAAATTAAAAGGAAAAAAAAAAACAAACAGGGCCTTACCTACCTATTAGATGTGCTTTGCGATGCACTGTACGTCTGAACCTCCAAATTAAATGCTGTTCAGACTTGCATCCTCACTAACGAAAATAGGTTTAACAGCAAGCAAACATCCTAGACTTCTACTGTCTGTGTTTTAAATTTATGCCCAGAGGCTCAGGAATCCGATCAGGAGATATAGGTGGCCCTTTCCATACCACCTCTGCAGTGTATAAGAACATTATACAACCTCTTTAAAAAGTATAGTGCATAAGATACCTGCTTCACAGAAAGACTTTTTCATATTGAACCCCTCCCAACAAAGTTATTCAAACAACATGAAGTCTTGCTATATTCTGACATATGCAGTGAGTCCCAACCTTCGAACTGCCCCGGAGATGGAAGAGTTAACTTTCCATGCCAGGCATGGAACACTGAGCTCGAGCTCGGTTGAGACTGTCTGCTGTTCTTCAAACTCAAACCGTCAGATTCTTTACTCCGCCTCACTGAACAGTCGCTCCGGAGATTTCTCCTTCTGCTCGGTTCATTTTGTCGGTTAAAGTTCCGTTTTTCTCAGTTTTCGACCGAATTCAAACCGCAACCTGTCAGTTCAGTCTCTGTCTGTGGTATTTGTGAGTACTAGATAGGTTTTACATTAATTAGATTCTGTGTGGAACTTGTAAACGGTTTATCGGTTCGGTTTGAACAGATCAAGTTGTTTAAAAAAATCTTAATTTGTGATTTAGAGTGTGGTTACGGTTCTAGATAATTTTATTCGCTTTTTTCCACAACCCGTGACACGGTTGGGAACCGATTAGAGGGTCTTGCCTGGTGGATTGCCATAAAAGGGTAAGTTTGGTTAGGACTGGCACTATGTCTGAGAAACCCAAAAGGAAAACCGGACCCACTGGGTTTTAACACTGCAGTGTGTGTGGGGAAGTCTTCGCCAAGTCTGACCCCCACACCACCTGTGTTTATTGTCTGGGGTTTGACCACCTCAATGCAGACTGCCAGATTTGCAAAAATTTCCCTGCAGCTACCCTAGAAAAGAGAGAGCTGGAAGGCTCAGGGAAAGGGAGGCCAAAAAGTCCGCTGAACCAGAAAGCCAGCCTGGTTCGGTTCAAACCGAACCAGAAGGAGTGCCCTCTGACCAGGGCCAGACTTCTTTGGGCAAAAGGAGAGCCGATTCTGAGGAGTCGGTTACGGCTAAAAGAACTAGCAAAGAAAAATCAGCTGGTGTGGAGCCAAAACTTTCCTCTCCAACCGCTGAAGAGATAGCCAAAGCGATCAAAATTGTTCAGTCGCTTTCCCCGGTTCCGACCGAACCAGCACCATCAGGCAGGCGCTCGGTTCGGCCGGTTCAAGAGTATGAGTTAGAGGAGTTTTATGAACCAGAGGAGGAGGAAGAGGAGTATGAGGAAAGTGAATGTGGATTTGAAAGTCTGGATGTGCCCATTGACCCGGACATCTGCCCAGACAGACCTTCAGGGGTTTCTCCTCCTAGGCTTTCTGAGTCCCCCTCCCATTTCATGTTTTATAAAAAAGTGGCTGAAACCCTCCAGCTTCCTATGGAAGAAGCTGTGGATGACCAGGAGGAGCCTGATTATGTAGAAATGATGGATATCCCAGAGTCTAGGAGGCTGTCTATTCCCTTGCACAAATCTTTTGGGAAACAGACTTAAAATTTTAACGACTCCTAACACTACACCTCCTGTGGATAAAAGAATGGACAAGAGGTATACATTGTCAGGCTCAGACACGGAATTCCTTACACAATAATGCAGCCATGTTGGGGTAGTGCAGGTTGCTGCCTGTGATAAGGCAAATATACCCTTGGCTTCACACACCCCCGGACAAGGACTCCAGGAGGATTGATGCCATGGCAAAGAAACAGTACATGGCAGCATCCTTGGGACTCAGACAGGCCAATTATATGGCCTATACTGCTAGGTATCAAAATCCAGATGGGACACTGTTATGGCCTAGCAAAACAGGTCCCTGGCCAGCTTGCCAAGGAGCTGGAGCACGTGGCTGCTGATGGTATTGAGGCATCCAAGATGCAATTCCATGCTGCAGTAGACTCCAATGATGTGTCTTCTAGGTCATGGCTACATCTGTGGCACTTGAAGAATGGCTTGGCTCAGATGTACTAGCCTGTCTGCAGGATACCCAGACTAAGGCCATGGATTTTCCTGTTAGGGTAATTCTCTGTTGGGGAGCAAACAGAGAATTACATGAAGAAAATGGATGAATATAGGACCACCTACAGGAGTGCACAGGCCAAGGAAAGGCAGGCTACTCCTCAAAGGCAGCTTCCCAGGGGCAGGGGCAGGCCGTTTCATAGGCCTTTTTACCAAACCCAGGCCTCTTCTGCTTATGCCCAGAGGGGGTTCTTTAGAGGGAGAGGCAGACGGGGTACAAGCAGGCCTGCTTCCACCCCTCAGCCCAAAGCCCCTGCCAAGCAGGCACCCTGATGGGGTTGCCAGGGCAGATTCTCAGCTACCTGTAGGGGGCAGGCTGGCTTACTTTGTCCAGGACAGGAGTCTCTGACATCAGACAAATGGGTCCTGGAAGTAGTAAGCCAGGGACTGGTTCTCAGCTTCAAAAAGTTTCCAAAGATGAGAACCAGATCCTTTCCACCTGCAAATCCATCAGAGGCACTTGCCCTAGAGGCAGAGGTCTCTTCCCTCCTAGCTCTCAGAGCTGTGGAAAGGGTTCCACCCCTACACCAGGGCAAAGGGTTGTACTCCAGGCACTTCCTTACCCCAAAAACGACAGGAGAATGGTGGCCCATCCTGGATCTCAGATACTTAAACAAGCACCTTTTAAAACCAAAATTCAAAATGGTGACTCTGGGAATTATTCTACCCTCTCTAAGGCCAGGGGACTGGCTAGTGTCCCTGGACCTCAGGGATGCCTACTTCCATATTCTTATCAGAAGCTCCCATTAAAAAGTACCTCAGGTTCGAGCTGCCCTCAGGCCATTACCAGTTCAGAGCAATGCCCTTTGGTCTCACCTCTGCTCCAAGGGTATTCACAAAATGCCTGGCAGTAGCAGTTGCTTCTCTAAGAAGGCAGAAAATTGCCATCTTCCCTTACATGGACGACTGGCTCATAGTTGGCCAGTCCCCAGACCAAGTCAAGTTACACCTACAGATAACTCAGCAACTGCTCACCTCCTTAGGTTTCCTTCTGAATCTTTCAAAGTCAGTTCTACAGCCTGTCCAGCTCCTCACCTTCATAGGCGCACAGCTGGACACAGAGAGAGCCAGAGCCTTCCTTCCCTTGGACAGGGCAAGGACCCTGGTCTCTCTGGCCTCCTCATTCACCCTGCAGGTGTCTCGACCAGCAAGGCATTTTCTACAGCTCCTAGGGCACATGGCTGCGTCTACAGCAGTAGTGCAGGGAGCAAGATTTCAGATGAGGGACATTCAGTTCCATTTGAGAGTTTCTTGGTCTCAAAGGAAGGACCCTCTGACCAAATTGATCCCAGTAACTCGAACCCTGATCCAGGCCCTAAGGTGGTGGTAGGATCAGAACAATCTGAGACAAGGGGTTCCATTTGTCACTCAGTCTCACTCTTTAATCCTTACTACAGATGCATCCCTCTTGGGGTGGGGGGCTCACATGGGCCACCTCACCACCCAGGGGTTGTGGTCCCCTCGGGAATCTCTGCTCCACATCAATCTGTTGGAACTCAGAGCAATATTTCTAGCACTTCAAGCTTTTTCCAAATCTGTTCAGAACAAAGTTGTACAGGTCAGAACAGACAACACCACCACAATGTGGTACATCAACAAGCAAGGAGGCACTCGGTCTACGGCCTTGTGCACCGAAGCAATGAAGTTGTGGTCTCTGGCTTACTCCCTGAACACCTCCCTTACGGCAGTTCACCTCCCAGGCAAGGACAATGTCCTGGCAGATGCTCTCAGCAGGATTTCCAGAGGCCATCATGAATGGTCACTGGACCCCTAGTCTTGGAGGTGATATTTTCCAGATGGGGCACCCGCAGATAGATCTTTTGCAGCCCCAGACAATCACCAACTTCCCCTTTTTCGCTGCAGGCCCCCAGTGTTGGGCTCAGTCCCCCTGGATGCCTTAGTTCTCAATTGGGAAGGGAAATTTATCTATGCTTTTCCCCCATTCCCTCTCCTGCTCAAAGTGCTAGTCAAAATCAGATCTCAACCCTGCAAGATGATCCTGATTGCTCCAGACTGGGCCAGACAGCCCTGGTATCCACTCCTACTGTCCTTAGCAGTCCATCTTCCCCTGTGTCTTCCCGGGAATTACAACATGTTAACCTGTGCTCAGGGGAGGGTTTGGTACCCGAACCTCAAATCTCTCAATCTCAAGGCCTGGCTCTTGAAGAGTTAGAGTTTGCTGATTTATACCTCTCCCAAGGTGTAATGGAGATCCTGAAGGCGTCTAGAAAACCTTCCACCAGGGCTACTTATAATTCCAAATGGAAAAGGTTTTACATATGGTGCTCTGGAAAGCATATTTCCCCAGAATCTGCTGATTTGCCCACAGTCCTGGATTATATGGTCCACTTAAATACCTTGGGGCTGAGGCCAGCTACCCTGAAAGTGCATCTGGCAGCTGTGTCTGCTTTTATTTCAGCAGGTAAGCCCTCTTCTCTTTCTGCTCACCCTGTATTCTCCAAGCTTTTCAAGGGATTGCTTCACACCAACCCTCCATTCAGGGACCCTGCCCCCGCCTGGGACCTTAATGTTTGCATTGCTCAGCTTATGCAACCCCCCTTTGAGCCTTTGTCTTCAGCAAAGCTTAAGTACTTGACTTGGAAAACTATTTCTGGTAGCCATCACTTCTACCAGACGCATAAGTGAATTACAAGCTTTGTCAGTGGAGCCTCATTTTATCTCCTTTCACAGAGATAAGGTGGTCCTCAGGACTAACAGGAAGTTCTTGCCTAAGGTGGTTTCAGATTTCCACCTTAATCAATCTATGTCTCTTCCAGTGTACTTCACTGACCATTCCTCCTCTGGCGACAGGAGGCTGCACAGCTTAGATGTGAAAAGAGCCCTTAGTTACTACATAGAGCATAACAAGGGTCACAGGTTTGACTCCCTCCAACTGTTCCTCACTTATGGTGAGGTTGGTAAAGGGAAACCTGCCACTAAAAGATCCATTGCCAGGTGGATTGTCTCTTGTATCCAATTTTGCTATGGAAAACTGGGTAGGGTTCCTCCCTCAGGCCTGAGGGCTCACTCTACCAGAGGTACAGCTGCTTCTCTGGCTGCTGCCAGGGACATCCCTCTTCTAGAGATATGTCAAGCAGCTACCTGGAAAACAGTTCACACTTTTACCAAGCATTACTCCCTGGACATCCAGGCTAGGAGTGATGCTCGGTTTGGCACAGCTGTGCTTCAGAGCCTATTTCCTAAGTAGGTTCTGTCCCTCCTCCATGGAGGTACTGCTTTGTAGTCTGCATGTGTCAGAATATAGCAAGACTTCATGTTGTTTGAAGAAAAAATTACTCACCTTAGTAATGTTGTTTCTTCTAATGGAGTCTTGCTATATTCTGACCCATCCTGCCCCTCTCAGAACCTCTGTTTTGGGATGTGGGTGGGCAGTGCAGTGTTGGCACTTAGTAGGTGCCCACCTTGTTGCTTTCACTCCTCCTTTCTTGGGGTGAGTTTGGTGTTGTGTTTTTCATTTTTTGGGTCTCCTAACTTGAGTCTTGTTTTGGGACCAAAAAATGTGTTTTTATGTTTAGTAGCCAGTTGGCTAGTGTAGGTTTACAGCTTCCACACAGGACCTTAGTGAATTTAGCTGGTAAAAAGATCTGACGGTTTGAGTTTGAAGAACAGACAGAGTCTCAACCGAGCTCGAGCTCAGCATTCCATGCCTGGCATTGAAAGTTAACCCTTTCATCTCCAGGTAGCTCGAAAGTTGGGACTCACTGCATATGTCAGAATATAGCAAGACTCCATTAGAAGAAACAACATTACTAAGGTGAGTTATTTTTTCTTTTCTCCCACAAACATTTTTTTTTTTTGTGTAAATATGGGTCCTAATTAACTTGACCACTTTCCTATAATATAGGCAATCATGATTTCTAATATTATGCATCCTGGTGGTTAAGATCATATAAACTACAGTAGAACCCACTTAAATCAGGCCATGGTTAATAGGGAGGTCTGCTCTGTGGGGATGTCTGCCAGGGAACCAATTATATGGCAATGCATCAATGCAGTTCACTGGTGGCTTCGGCGGCTTAAAAGGAGAAATCTTTCAGTTTATAAGGACAACTCTTGGTTTACAGGGACACCGTGCTCCATTCGTACAACTCTCCCCTTTCTGCATGCTTTCTGCTGTTCAAGATACTACCCACCCCATATTTTCAACTACCCAACCTTTCAGCTCACCCCCCCCCCACGCCGCTGCAGCGGTCTGTGCCAGTGCTAAAATGGACACCATGCTTCAGTGCAGTGACCAGGAGGTCTACTGCTGAGGTCCAGTAAAAAAGGTACCGTCCTCTTCTAAAGGGTGCAGCAGGGAGGCAAAGATGAATACTGCACATGCCAGTGGGAGGAAAGGGTATGCAAGCAGACAGACATACAGTGGTAATCTTCTGATAATTGGGGCATTTGTGTAACGAGGATGAAAAGATGTCTGTGCAGCCATCTCCACCAAGAGGTTTCCATTGTATTACAGAATGACTGGTATGTCACAGATGTAACACCTGGGATTCTATAACCTATTAAGACTGGGACTGATGTTCAATTCTCTGTCAGAATGAATGTTATAGAAATACAGAATCTGACAGCAGATAAGGACTGCTTGGCCCACCCAGTCTGCACATTTTTCCCTTACCTACATTACCACCACAGCTACAGCTTTCTCCCCCCTTCCTTGCTGCTAGGATTCCTTTGTGCCAATCCCTATACATTTTTGAACCACACCCACTTTTTTTGCTCCACCCCAACACACACCTCCACTGGGAAGCTGTTCCAGGATCTGCCACTCTTTCTGTGAAGGAGTACTTCCTCGCATCAATCCTGAATCTACCCTCCAGCTTCATAGCATGTCCCTTTGTTCTTGAGCACCCTTTTTTCTGAAAAATACTTCCCTCCCATACCTTATCTTCCCCTGTAAGGTATTCAAAAGGTCATATCCCTCCTCTCTCCCAGGGTATATATACTAAGGTCCTTTAGTCTCTCCTCATAGAGCTTTTTATGCAGACCCTACACCATTTAAGTTGCCTTTTTCTGGACCACCTCCACTCTATGCCATTCTGGAGATATGGTCCCCAGAACTGGACTCTAATCTAGGTGGGGTCTTACCAGCTATCTATACAGAGGCCATTTTTGTCTCTGTACAGTGTGACAAACATCTGACACGAGAACAGGTTAGGGAAGGTACATGCAGGAGGACAGACAATAACAAAGTAAAACAATTTATTAAAATCTATAGGCAGAGTCAAAGGTCCTGTTCTACCAACAAAATCCATGTTTCTCTTGGATGTTTCTATACAGGCAGGCAGTAAAATAAGTACAGGAAACTGATAATCCAATTCCTGCAGTTTAATCCAGCTAGTAATGCAGAGGGCAGTAGCTTACTGTGATCAGATGAGCTGTGTTTGGACCCTAGGTTTGTGGAACTGCAGGTTATCCTGTCAAGCCTGCACATCTGAAAAAGCATGGTGAAAAAACACGTTGTGATAACCACACAAGAAGAAACAGCAAAAGTGCTGCTATTCAACCTAGCACACTTTCTTTAGTTTATTATCCAAATATATACGTTAGACTTACGGGGTGACAACTATATATTTTGATATTATATTGATAACATACAGTACATTTTGATACGGTAAAGGACGTGTACTAGGTTGTATATTTATGACGGCGTAGTTTTTGACCATGTTTTTCTGGATCGCTCAGTTCTGATGTGGAACCGAACTGCAGTAATGCTCCACTTAAGACTCTGCATTGTAGGCCCCAAACACCTTTCCTTGTATGCACTGGTGGTAATAGTATACAGACTGGCCAAAAAAAAAAAAAAAAAAAAGAAAGAGGGGGGCTACAATGAAAACAAGGAAACAGAAATGTTGTTGCATCTAAAAGGTGGCAAAAAAGTTTGGCAACAATGCAAAACGTATGCGTGTGTGTGTGTGTGTGTGTGTGTGTGTGCGTGCGCTAAAGAGGCAGAGGTTCTAAGTTTAATAAATAACCTTAGTGTTGCCCTCGAGTCTACATCAAGCCTGACTGCAGAATCCCACTCATGTATTAACATTTACAGCTTAATGCACACAGACTGACGCTTAAGTTACATTAAATTATTTTAGTCTATTAGTTTGTTCTCTCTCTCTCTCCCTCTCAATATATGTGCACATCTAGCAAGGTTTTACAGAGCAAGGACAAGGACCAAAACCAAAAAAAAATTCAAATATAAAAAAAGGACAAGCATGAAAGAAATTAAAACTTCAAAGACAATCTACAAGGTGAAGGACTGCAGATTATTGTAAAAAACAAAACAAAACAGAAATTTACAGAATTATTTTATTTTAAAGAGTAGATATTGTATAGATAAGATTCAGCACATAAAAATATTAAAAACGTTACAATTATATTAGCGTTCACATTTGACATTGAAAAACTAACAATTTGCTCCATGTCACATCACAGGATTCTAAAACAGGGTTTACACAGATACCAGAATTGGGTAGTTTGACTCCAAAGGAACTGCAGGTTAGGTTTTTGCTGTTACATTGGTTAAATGCAAACCGTTCAACATGTTCTGCCTGCTTCTGTTTTGAAGAGAAGTGATCAAGCCCCAGATCTTAAAAGGCAATTTTTTTACATCTAATCCTAGATTCAAAGCCCTCGACAGTGTTGGTTAGAAAAATACTGTATCAGAAAGATTTTGAGGGCTTCTGGTTGAGAAAGAGCTGTGCAAACTTTTTATCTCATGGACATAATTGGCAGAGAATCGTTACAGTTTGCGAAAGTCCACAAAAAAAAAAAAAAAAAAAAAAAAAAAAAACCACTGGGACAATATTTCAAAAGTTAAATTCATACACACACACCATGCAAACTGGCCTCGCTGCATGAAACGTGCAGCAACGGACGGTCACATATTTTAAAGCACAGGTGCAATGAAAAATGTTATTCTAAAAAGCTAGTCTTCGACTAGTTACTGATAATAAAAATATCAGCATACCTGTAAAATATGCTTTTCTAGCCAGCTGCTCTTTCTAGATTGTGCACAATACACTTATTTTCTTGATTCTGACACTAGTCAGATCTACAGTACTGTTTCTAAGCCAGAGTAAGTAGGCATATTTTTCTTTTGAAAAAAAAAAAAAAATTATTTAAAACCGTTATTTTGATCCTGATAAAATTGGACAATTATACAAGAAAATGAAAGTATAAGATGTGATTATAAATCAGGACATCACTTCTCGCTTTTGGCCAATCAGAAGGCTGTATGTACCCCTAGTTATTTTCCTGTGTACAGCTGGCATCTCATGCTGCAAATTGCATCATTTTAATGAAACTCATACTGGATAGAATCACACAGGCACAATAAACCTATGGGAGTCATATTAAAATCACCTTAAAGACCGTTTTCCCCGTTTCTATACAGTGGTTTGGCCCACGACCTATCATGCCTGTCATCTTTCTTCTTCCATTCAGGCCCACACCAGCCACCCCAGCCCCAACCACATTTCCCCTACTAGGAAGCAACACGGAAAGGGGGTCGAAAGGAGGTGCCAACCATCTTTTAGATGCCTAAAGGCATATTTCATTTTTGTTGCATTATCTCCCTTTCCCTCTATGTCCCTCCAGCTTCCCCAGACATCAAGCCAGGTCTCTGACTGCCCTGAACACTGCTGTGTGAGGTGGGTACAATCCCCCACGAGAGAGCAGGCACCCTGGCTCACCACAAGGGGCCTCTGCAATGCCAGAACCAGCAAGTCTCCCTTCCGGGTTGGTTTGGGCTGCACTCCACAGCATTCCCCAGCCCTGGCTGTTCCAACCCCAGCTCATCAAGACTGCTGAAAATCTCAGGTCACTGGCAACAAAACGTGTGACACTTCTGCTGAGCCACTGTGCCCCACACCTTTTTTTTTTTTTTTTTTTTTAAACCTTATGCTGTTGTCTGGTGTCTCAGACAACACTTTTAAATGTATTAGTTGTGTTAGGATTTATAATAAACTAATACACAGGTCCTCTGAGAGGTGTCATTTTCTAAAAGCTTCATCTTGAACAGTCTGTGCAATCAGAACCACTCAGTTTCGATTCGCAGTACTCTCGGCCAGACCTCAGCTGAGAATGGTCATATCATAAAAGACACTGTATGTTGGGCCTATTACCTTATTTAAAAAAATGTAAGTCAGACCCCCCCCCCCCAACTTTGCTGCACTATAACTTTTAGTATGGGAACTGCAGACTTCTATCTCACAACTCAAATTACAGAAAAATCATACTTAGTACTTTTTTCCTCATCAACTTTACAAAAATGATGAGTTTTTCTGCCACATTTTGCAATATCCGTAAAGGTAAAATGCAGAAAGTTTGCACAGCTCTTGCAGTGACTACTCTTACAAGATTAGAAATCAAGCAGAAGCTGCAAAACACCCTACTGCTCTGTTTTAGTCTGAGCTTGACATTTATCATTCCTGGGGTCCTCTGTTTTAGGTGAGCAACTTGGAATCTTGTGTGACAATTACAGTATGTCTAAATTCAGAATGCATTTAGCCAAGACAGATCATCCGAGATGTGATAGTTTGACAGTGTAGTCCTACTGGTACTCAGTTTTATAGCTGGTGTAAGTGAAGCTGGTGGTGGGGGGTACTGTGACTAGATCATGGCCAGAGGCAGACTATGGCTGTGGTGGGATCTGAGTCTGGGATCTTCTGGCTCAAGGTTCTTTTCTCTGACAAGAGACCTCAGTGCCTTCATATGCTAAACAAGAACATGTATAACAATTCTTTGAATCAAAAGAAAAGGGCCACTTAGCGTGTGCGTGGTGCCTGTACTCAACTATACAAGATAGCCAGAAAATAGATGGCACCCACCAACCTCTCATGGATATACCCTACTATAAATATACTGTATGTGCCCAAAGTTGAGGCACTGATGAAGAACCCAGTGATGCGAAACATTAGGTTTCGCTGATTTTCTGTCTGTCCACCTCTTGTGTTGAGGCTCATGCAAGTTTGATGTCTTTTATATCATGTATTAAAATATATTTTAACTAAAAAACTTTGGGCACAGACAGTAGATCTGTTACCAGGTATATACCCAGAGAGACTGGTGGATGCCACTGATTTTCTTGTACAATTAATCTCCTCTGTCCAATTAATCTCCTCTGTGCAATTTGCCCTTTTCTGACTCTACCCCCACATTTTATAGCCTGTATTCTTGTCCATGTGTGCAACGCATCCATGTTGAAACTAGGGTCCCTCTTCATGTCGCAAAGAACACTGAGTTTTATGCTGCTCAGCAGAAGTTATATATTCTAACCAGACACTGCACCAGTATATACCACAGGTAGTCCAGAATGCTTGCTAAGGAACAGGAGGAAGGGTCCAGCCCCTTGCCCCGACACCAAATGAAGAATCTCTTCCATTTAAAGGCATATCATTTCCTGGTAGACTCCTTACGGGATGCCTCAACAATGTTGAGGACCTCATCGGAAAGACCCAAGGCCTGGAACACTAGCCGCTCAGGATCCAGGCTGTCAGGTGCAGAGATTGAAGATCCGGATGGAATACCTTCCCCTGGTTGACTGAGATCAGGTCCGGACAGGCTGGAAGCCGCCTCGGGAGCCTGGAGCTGAGGCTGAGGAGACCTGGTTACCAGAACTAGCAGGGCCAGTCTGGGGCTACCAGAATCACCTGCGCCTTGTCCCTCCTTGCCTTGAGAAGCACCTTGTGGATCAAGGGAAATGGAGGAAAGGCACAGAAGAGGCCCGGTGTCCACGGCCTCGAGAAGGCATCCCCTGCAGCAAGCCCTGCTGGGGCGGGCATGAAACAGCCTCAGCTTCGCATTCTCCCTGGATGCAGAGAGGTCCACCTGAGGCATGCCCCAGTGGGAGAACAGATCTTGTACTACCTCTGGCAGGACAGACCACTCGTGGGACGCAACTCCTATCCGGCTTAGGGCATCGGCCAGAAAGTTGGAGGCTCCTGCCACATGGATGGCAACGAGATCCACCTCCAGGCTACGCACGAGGGACCAAGTGCGGAGAGCTTCCCTGCACAGAGGCATGGATGCGTCCCGCCCTGGCGGTTTAGGTAGTACATGGTCGTGGTACTGTCCGTCTGGACCTGGACCACTTGACCCCGTACAAACTGAGTGAAGGTGGTGAGGGCTAGACTAACCACTCAAAGCTCCAGCAGGTCGATGTGGCATCAGGACTCCTGAGGGAATCAGAGGCCATGCGCTCTGTGCTCCCCCAGATGGGCACCCTAACCCATCACAGAGGCATTGGTTGATAGAGAGACAGTCGGCTCGGGGCGGACAAACGGGATGCCCTCCTGCAGATGAGTTGGAACGATCCACCACTGGAGAGCATTCCATATCTCCTGGGTCACCGTCACTGGCTGATCCAAAAGACTGGAGCGCTGTGACCACTGGCTAGCCAGTCCCCACTGTAGGGGACGCATGTGCCAACGGGTGTGGACCATGCTGGTGCAGGCGGCCATGAGGCTAGGAGGCGCACGAAGTCCCAGGCAGGGCACAATTCCCCAACCTGAAATGACTGGGCAAAGGAGGAAAGAACCTCGGTCCTGTCCGCTGGGAGCCGTGCTCTGCCCCAATGAACTGGATCACCTGCTTTGGCACGAGTTCCGACTTGGCCTCGCTGATAAGGAGGCCAACTTGAGAGCAAACCTGGAGGGCCAGATCCCTGGACTGCTCCACCTCCGGTCTGGAGGAGGCCGCAAATCAGCCAGTCATCCAGGTAGGGGTACACCCGGACCCTTCAGTGTCGCAGGAATGCTGTCACCACTTCCATGCATTTGGTGAAGACCCTGACAGCTAGAGAAAGGCCGAAGGGCATGGCCCGGAACTCGTAGAGGGACCCCTCTGCTCTGAAGCAGAGGAATCACTGGTAGGACAGACGGATTGGGACATGAAATAACGCGTCCTGGAGGCCAGAGAACAGAACCACAAGCCTTGTTCCAAGGATGGAATGATCTGAGCCAGAGTGACCATCCTGAAGGTTTGAGACCTTAGGAATATGTTCAGGTCGTGCAGGTCTAGAATGGGGCACCAACCTCCCGTCCGTTTCGGGACCAGGAAGTACCTGGACACAAACCCGGGGTCTGGTGGAGGATCCACCACCTTCCTGATCACCTCCTTCTGGAGGAGCAGGGCAATGTCGGCTCAATGGGCCGACAGAGAGGCTGCAGACCCCGTAGCCCCCCGTGGGGCGACGGCTCGGAAGGGCGGGGCCTGCTTTAACTCCAGAAGCAGACCCTCCTCCTACCACCTCCAACATCCAGCAGTCCGTGGTGATAGGGGACCAGGTGGAAAGAAAGTGACGGAGCCGTCCTCCCACGGGGGGAACCCAGGGAAAAGCGACGCGGCTTGGGGAAACACCCCTCAACCCGTCACTGGGCAGGCTTGGAGGAAGAACCAGCAAAGGGACCTCCTGGGCCTTTTCCTCCCAGCTTCCTGCTGGAGGAAGCTGCAGGCTTGGCTTTGGGGTGCCAAGTGCGAGCCTGCTGGCCCTGATGCTGGCATTGCTGGGCCGGACGTGCCACAGGGGCAGAAGAGCAAAAGGACTTATGCTGCTGCCGGTGGCCTTTGTCCTTCTGGGCAGACGTGACCGAGTCCAAGGTGGCATTGGACTTCTCAATTCTCTGGAGGTGGCCTTCCACCCCAGGCCCAAACAAGTCGGTACCCAGGAAGGGGACGTCTGCCAACTTGTGCTGGGTATCCGCCGTGAAGGTGGAGATCCACAGCCAAGCTCTGGGGCGCATGGCCACTGCGGCCACTACTGACCGGGCACAGGAGTCTCCAATATCGAGAGCTGTTTGGAGCCACTGCCCTTCCCTGATGCCGCACCTGCTTGACCGTAGACTGCAGGTCAGCCGGGAGATGAGGGATCACCTCATCCAGGGAGCCCATAAAGGCATGAGAGAAGTGCGCCATCAGTACAGCTGAACTGGCCTGACGGAGGCAGAGGGAGGACGCAGCATACACTTTACGCCCGGCACAGTCCAACTTTTTGGACTCTTTGTCGGGGGGCTTGTCCACGTCCCTGGCGTTCCCGGAACGCCGGAAAACGCTATCGGTAACCAACCCCTCTGCAGAGGGGTGCTCCGCGAAACTGGACAGAGACCCGGTAAGGACCGTGTACTTCCTGGCCATCCTGGCTGAAGGAGCAGGACAAGAAGCCGTCCGCTGCTACAACTCCAAGGCTAGGCCAACAATGGCTTCAGCCACGGGAAAGGCCTCCGTGGGAGAATCCCCTCGGTCCAGTATCTCCATGAGGGGATACTTGGATACGGGCTCAAGCTGCATCCTGGTGGACTCCGAGATGAGCCGAAGCAAACCCATGAACGAGGATGGGCTCTCGTCCATCGACTGTCCCCCAGAGGACTCCAGGTCAAGGGGCCTGGAGAACACGGAAGAGTCGTCAGACTCAGAGGAGTCTGCAAATAGCTGCCTAGGGCCTGAGCCACCCTCCACCTGACAAGGACTGTCGGGAGTGAGGGTGACCAACAACCGGTGGGGCAGACCCTAACCCGACCGAGAATCCTTGGTTGGAGCCCCAGATTTCGGTTGTGGAGGCGGGGGTTCCACCACAATTGGCATTGGTGGGGCAGCTGGTTTTGGCCGAACAACCGGTGCCAATTCAGGCACCTCGACCACCGCGAGGGGTAGTTTCGGCCTTTTGGTTGACAGCCACTTAATGGCCGGGGAAGGTGATGGCATCAGCTTGTTCCCGGTCAGAAGGAGCTGCTGCCACATTAAGTCCTCGTAGCGTCGACGCAATTTGCGCCAAAGCCTCTCTGAGGAGGAAGAGGAAGATGAGGACAAGCGGCGCCGCCACTTTCCTCGGTGCTGAGACCGAGACCGTCGGTGTCGGCAGGATCGGCTGGACCGAGAAGAGCTCCAAGACAGTTGGTGTTTCCGAGGGTGGGTCTGGAAGGGAGCAGGGGAAACCTGTTCCTCCCTCACAGCTTGGGAGCCTTAACTGGGGACTCCGCACAGGAGGCATAGGCAAGTCCTCGGTTTCCACTGGGAAACCAGTGAAGAAGGGTTGTCGGCTTCTCCAGTCGACAGCCCGTCCACAACAGTCGAGAAAAACCTCGACCGTCCGATGGGTATCTCGGCCGGCTGACCTGATGGGGACACTGTGAAGCCAGCGGCCTTAGCCGCAACCTCGACCGAAGTCGAAAGTTGACTTCCTAGAGAAGGGGACTTACCCTTCGAGTCCTTCTTCTTGGACCGAGAGGAGCGTCCCGATGGCCCCTCACCTTTCGTGGAGAGGGATTGGCAAAGCTCCTTAAAAGAAGCTGTACAGGAGGAGCCCAAGGAGAGTGGGATAAATGCCGCGACCGAGGAAGATGAAGATGCGGCCTGGGCCACTGCCTCCTCAAGGGCGATCATCTGTTCAAGTTCTCAGCCGAGCCAGCCGCTGTGGAAACCGCCCAACGGACCTCCTTCGACTTCACCGGCAGTATACGTCTCTCGGGGCACCCAAGCTGGAGCCTGGCAGCACAGTCTTAGAGGACGTTTGCCAAGAAGGACTTGCACAACTCGCAGGCATGCAGATCATGGTCAAGCCCGAGGCAGTAGACGCACGTGGAGTGTGGATCGGTCCTAGACATCTTCTGCCCGCATGGGCACCGCCGAAAACCGGGAGTCAATTTGTCCATCGCAGCTGCGAAGCAAGAAGCAGACTGAAGTCTAGAAAACTTTAAAATTATTTTCGGGTGAACCGAAGAGTTTGGATCCAGTTTAAACGCAGAGCGCCAAGGAGGGAACCTGAGCTTCCAAGCGGTAAGGAAGATCTGGCGTCATGGGAAGGAGCCGAGAGTTTTACCACCTGGGTGGGTGGGAGGAGCCAGCTTGAAGACCTTCCAGCAAGATTTAAAGCAGCAAGGAACTTGCCAGACAGTGCGGATGAACAACATATCCATGTCCCTAGAAGTAATGTTTGTTTATTTTTTATGGGTTGGTACTGAACAGCTGGGTGCAGGGTGGAATTAAAATCAAAATTAAACCAGGACATGAGCAGGCAAAAATAAAATACTTGGACTGCAACTTTCTCCTGCGTTTCTGTCCTGGTTTTCATTACATTAAAAATAAAAAAAAAAAAATGAATATACGGGCAACCAAACAACTTGACATGCATTTCCATCTCAGGGTTGCGAAGTCTGCGTGGACACCTCATGGTCCATATGCTTCCATCTCAACCTCTCGAAGAAATACAGCCTTGTTGAGTATGGTTGCCTATACACTATTCTACATACAGCATATCGTTGTAGAAATCATCATGAGGTCGCATGCAGAGGAGTCTAATTTCAGGCTTACGCAAGCAGCAGGATAACAACAATGGAATGAAGATCCATCCAAATGCTCAGAGTGAAAAACAGATTACAGAAAACATATGCACATGTAAACTGAACTGTGTCCAACAAAACAGTGTACGTAGAAAATACTGGATAAAAATAAAAAAAAAAAGACATTCAGTTCAGCAAGTTCACCTTCTGCCATACAGGCAGCTGCAGCAGTCAACTGTGTATGAGGTGGTCGATAATGTTGAATGGGAAGGGATACCAACAGATCTTATGGACACTAGTATGGAGGAAAGGAGAAACTGCTAGTAGCTGAAACCTCTGAGACCAAGGCCAAAGTATATGTCATCCCCTTCCCAGCTTTCTAATTTTGCTATGAATTACTCTCCTTGTGCTCCCCCTTTCCAAGTTAATCAGATACTTTATCCAGTTATATTATTTTCCATTTAAAACTGATTCAACACAAGCTGCAAATATGAAACACACTACTCCCACTGCTTCCATTCACAGCTTGTTCTACAGGTTTACTCCGCTGCAACTGAAACTGAAATGCTTCCTTACACTGACTTTTTACCCACCTCCCCTGCCCTGCAACGTAGGGTATTCCAACAAGTTTTACTGCCCTAAACAAGTTGCAATAAATAAATAAAATTGACCCCAGTCCACTGTATCAATTTTAAACTTTTTAGTGTTAAAAATGATCTCTCTCCTTAGTATTCTTCTCTTTTTAGAGCACACATACCAATTCTGTCCAAACATTATTTGCAGTTTAACCTCTCCATCCCCTCAATTAGACTACGTTTGGTTTTGTTTTGTATTTTTTTTTTTTTTTTTTTTTTTATTTTTTACCTGACTTTCAGTAACTATAAAAATCTGAATAAGCTAGAAAGGCTTCTTCCGGGCCTGCTGACCAGTATAAAAACTCAGAAATGTCACTTGATGTCCTGATCTTGCCCACTTATGATTTACAGATGAAAGAGCCAAGCAACAGATGTTTAGTTCACCCAAAGGAAACCGTTTCCCCCAACTAAAGAAAGCATTCAATAATCAGCATCTATATTTAATAATTGGCTTCTGCATTTTAAGTACATTTAATTATAGAAAGGCTTCAGAATTTATATTAATTTTAAACATTTATAAGACCTATAGCATTAATTATATTTTGCATTCATATTCATAATACAAAGTAGAAACATAGAAACACAGAAAGTGACAGCAAATTGTGGCCCATCCAGCCAGTCTAATTTTGGGAGACTGCCACAAATAGAACCATCATAAAAAATATGCCCACTGATAAAAATCAATTTATAATATTTTGTATTGTTTCCTATTCCAGAATGATTTAAAAAAAAAACAACAACAAAAAAAAACATTCTGTATCAACTTTTCCCCCGGTTTGAGCAGCTGACCACTTTGGTATAGAATAGTCAACCCCCGAGGAGACCTGGGAGTGCAGAAGAAGTAGTTCCTCTCCTTCCTTATGCCCGTTCTGTTAAACTACAAGGTGTGGGCCAGCCCTGTGGCACCACTGGAGAGACTGGAGTTGTGTGTGATCCCCAAAACCTTATGCTACGTGTGAAGGTGGGGCTCTCTGTTCCTTGGAAGAGATGGAGGGCATAGGCTACCCAACATTCGTGCACCCCCTGTTGGCCTACTCAAGAACAGCACTGGTGTTGGCTATGAAGGCAGCCTCTTGTCCTCCTGGTTGGATAGAGGATACAGCTATAGTCACCCCCATCATCAGTGTGGGTGGGGGGCAGGGAAAAAAGTTTAAACCTCCCATAGGGCTAAAGATAACAGACCCAGTTTTCCTGGGTGTGGCAAGTGTCTTACATGAACAGAGCCCCCCCCAACCCCGCTTCATTAATTTTTAAAACAACTTTTTTTTATGCATGTTAAGTGGAACAGCACACTCCAGGCTGTGCCGTAATAACTGCACTTCCTGGGCAGTTGAAGGCCCTCAGCTATGCCTCCAGTCCCATAACCCATTTAGGGTGTGCACCTATTACAGTGTTACCATACACCCCAGCATGTGTTATTGCACACTTATTCCATCCAAAATGGGAAAAAATTTTAAAATAAAAAAAGCCCTGACCTCTATATCTGGATAGTGAAAAGGAAAAGTAAGTTGAGGCTTAAAACAAATTAAAAAAAAAAAAAAGAAGGACGCACTGGATTCATTAGTGAATTGGGCGTGCATTATCTGAGCCTTTCCTTTCAGGTACCTGGTTCATAGCCAACCCAAGTCAGTAGTGGCTTAAATTTGTTATCTAAAGGTTGTTTGATGACCCATTTGAAATTAATTGGGTGTGGGCTGGCCCATCGGCACTGCTATTGACCACGACGATGATGACTTGGGTTCGGAACTGAGCCACAGTCAGTCATCAGGGGCTGGCAGCAGGAGGAGGAAGAGGCAGCATGCCACAGGATGCTCTAGTCCTCTAGGGAGAGGATGTAGCAAGTTCCACCATGCTACCACCACCTGGGTAACCACAACTGGTGGTGCAAGCTGGAGACACACTGGGTGGGTGGGCCCCTCCGAACGTCAACGTGACCACGCCTGTGTGCTTGTGCCACTGCCATCCAAAGCACTGAAGTTTCCAGGAGGGATGGAGGGAGGGAGTCACAGGAACCAGAAAAAGAAAAAAACAACAAAAACAAAAAAAAAAAACCACACACACACACACCATTCAGACTGAGCAGGAGGATTTCCAGCACAATGTCCGAAGGGGCTTGGGGGAATTCCAATGGCCCCTCCATCTTGGGCAAGCTGTGAAGGAGCGAAGTAAGGGGTCAAATCTCAGAGACTGTAGCGGTTGGGGCTGGGAGGGGTCTTCTGAGGATGGGGGCCAGCAGTGTTGAGGAGGAGGAGGAAAAAAAAAAAAACACAACTTAAAAAGAAAATTAATGGTGGTCTCAGGCTAGTGGACAGCAGCCAACATCATGAAGATCTTCAACAAAATAGTAAACTTTGGCATTTTTAAATGACAGGCCAAAGACTGAGCAAGTATAGAATCTGAAAGTATAGTTGCAGAAGAACTTACCGTAACAGTAGATTTTCTAGAGCACCTCTTGGCAGCAGGTCATAACACATGGGACTACAGCTGCAGGCGTAATTTCCTCCGGATTATTTCTCAGCAGTCGACCCTGGGACCTCCCCCAAGCACTACCACGTGGTGTCTACCTGGCAAGTATGAAAAGGGGGAGGTCCCAGCTACTCCCCAGTTCTTTTCCATCCTGGCGACTGAATGGAAAAACATACCAAGGCCTCCGATGGGAACTGAGGAGGGAAATCAAGGCAGCAGCTCATGAAGTCATAAAATACAGGAGCAAGGAGCCCTTCTGAAGTAACAGCAAGGGGAAAGGAGAGTGGGGCTGTTGACCTGCTGCAAGAGATACTCTCGAAGATCTACTGTTACGGTAAGTTCTTACGCAATCATACTATCTTCTTCGAGGCAGTCAGCAGGTCATAACATATGGGAAGATTCCCAAGTAGTTATTCTACCCAGCAGAGAAGGAAGCGAATCATTAGGACTTAGGACAGGAAGACCTGTAGGACGGCCTGTCCAAAAATGGTCCACTTCTTAGAAGCAATGTCTAGACTAATTCTTGGTGAAGGTATGTAAAGTAGACCATGTGGCGGCTTCACTAATATCCAAGGCAGAAACACGCCATAGAGACAGCTATGCCTCTGGTAGAATGGGGTTTTACAACCCCAGTGAGTGTTTTTTGCATTTTGCATGGCTAAATGGAATGCAGTTGGCCAATCATGTGGACAAGCACTGCTCTGAAACACTAACACCCTGGTTTCCAGGAGCAAAAGAAACAAAATGTTGTTCAGTTTTTCGCAACCGTGAAGTACGGAGAAGGTAAATGCTCAATGTTCTATGCACGCAAGAGTGTGAAGGGCTTCCCCTGGATTCGTAGGTTCCGCAAAGTACACTGGTAACTGAATGGTCAGATTTAAAAAAAAAAAAAAAATTCAGAAATAACTTTTGGCAAAAACGACAGGTTTGTGCGTCAAGACACCTGATCATTATGAAATTGCAGGTATATAGGTTTGCACATTAGTGCGTGCAACTCCGAGACACGTCTGCCAGATGTAATGGCAACTAAAAACAGTTTTTCAAGAAAGATAACCAAGGTCACTGGATTCAGCGGGCTCAAATGGACTCGGTCAATTTTTCAAGCACAAAATTTAAATCCCACACAGGGACTGGATCCCGGATAGGGGAATGCAGGTGCAGAATACCTTTTAAAAAAGGTTCAAATCAAAAGTAACTGGGATAAAGGAATATTGCCCACACGTAAATGAAATGTGGCAATGGCTGAAAAGTGGACTCACTTTCACAGAGGAATATTTCAGTCCACCCTCTGACAAGAAGAGCAAATAATCTAAGATGCGCCGAGGGGAACACTCAAATGTTCTAAGTCCACTGTAAATGCCCAAATAGAGAAGCGTTTCCGTTTTATGGAATAGGAAGACAGAGTAGACTGTTTCCTAGCAGCCTGGACAACTTCCGCCACCTTTGGGGATGCCCGGAAGCACGAGAGGACTACGTCCTCAGGAGCAAAGTGTGCAGGTGGAGGGAGCAAAGGTCCAGGTGTAGCAGGCAGCCTTTTGCCTGGGACAGTAAAGCCCGGCAAACTGGCAGAGGTATGGGATCCGGTTCAGAGAGCTGCAGAAGTAGGGGGAACCAAATCGGTCTTGGTCAGAATGGCGCTATGAGAATCATAAGACTCCCATCCTGGACAAGTTTGAGTAGTACGCTATGAATGAGCGGGAAGGTGTACAAAAATCTTCCTGTCCCAGAAAGAGATAATGCATCCCCTGTCCCGGAAAGAGATAATGCGTTCCACCACACAGTTCCAGGACCTCATACGAGAAAGCAGTACAGTGGCAGTTTTGCACACAGGCAAATAGGTCAAACTCCGGTCAGCCCCATAGGTGAAAGATGTTGTTTAGAATGTTGGGTAAGATTTCCCACTTGTGGGCTTGGGCAGTGGATCTGCTCAGGGCATCCGCCAGGGTGTTGGACACCCCCCTTGGATGTGTACTGCCAGAAGATGAATATTTCTCTGGATTGCCCAATACCACACCCTCATAGATCCTCTGCAGAGGGTAGAAATGGGTGCCATTTTGTTTGTTTAGGTAGTGAACCACCGTAGAACTGTCTGATTGCACTTGAAGGCAACCTGGGGGTGGGGAGAAAGAGTTTTGAATGCTTGTAAGGCATAGAGAACCGCCCTCAGCTCCAAGATATTAATGAGGCAGCAAGCCTCCACTGGCATCCAAGATCCATGGGACCCGACGTGCAGGAGATGAGCACCCCACCCCATCAAGAAGGGGCCTGTAGTCAACATGACACTCGGAACAGGAGAACGGAATGGCATGGCTCGCATCAAGCCATCGCTGGACTTCCACCATTATATAGCTCAAAAAGCCAGGGAAAACATCACGACCGGGGCATCGAAATCGTCATCCTTCTGGTCCCATTGGACTCTGAGGGACCAGTGAAGGACCCTCATTTTTAACCTGGCACTGGGGATGTCGGTATCGTGACTGCCAAATGTCCCAGGAGGTGGAGGTAGTCTAGTGCCAAGACTAATCTGCTGGACTCTAATGTGCATGCCAAAGTAATTGGGGTGTCTGCCCCACAGGTGTGTCTAACATTTTATTTATTTATTAAATTCTAATGACCGGGTAGGCTCACTGAGCCCCGAAGGTCCCTTTTTCAGGGGCGACCTAAAGAGACGACATATGGAGAAGTACAGGCAGAAGACAGGTTACAGAGTATATACAGGCAAGTTATGGGTTATAGGTTACAGTCATTCTTGGCATTGATACAGAGCGCAATGGTGTACCAGTTGTAAATTGTTTATGAAAAAGAAACCCTAGTACACTGGTTAGTTAGCATGTTTAGAGGTAATCTGTACCAAGGTTGTACAAGTAAGAGGACTGAGTGAAGAAAGAGGTGGGGGACTTTCAGTTGTTCCGACAATGGCAAGTGCTGGCATCAAGCATGCGGGCCTTGAGCCTGGTGCGGAAGTTCATGAGAGAGGGTGCTTCCTGTACCACTTGGGGGGCTTGTTCCACAGGTAGGCGGCTGTGAAAAAGAATGACTTGCCTCCCACATTGGTCCTGACAATGGGGGTTTCCAGCAGAGTCCGCCCTGAGGTCCCTAGGGTTCGAGGGTTATATTTGGTGGTGGTGATAGCTGTTAGGCTAAGTGGAACGGAAAGCCGGAGTAGCTTGAATGCTAGGCAGAGGAGTGGGTATTGGAGGCATGCATCAAAGGAAGGCCACTGTAATTTGACAAGTGTGTCACAGTGGTGGCTTCTGGGGTGATCCTGGGTAGTGAACCGCGCTACCTTGTTGTACAGGATCTTCATCCGGGTGACCTCCTGCTTGGCCATTCACTGTACTACAGGGGCAGCACAGGTCAGTGTGGGGAGCAGGACACTGGTTGCAATGGAGAGCCTAGCTTCTGGGATAAGCTGGTCCTTTATCCAATACAGGATACCCAGTTTATGGTGGATGGACTTGGTCACTTGTTCCACATGGTTCTTGTAGATGAGACCTTGATCAAGCATAACCCCTAGGTATTTTAGAGAGTCTACTACCTCAATGCTGGTCCCAGAGAGTCAGGTAAGCTGTAGGAAGTTGGTCCTGTCTTGTCCCAGGGATCTGGGTTCGAACAGCATGGCTTTAGTTTTGCCTGCATTCGGGACCATTCTGTTCTTTAGCCAGGCCTCCAGTGATGTTAGATCAGCTTGGAGTGAGGGGCCAATCTCCACTAGGTTGTCTGAGGAATGGTAGAGGACTGTGTCGTCTGCATATTGCACGGCCGAGCGACCCCCACAGTGGAAGTTGAGGCCATTCATGGACAGTGAGAACAGTAGGAGACCAAGGATTGAGCTCTGGGGTACTCCCTCTTTTAGGGGTAGGGTGTATGAGCGCACCCTTCCAGATGACCCTCTGTGTGCGGCCAGATAGGTAGCTCTCAAACCATTTGAGAGCCAATGGGTCTAGGCCCATTTTCTTCAGCTTGACTAGGAGGAGGTTGTGATCGACAAGGTCAAATGCCTTGGACAGATCTATGAATACTGCTCCTGAGGGGGGTGGGGGTCCCCCTGTCCACAGCACTGAGTACATCTGTTGTGAGGTTAGTGAGGGCAGTGTCTGTGCCATGGTTGATTCTAAAACCGTGCTGGGAGGGGGTTTGTAGCTGTTGTGCCTCCAGGTACTCATGGAGTTGGTTATACATGAGCCTTTCCTGAAGTTTTGCGAGTAAACAGAGCAGGGAGACACCTCCTGAAATATCAGGAGGAAATCCTAAAGGCCTCCCAGGTGACAGTTCACTCCCTCCCAGCAGGTTCTGTCCAGTAAGAGAGGATAGTAAGCGCAGACTGCAAAAATGTCTACTGCAGCAGCTGTATGCCGCCACCTGCCAAGGGCCACTTATGGCTCTAATATATTAGAGGCGTTGTGTAGGGTCCATTTTGGATTTCAGACAGATACTTCACCACTATCCCCACCTGGGCGAACAACTGCAGGGTTCGAGAAAGTGTGAGTAACAGCTGTTGGTTGGAGGTTGCTTTCAGGTGTCAGTCGTCCAGGTAGGGAAAGACAGAGGCCATCCCTGTGGAGGGCCGCTGTCCATTTGGGAACCAAGAAAAAAAGTGGGAGTAAAATCCCACACCCTTCTGAGGAAGGGGAACGGATTCAATGGCATTTTCTGAGAGCAAAGCATCTATCTCTGTCCGTAACACCAATGCTTGGTCTGGAGGGGTAGTGAGAGACCCTAGGTAGCAAAGGAAGAGGTATCTCGGAGAACTCCAGTGCATGACCTGTCATGATCAATTGCAGAAGCCACCAGTCGGAGAAGGTAGCTCACCACCTCTGCAGGTACAGGGGGAAAACCTGTCTGGGACGGCCATGGGTAGGGTCTCCAGGCCCACGGCCAGAGTAAGACCTTCAAGCAGAAGGCTGGCTCTGTTGGGGGGCAGCAGGGACATAAGAGGAGTTCTGGGCATTTCTAGGACCTGGCAATCGTAACTGAGGTCCTCTCTTATTGGCAGGTTGCCTCCGGTTCGTGGGGTGGCCCTTGTAGGGACGGCCCCTTAAGGAGCCCCTGAAAATTGTTTTGGCTTTTGGATCGTTCAGGGTCCATACTGATTGAAGGGTACAACTGGAGTCCTGTAAGTCTTTCAATATGTCTTGGGTCTCTGGACCGAACAGCTGAACCCCTTTAAAGGGGGCTTTCAGAATACACTGCTGTATGTCCCGTGAAAATCCTGACACCCTGAACCAGGAATGTCATCCGAGACACACTCCTGCTGAGGATGTATGAGCTATAGTGTTAATGGCATCATAAGTGGCTCTTAGCAGGTGGCAGCACACAGCTGCCACAGTAGACATTTTTACCATCAGCTCTTACTGGACAAAACCTGCCGGGAAGGACTGGACTGTCACCTGGGAGGCCTTTAGGATTTCCTCCTGATATTTCAGGAGGTGCCCCATGTAATTTAGTATATAGAAACATAGAAACATAGACTGACTGCAGATAAGGACCGCTAGGCCCATCTAGTCTGCCCATTTCCCTACCTACAGGATAGGCCGCAGATCCTAGTTAACCAACAGCCTATATCTTCCTGCCCCCCACAAGAATTGCCTTATGTCTGTCCCATGCATTCTTGAATTCTCCCACAGTTTTAGACCCCACAACTTCCTCAGGAAGGCTGTTCCATGCATCCACTACCCTCTCTATGAAATAATACTTCCTCACATTGCCCTGAACCACTCTCCTATCTTTAAATTGTGTCCCCTTGTTCTTGCAAGTCTCTTTTTCTGGAAGATGCTACCCTCTTGGACTTTGCTGATTCCCTTGAGGTACTTGAAAGTTTCTATCATGTCCCCCCTCTCCCTTCTTTCCTCAAGGGTATACATATTAAGCTCCTTTAGTCTCTCCTCATATGGCTTCTCTTGCAGACCCTGCACCATTTTAGTTGCCCTCCTCTGGACTGCCTCTATCCTGTCTATGTCCTTGTGGAGATGGGGTCTCAGAACTGGACACAGTATTCTAGATGGGGTCTCACCAACTGTCTGTACAGAGGGATAACAACTTCCTGTTTTCTGCTGCTGATGCCTCTCCCTATATATCCCAGTATACCCCGGCCCTCCCTACTGCCTTCTCACATTGCTTGCTAACCTTAAGGTCATCTGATATGATTACCCCAGGTCCCTTTCCTGTTTTGTTGTTGTTACTAACTCCCCACCCATTGTGTATTCTTCCCCCGAGTTCTTATTTCCCAGGTGCATTATTTTGCACTTTTTTGCATTGAATCCTAGCTGCCATACATCTGACCATTCCTCCAACCTTGCCAAGTCCCTTTTCATCCTTTCCACGCCTCCTTGTGTATCAACCCTGTTGCAGATCTTTGTGTCACCTGCAAAAAGGCATACTTTTCCTTCCAGTCCCTCTGCAATGTCACTGATGAAGACATTAAAAGGGCTGGACCCAATACTGAACCCTCGGTACCCCACTAGTAACCGCCCTTTCTTCAGAGTGGACTCCATTTACAATTACCTTCTGTGTCCTGTTGTCCAGCCAATGTTTTACCAGGCTACCACCTTGGGACCCACTCCCAGACTGGTTAATCCACTAATAATCTTTTGTGTGGGACTGTGTCAAATGCCTTGCTAAAGTCTATGTAGGCCATGTCCACAGCCCCTCCCTGGTCTACTACTTTGGTCACCCAGTCAAAGAAATCTATTAGATTCGCTGACATGACCTTCCCGCTGTGAACCCATGCTGCCTTGGATCCTGTGCTCCACTGACCTCTAGGTACTCAACTATTCTTTCCTTCAGAAGTGACTCCATCACTTTCCCTACCACAGAGGTCAGACTGACAGGTCTGTAGTTTCCTGCCTCTGTCTTGGTCGCACTTTTGTGAAGGGGAATCACATCCGCCTTCCTCCAGTCCTCGGGTACCACACCATCCTCCCATGATTTATTAAAAAGAGTAGATGTAGGGACAAGGTGGCAGAGGAAAAAACCCTTTGCCCATAACAACCAATTTCTTGGATTCCATATCCAGGGTCTGAGCACTCATGTGCGAGGCCTAAGGACCTACCATGTGTGGCACTGATCACCACAGAGTCTGCCTGAGAAGGAGACATGAAATAGGGGTGATCCACTGGAGCCTGATAAATACTATCAGCCTTACAAGGATTGAAGGGTTCTTGAAAGGTTGCTTCCATGCAGCCAAGATAGCTTCTTCAAAGGCATCCACTAACGGGGATGACCAGAGTGGGGCATTCGCACACCCAAGTACTGAGCCAATTTCTTTCAGAAGCATCCTGCTCAGTGCCCTGGAACCCAGAGCGTTTTCTGGGTGGATCATAATGTCCAAAAGCGTTGGGTCATATGACAGAACCACGAAGCTTAGGGTAAGTTTCCCCTAAACAGAGGAGGTGGCAGAACAGGACTGACGGGAATCCTCATGGGCTATGCCGTCCTCGTCCTCCAGGTCAGTCAGATCCCAGTCCTGCAGGAAAGGGTACTCCAAGACAATGTCCTGAGTGTACACACCCTAGGAGACATGGAAAGAGCTGGCCTTTCTCTAGGCCAAAGGAGGCTGAGAGGGAGCAGAGACCGGAGCCGACCCCTCTTTAGGGGGGCGCGTGGTCTGAGTCAGGTCCAGGATAGTAATTACTAAAGCCTGGACGTCAATCATGGCCATCTACCCAGTGAAAGGTAGCCAGGGCAGACTGGATAAAGAGAATTGGGACCAGCGATGGAATAGGACTAGGCCGTGGAACCAAACGTGGAGCCATCGACAACGGGTGTGTATATGACCCCAGGACTGTCAATGAGGGCACCCGCATTAAGCCCTGTCAGGCAAGGACAGACCATGAAAGCCCCCGCTGTTGACGACAGAAACGTTGACAGACTGCAAGGCATCATCGACGACAATAGTATTTATCATTGTAGGGCCTGAAGCCAGCATCAACTAACAATGGCTAGACATCACAGAAGGGGGAGGCAGCTCTGGAAGCTGCAGTATGACCCCAGGACCCACTGTCAACATGGGGAGAGAGGAGCCCACAATCAATCATCGACTGTGTAGTGGATGATGTAACGAGGCAGTCTTCTCCATACTCACTTTATGTGAAGCCTTCGTCGATGACAAGGGAGCGGTAGAAACATGCTTGGTCTTTGATACATGTTTCTTACCCGGACCCTGTGCCGCTGACATGGAGGGGTCACACGTAGAGCGGTGAGACCCAGAAGAAGAAATCAAGGATCTCTGGTTGTGGAGCATTGCTGCTGCTCCAGGAGGGCAACCTTTTGCTCCAGGAGGAACTCGCAGAGCTGCTGAAGCCTTTCACATTTTGTGGCCTTATTGAACCTGTTGTAGAAGACACAATACCTGGAGTCGTGGTCAGGTCCAAGGCAACACACACAGACTTCGTGGAGGTCTTCCTTAGCGATTCTGTGTGGCCACAGGAACACCTCTATAATAAGGGATCCAAAGACTTGTAGTAAAGTTTGGTCGGCAGAACTCTTCGTTGACGACAGGAAAGCAGAGGTCTGAATGAGGGCTTGTTGCATGCAGGTCGCGGCTGAAAAGAACTGAGGAGTAGCTGGGACCCCCCCCTTTTATACCTGCCAGGTAGACACCATGTGGTAGTGCTGGGGGGAGGTCCCAGGGTCGACTGTTGAGAAGTCATCCTGAAGAAATGATGCCTGCGGCTGTAATCCCATGTGTTATGACATGCAGCAAGAGACTGCCTCGAGGAAGATCTACCCATGACAGGGTTAAGACACATTGTCAGGGCAGTATAGGAACACACCCTGTGGTGTCTGTGTTTAACAGTCATGTGACCACATACTGCAGCATACTTTGATGTCCAGTGCTGTCAGTCATACCAATACCCAACCATGAGATCCAAATTTCCATCAGTTCATTGGTGAAACTGTCATGAGAAGCAATTTTGTTTTGTCAAAAACAAAACTCACCCTGTGTAGTAAACTCTGCAACAACTTGCGCCAACATGAGTTTGTTTGTACTGTATTTTGAATTTTTTTTTTTTTGCCTATAAGCTATATTCTCACATAAACTCTTCCTCCAGATTGCACCTGAACATGAGCCTTGGCTCAGTGTGCCTTTCCTGGTTACTAATTTCTAAAGAAAGAAAGAAAAATATCCATTCCATTCTGTAAATGAGTGCCCGCAACAAATACCACAAAAAATACATTACAGTTTCCCCAGCAGGGCATACTGAAGGTTTGTGACCCTCCATGTCTGAAGCTGTGCACCTAACCCTGGGAGAAATGCAACTTGCATGGGCTGAGCCACAAATGTTTGCTCTGGCCAACATTGCTAATGTGCTTAAGTGGGAAGGGACTTAATGGCGGAAAAGGGGCAAGTGCACCAAATAGATGATGCACCATGTCATGTCATGCTAGGGCCGCCCAAAATGCTGAAGGCTCCTTCTGAAACTGAATGGCCACCTGGGGGTGTACCAACAGAGGGTTACTGGAGCAGAGGCTTAGATGAAGGGTGTAGGGGATTCGGTGACAGTACAAGAGAAGGTTACCAGCCAGTGGACCTCCAGGACTGGCCAGAAAACATGCCAAGTACTAAAGAAATAAGTGATTTAAAGTACAGATAGTGATTTAGCAGTTAAAAAAAAAAAAAAAATCAAAAAAGAATGACAACGCAAATCTAATTCTGGCATCTAAAGATGACTTTCTGACAAAATACAATTTGGGGTTGCAAATATGGTAGCCAGAATTTAACACAAATGTATTTTTATCCCAAAAATTTCTGCTACATAAACTTCTGCGTATGTAAGGGTTTGTTACAATTTCAAGCAATTTTTCACTTAAAATATCACTAATTTGAGATGTGGGCAAACCGTGCCCATCACTTGTAATCTCCAGTGGAAGATTTGGCTTTTGAAAATGACTGAACTGTGAAAAATTCACACACAATCTGGCACAGCATGATTAAGCTTTGAAAAACTGCTTACCGGTGCCAACAGCAATTAGCGCTAAACCCCTCTCTCCCCCCGGTCACTTGTGGGTTGGAAAATCCTGCCCTTGTGCTCTAGATTAGCACGGATTTGACAGTCTTGGACATGTCAAATTCTGAACAAACTGCCTCAGTTGGCAACTTATTCTAAAAGTTCAAAGTATGGAAAAAAAAGTGCTTATAAAATGGAAAGGATAAATTCTGTACCGTGATCACATGGGATGTAGAGTTCAGGGCTAGAAACTAAGTTTTAAAATATAATCTTTCAGATGGAATACAAAAATTCTATCTTTGGTATTCCATCCCAAAAATCTTGCATACTTCTTCAGGTATTTAAACACCCTGGGCTTTTGTATTCATTGCAAAAAGTTTTCTTTTTCTTTAAATCTGATATTCAAAACAGAAAACCAGAAGACCAAAACTGGTATCCCCCCCCCCCCCCAATTTTTGGTATGCTTGAATGCCAAATGAACGTAAAATCTGAGCCCTGCAGTTATTACAGCAGAACGACACATGCCATGTAACACTTCTTACGAGTTTGGGGGCATTTTTATCAGGAAAATAAGACACACCGATGGATGCGTACTATGCTCCACTGCATTGTGTTACTTAAGTGCATTACATAAATATTAACAGTACCTCCCCCTTCTAAAAACACACACACAAACACACACACACAAAAGGAACCTGGACAGAAAAAGAAAAACTATCCATGTTTGACATATAATTAAATATTTACTCCGACACACTCACCTCTTGCCCAAACATTCCAGATTTAACTTTTCAGCCGACAAAAACTTCTACTTTTCAACATAAACTCTCCTACCCTACGACAACTAATTACTGCTTAGGTAATATGGGGTGTGATCACACAACACCCGCTCCCATTCTATCCAGTAAATCTGAACTAACTTGCTAATTAAGAATGAACTCTGTCTAGGCAAGTTAAGGCAAGCAAGGTTTTGTGCATTTTTTTCTTAAAGTGCACTTCGTTATTTTTCAAGATGGCTGATGATATCCATCAGTAAAAACATTTTGGTGGCTGCTCCTGGAAATTACCCATGATGAGGACCACATTTCTCTTTCCGCACGTAACTTGGTTACGTAGACAGAAAAAGGCAGTCACCCATCTAGTCAGTCTCTCACTCATAGTGAGCTTAAGCTGCCAGTTGTCTATTTAAGAGATGTTAAGTGGCAAAAAAAAATCTGACTTTTCCTGTATTCTTGGACTGCAGATTGGCTAAAAAAGCTGCATACTAGACAAGAATTATTTTTTGCCTGGCAAATCGAGCTTCTATTCTTCACAAACTACTAAAGTGGCCTCTGACACCATCACCTCATTTGAGCTTTCCTGGTGACATCCCCAAGGGAGTTAAGAGCTTCTTGAGAGGAGGGTAACCAAAAAAAAAAAAAAAAATTCAGAGTTTGCTTCCCTGAGGAAAAAGTGCAAACAGCAACAGAAGCAATCAGATGGGAGAGTTATTCACAAGGGACGACATACAGGGGTGATTACTAAAAGTGAGCAATTACTCAGACTGGTCAAGTGGCAATCAACAGCAGCATCCACTGAAGCCAACAGGCTTCAGCTGCTAAACCTTGCCAGCTGCTTGGACACAGTTACTGGTTGCCACTTGGATTTTAACCTGCTAACCTACTTTTCTTTTTACACAGGGCATTTTATGTCTGTGCTGTGGCCCTATTTGTACCTGGAAGAGTAATATTCTTCTTCTAGCTCATATAGGTCAATCGCTATCTCATCTCTCAGGGAGATGAGCTTCTTGTCACAGTCCTCCTGCAGGCTGCGCAGCTGCTGGTTGCGCTGGTTTATTGCTTCATTCACCGAAGGAAAATCGTTCAGAATCAGGAACTGTTTCAGATCAGACACCAGCTTCATCAGGGACTCGCCAGCTCTGACCTTTGGGGTGGGAAAGAAAAAGATTCAGAGTTAGAAGTTTCTAAAATGGACTCTGTCAACTCCTCAAGTCCCAAAACTAACACTGAATACAAGTCAGGGGTGAGCCTCAACAACCACACAGAATCTATGCATTCGTTCTTGGATGACATGTTAACATAATATAGTGGATTTAACAAAAACAACTGATCTAGTGGGAGTGTTGGGAGGTGAGGCATTTGGTGTGTGGGAAGGGAGAGGAGAGACAGCCCCTTAGCATTCACAGTAACAAAGTACTGTGGTGATGAAAGGGACTTGGGTTCAGTCATGTCAGGTTCAATCAAGCCCTCCCCCACACCGCTACATGGCTGTGATTATACCCATTCAGTACTGACATACATCCAAGCTTAACAGCCAAAATATCATGTAGAGAGATGTGCAAAGTTGAGAAGCTCCGCTCTGTAGATTAATTTGTGGATTTTCCTCATGTTGTGGAGTTTATCCGCAGTGCGAAGTCTACATTTGCGCAAAACTGATAACTCTATAAAATGCAGAGTTTGGCACAGAAGAAGTTGCTGAAACTAAAACGGACCCTGGTGTCTAGGGGTCCCCCCTGCCTTTCACTGCCAGATAATGCTCATTCCCTGGTGCTAGTGGTCAGTGCCCCCACCACCAATCACCAGCCCAATCTTTACCTGGTATCTAGCGATCCCCGGCCCCCCCAATCAATCATCAGCCTGATTTAAAAAAAAAAAAAAAAAAAAATCTCCCTGGTGTCCAGTGGTCCTCCTCCCCACCCACCTGCCTGACATAATGTTAAGTTTCCTTGGTGTCCAGTGAGTTGCCTCTCAGCCCCTGTAGTATATACCATTTCCTGATATCTAGTAGCCCCCCTCTATCCTCGATCCCCTGTAATAAAAGGTAGTCCACTCCCTGGTGTCTAGTGGACCCCCCCACCCAGCCCAGCTCCCATCCCCAAGCCAGCGACGGCACATCCCTCTGCTCGTTTCCACCATGGCTGCCAATCAACTAAGCTGTCAATGAATGAGTGCATACTTAAAAGTAAGTGTTCATTCACAGACAGCTCAGTCAACAGCTGGTCGTGGTGGAGAGTGGAGGACTGTGCCGGGCACCAACTCGGTGTGGTGGGGCACTATCTGCTGAGCTGGGGGAGATGCTAGACACCAGGGAATGGTATATGCTACAGGGACGGGGAGCATAACCACTGACACCAGAGAGATTTCTTCAACATCGGATCAGCAGGGGACGGGGAACCACTAGACACCAGGGAATGGTATACACTACAGGGGACCGGATAGTGGGGGGTGGGGGGTGGGGGGGGAGAACCACTGGACACCAGGGAGATTTTCTTTAACATCAGCCGGCAATCAGCAGGGGACCACTAGACACCAGCAAGACATCGGGCCAGAGATCATTGGGGGGGCACTAGGCATAACATCGGGCGGCAAACAGCAGGGGGGAAGGGACCACTAGACACCAGGGAATGTTCGCCTTGCTTTTGGTGTTTTATTTTGCACCTAAAAAACCTAAAGCAAGGCGAAGTTACCAATGGCGAATTTGTTAATAAAAAGGTAAACTTCACAAAATGATCCATGGAGGCAAATTTGGTGACTTCACTGGAAATTCGCCAGCGAATTAAAACTTCGACTCATCTTTACTCATGTCATAAAGGAGCTAGGCTGCTCCTATCAGCAGGCGTAAGTTTTTATCACAACAGAACTCAGCAGGTTGCAGGATATTTGTCTCACAGCAAAGTTCAGTACACCAGGGCAGCACAGCAACTGCCCCAGCATCCAACAATTTTAACGCAGTTGTTTAGCCAGTAGTAGCACACTAAACTGAAAGCTTGTTTACAGGTGCAACCTTGGAGCACAGGGAAGTTAAGTGACTTGCTCAGGGTCATAAAGTATGCAAGTGGGGGCTGTGGGATTCAAACCCAGGTCTCCAGATTTGCAGCTCAGAGCCTTAAAGAGCTGCACTATACTGCCTCCCCAGCACATGCATGTGCTTTCTGAAGGATGACGTCACAGCATGTGCAGTCTCATTCTAGACAGAGTATTTTAAAGTGACTGACATTCATAAACAATTTAAATAAAAAGTATCAGTAAGAGTGTGGGGGGGTACAGTGCAGGAATATATAAGGGGCGTCAGGAAGGGGGATGAGGAGGAAAAGACATGGAGAAAGTACAGTTACGTAAGAACTTACCGTAACAGTAGATCTTCAAGAGAGGCTCTTGCAGAAGGTAATTACATATAGGACCGACACCGGCAGGCTGGCAGGACCCCACGAAAAATTCTAGCTAGCAGTCCTCGGCGTAGGGACCACCCCACATCAGGTGACCGAGTCAGGGAGATAACCGGCATAAGGGTTTAAGTCCTGGACGCCACCTTTCCAGTTCTTCCGCCACAGGCCAAAAGAGGCCAGACGCAGAGAGAAGCAGATATTTCCTTAATGGAAAAGAAGCTGAAAAAGCCTAGGGGATGGAGGGCAGGAAGGTGTACCTACGCAGAGCCTCTCCGAAGATCTACTGTTACGGTAGTTCTTACGTAACTATTATCTTGAGAGGGCTCTTGCAGTAGTAATTCATATAGGACTGAATCCCAAGCAGTCTGGAACAATGAGAGGCACCGGGAGGAGGAAAACTACTCCAAAAAGCAGTTCTAGCTGTGCAAGCCTCAACATAGGAGGCCTTGCAGAGCAGACAGCCCGAAGCCTGCTCTACGGCGAGAGGCAACATCCAAACTGTAGTGTTTAGTGAAGGTATGGACGGAAGTCCAGGTGGCGGCAGCGCAGATGTCTGCCGCAGACACATTCTTGAAACAAGCCGCTGAGGCAGCTACTCCTCTAGTGGAGTGGCCTCTTACTTGACTTGGAAGGGTCTGGTTGTATTTGTCATAACAGAAAGTGATGCAATGAGCCAACCACTTAGACAGGCATTACTTGGAAACAGCATGGCCTTGTCTTTTGTGAGCAAAAGAGACTAACAATTGATCAGTCTTTCTGAGATCCTTCATCCTATTGGTGTAGTATCTCAGAATCTGGTGAACATCCATAGTATGGAGAAAATATTCCCCTTGATTAGAGTACTGCGTAAAAAAGGCAAGTAACTCTATGGACTGATTTACAGTAGATTCAGCTACTACTTTAGGAAGAAACTTAGGATTCGTGCGAAGAGCAACTCGTTCCTTGTGAAAAATCAGGTACGGGGTTTTACACATCAGGGCCTGGAGCTCGGAGATTCTCCGAGCAGAAGTAATGGCCACCAAGAAGAGAGTCTTCCACGAAAGGAACTTCAAATCTGCAGAAGCTACAGGTTCGAAGGGAAGGAAATACAGGTTACTCACCTGTAACAGGAGTTCTAGGAATGGTATATGTTGTTCATCCACACTATCTGGCAGGTTCCTTGCCGCTTTAAATCTTGCCGGAAGGTCTTCAAGCTAGCTCCTCCCACCCACCCGGGTGGTAAAACTCTCGGCTCCGCCCCATGACGCCAGATCTGGCCGCTGGAAGCTCAGGTTGTGCGTCGAAGCCGGGAGGTCGGGTGGGTTAAGTGTGGATGAACAACATATACCATTCCTAGAACTCCTGTTACAGGTGAGTAACCAGTATTCTGAGAGACTTATGGATATGTTGTTTATCCACACTATCTGGCAGACTCTAGCAGTTCTCCGGGAGGAGGCAGGCACACCCCTAATACTTACTTGGGGAACAAAGATTGGAGAACCGAGGCCCCAAAACCAGCATCCAGGCGTGACTCAAGGTCGATGTGGTAGTGGGAAATAAAGGTGTGTGCCGACTTCCAGGTAGCAGCCCTGCAGATCTCCTGGATAGGGACATCCCTGGAAGCAGCCACCGATGCAGCAGTATGGCGGGTAGAATGAGCTCTTATCCCTCTGGGAGGCTCCATGCCCGCTAACTCATAGCAGAGATCTATGCAGGAGGTGACCCACCTGCCTATCGTCCGCTTGGCTGCAGGTCTGCCAGGTGCGGCTTCAGCGTAGGTGACAAACAGCTGGCGAACCTCTCCCAATTTCAGCCGTGCGCTCCTTATAATAGCGGCGCCTTCTAGGGTCCAGAGTATGGAGCCTATATTGAACCTCCGAGTGTGATTGGGGTAGAACACGGCAGAGTCAATACCTGATTAAGGTGAAACTCCGACACCACCTTCGGAAGGAATTTCGGTGGGGCGAGGACAACCTTGTCCCTGTGGAAGACCAGGTAAGTAGACTATGCAAGCGCCTGGAGTTCTCCCATCCTTCTGGCTGGCGTGATAGCCACCAAGAAGGCGGTTTTCCACAACAGGTGGGAGACCACACCTGTGCATTGGTTCGAATAGCTTGCCCATGAGCTTTGCCAGTACCAGCAGTAAATCCCACGGAGGTGGGGTTCCCGCACTGGAGGAAATGTGATCAAGGCCTTTGAAAAAGCCGACCACTTTCCTGCGCCACTGACTGCCGACCGCCCGCCCGATAAGCAGAAATGGCTGCCAGGTGCACCTTAAGGGTCGTCGACCTAAGCCCTTGACTAGATAGGGACCATAGATAGTCCAAAATGCTTGCCACAGGACACGAGAAAGGGTCCAACCTTTTCCCGACACCAAATGGAGAACCTCTTCCATTTGAAGGCATAGCATTTTCTGGTCGACTCCTACGGGGCGCCTCAGCGTTGAGGACCTCGTCGGGAAAGACCCAAGGCCTGGAACTCTGGCCGCTCAGGAACCAGGCGTCAGGTGCAGGGATTGAAGGTCGGATGGAACACCTTCCCTGATTGACTGAGAGCAGGTCCGGGCGAGCTGGAAGCTGCCGCGGAGTCCTGGAGCTGAGACTGAGGAGATCTGGGTACCAGAACTGGCGAGGCCAGTCTGGGGCTATCAGAATCACCTGCGCCTTGTCCCTCCTCGCTTTCAGCAGGACCCTGTGAATCAGGGGAACGGGGGGAAAGGCGTAAAAGAGGCCCGGGGTCCACGGCCTCGAGAAGGCATCCCCCTGCAGCGAGCCCTGCTGAGGCGGGCATGAAACAGCCTCAGCTTCGCGTTCTCCCTGGAGGCAAACAGATCCACCAGAGGTGTGCCCCAGCGGGAGAACAGGTCTTGTACTATCTCCGGCAGGAGAGACCACTTGTGCGATGCAGCCCCTATCCGGCTCAGGGCATCAGCCAGGGTGTTGGAGGCTCCTGCCACATGAATGGCCAGAAGATCCGCCTCCAGGCTGCGCACTAGTGACCAGATGCGGAGAGCTTCCTTGCATAGAGGCAAGGAGCGCGTCCCGCCCTGGCGGTTTAGATAGTACATGGTCGTGGTATTGTCCGTCTGGACTCGGACCACTTGACCCCGGAGAAACGGAGCAAAGGTGGTGAGAGCTAGGCGGACCGCACGGAGCTCCAGCAGGTTGATATGGCATCGGGACTCCCGTGGGGACCAGATGCCGTGCGCTTGGTGTTCCCCCAGATGGGCACCTAACCCATCAAAGAGGCGTCGGTCGATAGAGACGTCGGCTCCGGGCGGACAAACGGGATACCCTCCTGCAGATGGGACGGAACGTCCACCACTGGAGAGCTGCCCACATCTCCTGGGTCGTCCACACGCCGCAGGTCCAGAGGTCGCAACGCTGTGACCACTGGCCGCCAGACCCCACTGAGGGGGCGATGTGCCAGCGTGCCCAACGGACTACGCTGGTACAGGCCGCCATAAGACCCAGGAGTCGCAGGAAGTCCCGGCAGGCGCGATTGCCCAACCAGAAATGATTGGGCAAGGAGGTAAGAACCTCGGCCCTGTCCGCGGGAGCCGTGCTCTGGCTCGAAGAAAGTCGAGCTCTGCCCGATGAAGGATATCACCTGCTTCGGCTCGAGTTCCGACTTGGCCTCGTTGACCAGGAGGCCCAGTTGAGAGCAAACCCGGAGGGCCAGATTTCTGGACCGCTCCACCTCCAACCTGGAGGGGGCTGCTATCAGCCAATCGTCCAGGTAAGGGTACACCCGGACCCCTCGGCGCCGCAGGAAAGCTGTCACCGCTGCAATGCATTTGGTGAAGACCCTGGGAGCTGAAGAAAGGCCGAAGGGCATGGCCTGGAACTCGAAGAGGGATCCCTCCGCTCTGAAGCGGAGGAATCTCTGATGAGACGGACGGATAGGGACGTGAAAGAACGCGTCCTGGAAGTCCAGAGAACAGAACCACATGCCGTGTTCCAGAGATGGTATTATCTGAGCCAGAGTGACCATTCTGAAGGTTCGAGACCTTAGGAACTTGTTCAGGTCGTGTAGGTCTAGATAGGGCACCAGCCCCCGTCGTTCGGGACCAGGAAGTACCTGGACACGAACCCTGGTTCTGGTGAAGGGTCCTCTATCTTTTATCACCCTTTTCTGAGGGAGGGCGTGTCAGCTCGTGCAGCCTGTAGGATTCTGGGGACCCCAAAGCCCCCCGCGAGGCGACGGCTCTGAAGGGTGGAGCCTGCTCGAATTCCAGAGGCAGGCCTCTTCCCACCACCTCCAAAACCCACCTGTCCGTGGTAACAGCGGACCAGGCGGAAAGGAAGTGTCGGAGCCGTCCCCCCACGGGGGGAACCAGGGGCGAGGTGACGGGGATGGGGGTGACACCCCTCAGCCCGTCACTTAGCAGGCTTGGAGGAAGGACCGGCCTGGGACCACCAGGGCCTTTTCCTCCTGCTTCCTATTGAGGAAGCCGATGGCTTGAGCTTGGAATACCAGGTCTAGCCTGCCGGCCCCCCAGCTGTTGTTGGGCGGGCGTGCAGGCGGGAGTAGAGGGCCGAAAGGCTTAGACTGGGCTTATGACCCTTGTCCCTCTCTTGGCAGGCAGACGAATCAAGGTGGCATTGGATTTTCGATCCTCTGGAGGTGGCCTTCCACTCCAGGGCCGAACAGGTCTGTTCCCAGGAAAGGAGCGTCCATAGCTTGTGCTGGGTATCGCGGTAAGGTGGATATTCGCAGCCACGCCTGCCGACATGGCCATAGCGACCGCCACTGACCGGGCACATGAGTCTCCTATATCCAGAGCAGTCTGGAGCTGTTTGGCTACTGCCCTGCCTGATCCGCACCTGCTTGACCGTAGTCTGCAGGTCAGCGGAAGATGAGGAACCGCCTCATCCAGGGAACCCAACAGGGCATGGGAGAAATGTGCCATGAGGGACGGCCGAACTGGCCTGTGAAGGCGAGACAAGAGGCAACATACACTTTCACTCCGAGTCAATTTCTTGGACTCTTTGTTAAGCGGTTTGTCTACGTCCTGGCATTACGGCAGCGGAAAACACTGTCCGTGACCAGCCCTTCAGCCGAGGGGTGTTCAGAAAACCCGGACAGAGAGCCAGTAGGGACCACATACTTCCTGCCATCCTGGCGGCGCAGGACAGGAAGCGGACGCTGCCAAAGTTCCAGGGCCGGCCCGACAATGGCTCGGCCACTGGAAAGCCTCAGCGGGAGAATCCCTCGGTCCAGAATCTCGGTGAGGGATATCTGGCCCGTTTGGATACGAGGTTCAAGCTTCATCCCAGTGGATTCTGAGATGAGCCTAAGAGTCCTAGGAAGGACGAGGGCTATCGATCCACTGACTGCCCCAGAGGACTCCAAGTCAAAAGCGCTTGGAGAACAGGGAGGAGTCATCCGACTCCGACGAGTTGTCGAATAGCTGCCTGGAGCCTGAGCCACCCTCACTTGCAGGCTTGTCAGGCGTGAGGTGACCGACAGCCTCGGGGAAGGCCTTGGGCCAACCGCGATTCTTTCATCTGAGCCCCAGCTGTCGGCTGAGGTGGAGGCGGTTCCACCACAATTGGTGGGGCAGCGGAATAGGTCGGACAACTGGCCTGGAAACAGGCTCCTCGACCACTACCTGGTCGGTGGCAACCACTTAATGGCGGAGAAGAGGCCTGAGCCGGCTAATGGCCAGAAAAATTGTTGCCACATGAGGTCCTCGTATTTCGGGCGTGGCTGCGCGAAGCCTTCCTCCTCGGCCGAGGAGGAAGAGGAAGCGGCGGCGCACTTGCCGCGGTGCGAGACCGTCTATGTCGGAGGGAACAGCTGGACGCGAAGATGTCCGAGACCGAGAATCCTCGGCTGGGCCGAGGTCGGTGAGGCGGGGAGCCGAGATCGGCGATCCCTGATTCGAGTCGGCAAAACAGACGGCTCCTGATTTACGTGCAGGAGAGCCGGCGATATCCTCAGCCTCACCGGGGGAACCGGGAGGAGGAATCTCGGCTTCTCCAGCCGACAACCCGTCCTAACGGGTGAGAAAAATCTCGACCTCATCGGAAGGAGTCTGTCACCTGGCCTGGCCAGGGGGCACAGCGTGAGAGCCAGTGGCGAAGCGAGAGTGGGCCGAAGTCGAGTTGTCGGCGGGGAGGGATCTTTCCCGCTCCCAAGGCGTCGGCGATGAGACTTACTCTTGAGACTTCTTGACCGATGAAACGGACTCGAAGAAGTGGACCTACGCCTTTAGTTGAGAGGGTCAAGCAAAGCTCATAAAGGAAGCTGAATATGAGGTCCGGCGATAGAGGACAAGGCATGAAGAAGAGGCGCGGCCTGGAGCACTCCTGCTCTTGAAGGCGACAGCCTCTCTAGTTGTTCGGCGGATCACCGGCCGCAGAAACCGCCAGTCGGGCCTCTTTGGATTTGACGGGAATCTTCTTCGGGGCGCCCAAAGATGTAAGCAGGCAGCACGGTCCTCGAGGGCGTGGGCAGAGAAGGAGGAACACAGGTCGCAAGCCTGCTGAGTCGTCTGCTCCTGGCCAAGGCAATAGCATGCAGTCGTGGGTCCGTCCGAGACATCTTCTGCCCACAGGGACATCTCCGAAATCCGAGTCAATTTGTCCATAGCAGCTGAAGGAAGAAGACCGAGAAAGTTATAAAAATTTTTCTCTTTTTAAACTGAAGTTTAGGCCCAAAACTTAATCGCAGAGCGTTAAGGAGGAACCGAGCTTCCAAGCGGTAAGGAAGATCTGGCGTCCATGGGGCGGAGCCGAGGTTTTACCACCGGGTGGGTGGAGGAGCTAACGAAGACCTTCGGCAAGATTTAAGCGGCAAGGAACCTGCCAGATAGTGTGGATGAACAACATATCCATGTCCCTATAAAATGCGTTTCTAGAACAAAATTCAAGTCCCAAGGAGGGGCAGAGAGTGCGGACGGGGGCCTCAGGTGGAGGACCCTCTGAGAAGGTCTTAGAGACCTCCAGTTGAGCGAAAGCCTTGTCTGCGAAGGGAACATGATAGGCCGAAATGGCCGCCATGTGTACCTTCAGAAAGAAATGACTGAGACCCAGGTCAAACAGATGATGAAGATACTCCAGCAGAAGCCCCGCTGAACAGGAGAAAGGTTCCACGTTCTTGGAAGCAGCCCAGATAGTGAATCTTTTCCACTTCATGGCATAAGTAGATCTGGTGGAGTGTTTTCTGAACTCCACCAAAACCTCCGCCACTTTGGGAGACACCCCAAAACGGGATTGAGCTAAGTCTGCAGGAGCCATGCATGTAGCTGAAGGGATTTGAGGCCTGGATGGATCAGGGTCCCCTGATCCTGGGTCAGTAAACCTCGAGATAGAGGAAGAGGAAGAGGAGGATCCTCAGAGTATTGTTGTAGAAGAGAGAACCAAACTTGCCTGGCCCAGAAAGGAGCAATCAGAATAATTTGGCTCCTTCTGAAGCTAGTTTCTGCAAGACTCATGGGGATAAGTGGAATTGGGGGAAAGGCATAGACGAATCTGTCCTTCCAGTCTAGAGACAGAGCGTCACTCCAAAAAGCACCTCGCTCTGGAACGAGCGAGCAGAAGACAGGAAGGGGATGCAAACAGATCGACCTGTGGTGTTCCCCAAAGTTGGAAGATATTGTCTAGGACTCCTTGGTCCAGTTCCCACTCGTGAGTCAGAGCAGAAGAGCGACTTGGCTTGTCTGCCAGGCTGTTGTCGACTCCCTGAATGTGAATTGCCGTGAGGTGAAGGTCATGTTGTGTTGCCCTATCCCAAACCCTCACTGCCTCCCTGCATAGAGGGTAGGACCGAGTCCCTCCCTGTTTGTTGATGTACCAAACCACGCATACGTTGTCCGTCTGGACGGCTAGGTGGCCAGGAATTATGTATTGGTGAAGGGCTTGGAGAGCATACAACACTGCCCAAAGCTCAAGCACACTGATGTGGACAGCTTGTTCTAGCTTGGACCTGGAGCCCTGGGTCCGATGAGGGCCTAGATGGGCTCCCCAGCCTTCGCACGAGGCGTCTGTGGTTAGAGTCTGGGAGGAGGAGACGAGAAGGAACTCCTGAAACAGGTTCTCGAACCATCCACCACTGCAAGTCTTGAAGCATCGGCGAGGAGACCAGAACGGGGTGATCTAGGTCGTCCACTAACTGATCCCATTGGGAGCGTAGAGTCCACTGAGAAATTCTCATGTGGAGTCGAGCGTGAGGAACTGTCGGTATGGCAGCCGCCAAGAGCCCGAGAAGGCGAAGGACCGACCTTGCAGAGATCCTCCTGTGGTCGGACAGCAGACTTATTTGGGTCTGGAGGGTGGACGCCCTGTCCGGAGGCAGGAAGGCCTTGCCCATGGTCGTATCAAGAATCGCCCCAATAAACTGCAGTCTCTGGGATGGGACCAGATGAGACTTGGAATGGTTGATGGCAATACCAGGCAGGCAAAACCTGCTGGGTAAAGGAAAACAGCGCCCAGCAGTTCACTCCCTGGGCGAACCGCCAGGAGCCAATCATCCGAGTAAGGAAAACCTGCACTCCCCTGGAACGCAGGTGGGCCGCCACCACTGCCAGACATTTGGTAAATACTCGAGGAGCTGAGGATAGACCGAACTGGAGTGCCTTGAATTGGTAGTGGTCCCCCTGGAACGCAAAACGAAGGTATTTGCGGTGGGATGGGCAAATGAAAATGTGCAGGTAAGCATCCTGCATATCCAGAGCAACCAGCCATTGACCCGGCCGGAGGAGGGGTGGAAGGCTCTGCAAAGAAAGCATCCTGAACCTTTTGTATTTCTACAAAAAGATTCAGGGAACTGAGATCCAGAATTGGTCTGAGATCTCCAGTCTTCTTTGGGACCAGAAAGAAACGGGAATAGTAACCCATCCCGTGCAGATGAAGGGGGATGGGTTCTATTGCTTGTTTCAGCAGTAGAGCTGAAATTTCCTCCTGGACCAAGAGAAGATGTTCCCTCGAATACGACGACTTCAGAGGGGGGTGGCGAGGTGGTTTCTAATGAAACTCTATCGAGTGTCCTTCTGCAATGAGCTGAAGCACCTAAGAATCTGTTATCCTCTCCCAGCCCGGAAGGTGGAGGGAAAACCTCCCTCCTACCAGTTCCTCTGGGGAGTCCAGAGGCTGTGGGGAGGGAGGAGTCAGGTGGTGTGGGGCAGCACCGCAGCTGAAGTACCTGCTGCTTTTTTGGGTGGGGGGGGGCTTAGCAGCTGTGGGGGCCCGGCGTTTTGTGGCCCGCCTTCCCTGGGGTTTCGCCTTCGGCTAATTCCATCTGCGAAAGGGAGGGTACATGGAATCAACTGACTTCAGTGCCGTCCCCTTCTCTTGCAAATCGGTGATGATGTCCTTGACATCACCCCCGAAAAGCACCGACCCCTGGAAGGGTGCTTCCTGGATAGCAGACTGCACCTCCGGGACCAACCCTGACACGCGGAGCCAAGCATGATGCTGTAGGCCAACAGTGAAAGCTGAGCTCCGTCCAGCAGTGTCCACTGCATCGTATGTCGCATGAAGCATGTGTCGACTGGCCGAATGAGCAGAGCGGACAAGATCAGCCAATTCCTGCTTGACTTGGGAGTCAGGCAGGGAGTTCAACTCTACTTCCACCTGGGTCAGAATGGCCTTCTGGTAGTTCCTTGTCAGTTGGCAATGAGCTGAGATGTTTTGCGTTGGTCGACCGGCCGTAAGCTGTGCTAATCACAACAGAGTCGGCATGAGGGTGAGAATCCAGGAAATCAACACCCTCTGGAGCCTGACATAGCCTGTTCGACTTCCTAGGAAGTGGGGTTAAAGCTGACGGTTGTTTCCATATGGTGGTAATGAGGTCAGCGTGAGGCTCTATCCAGGGTGGCACCAAGGTAGGAGCGGTCACGGGCAGATCCAGATGTTCAGCGAGTTTCAGACGCTGAGAATCTGGTTCCAAGGAGTGCCACTGATGAACCTCCTGGATTTTCCTTAGCAACTCCATAAAAGAGGGATCTTCCGGAGAAGACTTCAGAGGAGTCCTTGGCTTGGGCTTCAACGAAGAGCGTGGCTCGTCGTCTCTCTCAGAGCAACCGTCGGAAGAATCCGAGGAGTCCGAGGGTGAAGAGGAGGAGGAAGAGGAAAGAAAGATTCCCTTTCCCGACCCTGGGGAGGAACGGACCCCTTGGGAAGCCTCCGGGAAAGCGTGTCCTGACCCTCTCTGGACCCAGATGGAAGAGCCCTGCAGTCCAGAGGTGGTGAGGGAGTGTGCCGCCTCGGACGTACGGGAACTTGAGACGGCACAGTCGTCAGAAGGTGGCTCTCGACCTCTTTGGCGAGCCGAGCCTTGGCCTCAGCCCACCAGGAGGCCAGAGTCTCCTGCAGGTCCACCGGCCGCTGTGAGGGTGGTGGAGGAGGAGGTGGGGGATAAGGATACGGGTTGTACCCATATGGAGAGTATCCAAAACCCGGCTGTGGAAAGCCCGGCGTTGGGTATTGTGGCGTCAGGTACTGTGGTGTCGGAAAAACTGGTGTCGGGTACTGCGGCGCTGGATACTGTGGTCCCGGTACATCGGTCCGGATGAAGACAGGGCGTGCAGGTGCAGGACTGCCCAGCCGAAGCGGCTTCAGGCGGATCTACATTGAGGGCCCGGTGGAGGGGGGACATCCAGAAGTGGGATGTCTCCTGGAGTCGTTCGAACCGGCGTTGGAGGCCCTGGTAATGGAGGTACCTGGCGTCTGATGAACCGGCGTCTGAGGAACCGGCATCCGGGGAGCAGACGTCAGATCCGGTGCACCAACCGGAGGACAGTCTGATGGAGGGGGAAGATCTCCAGCATCACCCGGGGATGGAGGGGAAAAATCCATGGGGTCAGGCTGGGGGGACTCTGGGTCCCCAGGCGGCAGCGAGCTGCAGGGGCAGGTGCGATGGGCGTGGGGGTCCATCATCTGTTCCATCGCTGACCAGGCGGGCGGGCGGCGGGCGGCTTCGTGGCTCGGCGGGCGGAGGAGCAAGCATCCGGCTTATGGAAGCCTTCACCAGAGGCAGGCCAAGGAGAAGGATTGGCCTGGTCCGATAGAAGTGGAGGCTGCGCCTCCCGGGTCGTGTGTCTTACCAGCCTTCTCAGCGTGGGCCGGAGGAGCCGGCGCCTGACTTACGGAATCGCCCGCCCAGTGAGCGCTGCAAGCCTCGGCCAAACCAGGCGGGAGGCCTCCAATTGCCGGGCGCCCGCAAGGCGATCACCCGAGCCAGGCAGGCGGACCGCTAGCCTAGAAACCTCTGAGGCAGCCGTCGGCGGTCCCTCGGAGGACGCCACCTGTGTCCTGGCAGCTCCCGAGGGAGACGCAGTAGAGGAGCCCTTGTCCTGGTGCCTCTCCTTATCCTTCTTCTTCTTCCGATGGCCTTCGGGGGAAGTGGACACCTGCCTCAGTTTTTTGAGCTCTTTCTCCATTGAACTCATCTTTTTCTTCAAAATATGGGCTTCCAGGGATTGCTGCCGCCTTTTCCAGGTAGCCGCGTTGAAGCTGAGGCAGTGCTGGGACTTCTCAACCGGGTGATCGGGGCCTACGCAGAACAGGCACAGGGAATGGCAGTCCTTGTGCGGTAGTTTGACGCCGCACGAATCGCACTTTTTTGTGCTCGGAGGGTGTAGGGGACGACATACAGACGATGGTAACCGACGTTAGTCAAAAAAACAAATTATTTCAGTAAAACCAAAGAAGACTGGGCTGACGAAGCACAAACTTTTCCGCGAGGCGCTGCACGAGCCAACGGTGGGAAGAACTGGAAGGCAGGCGTCAGGGACCGCCCCTTTATACAGACGTCTCCAGACGCCGGTCACCTGACGTGGGGGCGGTCCCTCGCCAGGGACTGCTAGCTAGAATTTTCTCCTTGAGGTCCTGCCACCTGCCGGCGTCAGTCCTATATGAAATTACCTACTGCAAGAGCCCTCTCAAACTAAGATCAACGTCTTCCAAGTAAGAAGACATAGCTTGCAATCCGTGGCTGGTTCAAAGGGGTGGCAGCGTAAGCTGCTCCAGGACAAAGGGTAGATCCCAAGGTGGAATCGTATCCTTAACTGGAGGTCTAAGGTGGAGAATTCCTCTCAGGAAGGCTCATGCCGTATCCAACTGAGATATGGTGCGTTGGCCTATAGGACAATGATAGGCTGAGATGGCACATAGGTGTACTTTGATCGAGGAGTAGGCCAAGCCTGTCTGAAAGAGAGACAGGAGATAGTCCAAGACTTACTTTTCTGGACAGTCTAAAGACGAAACCCCCTGCGCTTGAGCCCATAGACAAAAACGGCAGCATTTCATGGCGTCAGTAGCAAGAGTGGCCGGTTTTCTCGCGGCCACCAAAACATCAGCTACCTCTTGCGAGACCCTGTGTCACAAAATGGCTATGTCTCTAGGAGCCAAGTGTGCAGGCTCAGCGAACGAAGGTCCGGGATGGACCTAGGAGCCCTCCTCCTGAGACAACAAGTGAGCTGATTGGCAGAGGCACCGAAGGTTCCCGGGATAGCTGATGTAGTAGAGGGAACCAGATCTGCCTGGGCCAGAACGGCGTGATAAGTATCAGTGTCGCTTGCTCTCTGCGAAGTTTCAGAACAACCCTCTGGATCAACGGAAGGTGGGGGGGAGGCATAGAGGAATCTGCCCGCCCAGGAGAGGGACAACGCGTCTCGCCAGAAAAACACCAGGCCCTGGATCTAGCGAGCAAAAATTAGGCAGTTTTACGTTGGATGGGGACACGAAAAGGTCTAACTCTGGTGTGCCCCATCTGTGAAACAGATCCTCTACTACCTCCTGGAGTAGTTCCCGCTCGTGGACTCTGGCCTAAGAGCGGCTCAGGCCATCTGCAATGACGTTGTCCATTCCTGGGACATGAACAGCAATGACGTTTGCGCTGTGTTGCAAAACCCAATCCCACACCCTCATGGCATCCCCTGCAAAGCGGGTAGGAATGGGTGCCTCCTTGTTTGTTGAGGTAATACAAACAGACAATTCCGCGGTGATGTAACAGAAGAGTACCCGGTGGAATCTCAGACTGGAAGGCCTGCAGGGCGTAAAGAACTGCTCTCATTTCCAAGATATTTACGTGGAGAGGAGTCTCTTGGGCTGTCCACAGGTCCCGAGACCAGACACCGTCGAGGTGTGCACCCCATCCGAGCCCTGAGGTGTCTGTGGAGAGCGTCACAAATTGGAGATGGCGCAATGAAGGGGACCCCTGCCGATAGATTCTTCGGATCTAGCCACCATTACCAATCCCGGATTACGTCCTTCGTGATCCGGATTGGAAGCTGCAGATGGTCTTACTTCTGATCCCACTGGACCCGTAACATCCACTGGGCGACCCACATGTGGAGACGAGAGCAAGCGGAACTGTCGCAATGGCTGCAGCCATGTGTCCAAGCAGGCAAAGGACCAATCTGGCAGGAACGGTCTTCTTCGCCAAAATGTCCCTGATGAGGGATCTGATGTGTTCCGTTCCGTCCTGGGGAAGAAAAGCTTTCCCCTGGACGGTATCCAGAACTGCGCCTATGAACTGCAGAGTCTGCGACGGAACCAAGTGTGACTTCTCTTGATTGATCATGATGCCCAGTATCTCGCACAGAGACTGAGTATAATGAATGGCGGACATCAAGGCCTCCCAAGAAGGTGCCATGAGAAGCCAGTCGTCCAGGTAGGGGAACACGTAGTGGTCTTGTCTCCTCAGAGTCGCCGCTACAACCGCCATACATTTTGTGAATACCAGAGGTGCCGATGACAGTCCGATGGGGAGGGCTCGGAACTGATAATGGTGGCCCTGGAACTCTAAGCACAGAAACTTCCTGTGCGCTTGAGCAATGGGTACATGCAGGTAAGCATCCTGCATGTCCAAGGATGCTAGAAAGGCATCTGTGAACAGTCACCACGCGGCTGCTCTTGCTTCGTTTTCAGCGTGTATCCATTTTTTAAAATGTTGCCAGGATTCTCTTCTTAAAAAATATATTTCCCTGCCTCCGTTTAAACGCAGTACCAGACAGATGCTAGCTAGAGGTTACTGGTGCAGGACCTCTAAACAGTGGCAGCAGACATAGGGTGGTAGGAGCTCTAAGCACAAATTTCATCCACTGAATCTCCCGGTGCAACATTAAATGACAAGCTATACCGGGAGAACTGCAACCAACAGTTGGGGGGTGCCATAGACCGAATGAAACAAAATCATACAGTGGAACCAGCAGGCATACAAAATAGAACAAAATTCATCTACTGTACAGACAGCGCCACTTGTTGGATAGACATAAAAATAACTTTTTTTCTATAAATATACTTCCACACACAATAAAACAAGTAAAAAAGTTTACAAAAATACTTTTTTGTATTTTATTTTCTTGTACTTAAACATTAGCCATTGCATAACAGGAATAATGCACTCCAGGGTGTGTGTCATGCTGGAATAACATCACTTCTGGGGTGATTAGATGCACTCTGCCTTTGGCCTCGTGCCTAATCACCTTAGGCGTCGCGTTATCCCAGCATGACACACACCCCGTCATGCATTATTCCTTTAGTATAACCTACCCCATCCTTTTTACTCCAGCAGCACTTGCATACTACCTCGAGCCTGCTCCTGGCACACTCATGCACAATAATGGTTCTGTTGTATTATTACTGTTTTGTACGTTTACATGTTCTTTTGTACGATTTTGGACATGCACTGTAATTTACCCAATGTTTCACTACTGTTTATTGTACAATACCTTGTGTTCCAATTGTTGCATAATCTTACAATCCTGTATTTTTTGTACTACCCATGTACTAATGTAACTGATCATCCTTTACAACCCTATGTAACCCCCTTCCCCTCAGGTCACACCGTGAGATGAGCAACTTGTTGTTCAGTGTTCCCTCCTGGTGAAACATTTCAGTAAATAAACAGGCCACTAGAGGGGTTAGAGGGGGGTATCAGTGTCCCGGAGGGCTTTATCCAGAGCAGCTACGCTACCCTTAAACCAACCCTCCTGGTGGAGGCACCCATTCACAGAACTCAGGCCCCTCGAGCTGCACTTAGTCACGCACGTAGGGGTAGTAACTCTTGGGATAGCGCCACCTAGAGGGTTCACAAAAAACACACAGGCAAGTGCACTCTATTGGACAGGCGGGCATGCCCACACCAAGCCCCGCTCCGATGTGGAACTTACTGAATCTGGCCTGCACACTCCAACGGTTGCTGAGGCAGCTTAAAAGCACCAAAATAAAAAGGGAGGCCCAGCCATAAGACAGTGGCCCAGAATCTGACATCAGGATGTATAAAAGGCTCAGTAAACAAAAACGCTGCTGGCCAAGTAAAGATTTAAAAAAAAAAAAAAAAAAAAAAAAGAGGCTCCATTAACCAGAAGGCACGATGACCCCACTCTCTCAGAGGAAAGGCCTCAGGGAGGGTGGGGGTGGGGAAAACGAGCTAGTGATGCCCCCCCCCCCCCAACTAAGAAACGGTGCTAAACAGCATGAATACTACCACTAAAACCACTCAAGACAAAAGAAATTGCACAGCAGGTGCAGCTCACATGTAAGCTAGGATAAGATATAAAAACAATAGGAAAACCGAGGACACCACACATGCCGGGGTTGGGATGAGAAGGACCAGAAGAAACCACACACACACACACAAAAACACAATACAAGCTCTGATTAGCTAACTACACACCCCCTTAACAACTACTGTTACTTACCTGAGGCACCAGACTAAAATCACATAGACAACACCCAGCTATTGGCAGTGGTCCCCATACAGGCACTGGAATGGGAACTTCTAGCAGATTAGCCAATGTGAAAGCCTCTTCTAACAGGCATGAATCTGAAGTTTTGGGGTGTTCCCTGCAAGGAGGTAGACTCAATCTGCCCAAGAGTTGCACAATCCCGAAAACAACAACAAAAAGATAGACGAATCTTCCTGAGAACTCAATGCTCGTACCCCATCCAGTTGTACAGCAAAGACTGAGGTGGTGTTGTGTATGGAATGTTCCCTTCCCTAGGATTCTATACTCCTGTGACAGCTTTGGGCTGTATCACTACCCCAGTGGGGGAGCACATTAACCCATATGTATTAACTACCTTCCCCACTGACAACATGAAGCGCTACATAAAGACAGAACTTTTGAGCTATGGAAACAGACCGAACACCTTTTACACATTCTGACACTGTGGTTCCAACGCCCATGGCTTCAGCGGTTATTACTCTAAGCAGTGATCTAGTCCAGGCAGCAATCCACCACCATAAGCTTATCACATAAAAGGGGAACCGGGCCATTTTTCAGTCTGGGTGTTTGAGTGGTCTTGTTTGCATCAGCCCAGGTTCACGTAACTGGGCACCTCCTACGGGATGGAAACATGCAACCAAACAGCATCCTTCCATCCTCATGGGCTGCCCCTGTAAATAGAAGGGCCGAGGCCTGTAGTTCAGTAAAGTGGCCCATCAAGTGCACGTCCTACTGGGACCTCTACTTTAGCCAGCCACATTCAGCCTTCGGGGCTGTCATGTCATTTTGTTCTTTCCACGGGGTCTTGTTTCCTAAAGTCAAGGTTCACATACCTGGGTTCCTAGTACAGGGTGGATACCAGCAAGCAAACCAGCATGTTGCACAAGTGTCCGTACATCCTCATGGGGCCTCAGTGAACTGAGAAAGAAACACTTTGCAGACATTTGTTGCTTTGTAAATTTAACTACTATTACTACCAATAGCTGTGACATCTGTGAGGGTGTTTGGGGCAAGCTTAGTCTATCTGCAGATGACACAAAGCTCTGTTGGAAGAACGACCATGAATAAGGAGTTAATAAATAAGACAGAATTTGAGAAAACTGGGGAACTGGTCTAGTATTTGGCAGTTAAAATTCAATGCTAAAAATTGCAAGGTGATGGAAACAGTAGTAAAGAATCCTGAACAGTTTATTACATTGACTGGATACCTAGAGAGAGCATGGAGGAAAGAGACGAAAAAATTACTCACCTTAGTAATTGCTTTTCTTCTCATGGAGTCTTGCTATATTATAACAATAGCAGTCAGCCACTGCAGCTGAACTGCCCCGGAGAGGAAGGAGTTAACTCCAGAAGATCTGGAGTTCTACAGCGTGAGGGCGCTGTGCCCAAAGCTCTATCTGGCAGTTTCAAATGAAACTGTCAGATCTTTACAAGCTAACATCAAAGGACGGAAAGTCTGTGTGGAAAAACTACACTAGCCCATGGCTACCTACTAGTAGTAATAACAACAATATAAAGAACAAAAGAAACACTCAGAGCCATAATAACAAAATTGATGGTATTATGGTTCGTTTTACCACCCTGACAAGCAATATGAACCCCCTTCCCCAAAGACTCAAGTCCAGGAAGGGGCAATATAAATAACCTAAATGAAACAATCTAGATCCCTAAACCAAAGGAAAAGAGGGTAAGGAAAAACTACAATGGCATGACACAGTGCTTGCACCAATTACGCCACCCTACCGAGTAGAAGTTCTGAGAGGGGTAGGAGGGAGGTGGTTATAATATAGCAAGACTCCATGAGAAGAAAAGCAATTACTAAGGTGAGTAATTTTTCTTCAAACACCATGAAGTCTTGCTATATTATAACAATAACAGATTACACAGCAGTACCTCCATGGAGGAGGGTCAGAACCTACTTAGGAAATAGGCTCTGAAGCACAGCTGTATAGCCAAAACATCTCTCCTGGACTGGACATCCAGGAATAATGCTTAGTAAAGGTGTGAACTGTCTTCCAGGTAGCAGCTTGACAAATCTCCAGAATGGGGATGTCTCTAGCAGCCGCTAGAGCGCAGCTAGTACCCTGGTGGAGTGGGCCCTCAATCCTGAGGGGTAGTCTACCCAGTTTCTGATAACAGAATTGGATACAAGAAACAATCCACCTTGCAATTGTTCTCTTAGTGGCAGGTTTCCCTTTGCCAACCTCGCCATAGGTAAGAAAGAGTTGGAGGGATTCGAACCTATGACCTCTGGTGCGCTCTAAATAGTAGCTTAAGGCTCTTTTGACATCCAAGCTGTGCAGTCTCTCACCTGAGGAAGAATGCTCAGTGAAAAATACTGGGAGAGAGATAGATTGATTCAGGTGGAAATCAGAAACCACCTTAGGCAAAAACTTTCTATTAGTCTTAAGGACTACCTTATCTCTGTGGAAAGAGATAAAATCTTCTTCCACTGACAGGGCCTGTAGCTCACTTATGCGTCTGGCAGAGGTGATAGCTACTAGGAAAACGGTTTTCCAAGTTAAATACTTGAGCTCTGCAGAATACAGAGGCTCAAAGGGGGGTTGCATTAACTGAGCAATGCAAATATTCAGGTCCCAGGCGGGAGCTGGTTCCCGAAAAGGAGGGTTAGTATGAAGTAACCCTTTAAAAAACTTGGAGAACACCGGGTGAGAAGAAAGGGAGTCAGGCTTCCGCTGATACAAAAGCAGAACAGCTGCCAGATGAACCTTCAGGGTAGCTGGTCTAAGGCCTAGAATTCAGATGGACCAAATAGTCCAGTAGAATGGGAAGATCAGCAGATTCTGGGATAATCTCCTCTCAGAGCACCAGATGGAAAACCTCTTCCACTTAGAATTATAAGTGGCCCTAGTGGAAGGCTTCCTTGAAGCCTTTAAAATATCCATGACACCTTGAGAAAGGTGTAAGTCAGCAAATTCTAGCTCCTCAAGAGCCAAGCCTTGAGGTGGAGGGATTTGAGGTCCGGATACCACACTCTCCCCTGTGCACAGGCCAATAAGTCGTGGACTCTGGGCAGGCTCAGGGCAGGGTGGACTGCCAAGGACAGGAGCCGAGGGTACCAGGGCTGTCTGGCCCAATCTGGGGCAATCAGAATCACTCTGCAAGGTTGAGATCTGATTTTTACTAGTACCCTGAAAAGGAGAGGAAAGGGGGGAAGGCATACAGCAACTTCCCTTTCCAGTCCAACAGAAAGCGTCCAGAGGACTGAGCCCAGAACTGGAGGCCTGCAACAGAAAAGAGGAAGTTGGTGGTTGTCTGGGGCTGCAAAAGATCTATCTGAGGAGTGCCCCATCTGGCAAAGACAGACCCCAGCACTTGTGGATTCAGAGCCCATCGTGATGGCCCTGAGAAATTCTGCTGAGGCGTCCCGCCAGGACATTGTCCTTCCCTGGGAGATGAACCACTATCAGGAGGTGTTCAGGGAGTAAGCCAGAGACCACAACTTCATTGCTTGGTGCACAAGACTGAAGACCGAGTGCCCTGCTTGTTGATGTACCACATTGTGGTGGTATTGTCTGTCCTGACTTGAACCACTTTGTTCTGGACAGAATCTGAAAACACCAAGAGCTAAAAAGACAGCTGAGTTCCAAAAGATTGATGTGGAGCAGAGACTCCTGAGGAGACCATACCCCCTGAGTGGCAAGGTCGCCCAGGTGAGCCCCCCACCCTAACAGGGAGGCATCCGTGGTGAGGGTGAGGGAGTGAGAAATGGGAATGAAGGGAACCCCCTGTCTTAAATTGCTCTGGACCTGCCACCAGTGGAGGGCTAGGATCAGAGTTTGAGTAACTGGGACCAACTTGGTAAGGGGGTCCTTCCTTTGAGACCAATAGGCCCTCAAATGGAACTGAATGTCCCTCATCTGGAATCTTGCTCCCTGCACGACAGCTGTGGAAGCAGCCATGTGCCCGAGGAGTTGCAGAAAATGCCTTGCTGGTCGAGAGACCCGCAGGGTAAAGGAGGATGCCAGGCGATGAGTCTGTCCACCCTTTCCGAGGGAAGAAAAGCCCCATAACCTTGTGTTCAATTCTGCGCCTATGAAAGTTAGGACCTGAACTGGTTCCAGAACTGACTTTGGTAAGTTTAGCAGGAATCCCAGGGAAGTGAGAAGCTGCTGGGTGACTTGCAAGTGGGTTCACCTGACCTGGAGACTGACCCACAATGAGCCAGTCGTCCAGGTAGAGGAAACAACAACCCTTGCCTTCTTAAGTGAGCCACTACTACAGGAGACATTTTGTGAATACCCTTGGCGCAGAGGTAAGGTCAAGGGCATTGCCCTGAACTGGTAGTGGCCTGAGGGCAGTTCGAACCTGAGGTACTTTCGTGAGAAGGCCTGATCAGAACATGAAAATAGGCATCCTTGAGGTCCAGGGAAGCTAGCCAGTCCCCTGGCCTTAGGGAAGGCAATATCATTGCCAGAGTCAACATTTTGAACTTTGGATGGTTGTTCAAGTATCTTAAATCTAGAATGGGCCGCCATTCTCCTGTCTTTGGGGTAAGAAAGTATCTTGAATAAAGCCCCTTGCCCTGATGGCAAGGAGGAACCCTTTCCACTGCTTTGCAGTCCAGCAGAGCAAACCTCTGCTTCCAAGCAAGGGCTTCTGAAAGTTGCAGGTGGAAAATGCCTGGCTCTCATCTTTGGAAAGTGTTTGAAGCTGAGAGAACCAGACCCTGGCCTATTACCTCCAGAACCCATCTGTCCGTGAAGTTAGGGACAGCCAGTTCCGGCTGAAATAGGCCAACCTGCCCCGACTGGTACAGGAGAATCGGCCCTGGACACCCCATCAGGGTGCCTGCTTAGCAACAGCCTTAGGCTGAGGAGGGAACGGTCTACTTGTGCCACGTCTACCCTGCCTCTGAAGAAACCCTCTGCAAGACAGCAGAGGAGGCTTGAAATGGTAAAAGGCCTGAGAAAGGGCCTGCCCTCACTCTGGGAGCATGCCTTTGTGGCATGGCATGCTTCTCCTTAGCCTGGGCACTTTTGTAGGTAGTTCTGTATTCATCCATCTTTTCATATAGTTTCTGTTGCTCCCAAAAGAGAATTTCCCACTACAGGAAAATCCATAGCCTTTGACTGGGTATCTTGGGACAGATTAGTGCATCTGAGCCATGCCAACCTACGGAAGCTACAGAAGTGGCCATGACCCTAGAAGAAACATCATTAACATCAACAGCAGTATGAAATTGAACTTTAGAGGCTTCAATGCCATCAGCAGCCACCTGTTCCAACTCACTAGCCAGCTGGCCATGGGCCTGCTTGGCTAACTGCAATACTGTGTCCCACCTAGATTTCTGATATCTAGCTACATAAGCCATATAATTTGCCTGCCTGAGTCCCAAAGAAGCTGCCATATACTGTTTCTTGCCATGGCATCAATCTTCCTGGAATCCTTATCAGGAGGATGTGAGGCCAGAGGAATATTAGCCTTGCCACAGGCTGCAGCTTGTACCACACCTACATGACTACACTGCTCAGTAAGGAAGTCTGTATCAGAGCCTGACAAAGTATACCTTCTGTCCATTTTTTATCTACAGGAGGGACAGAATGAGATTTTAAAATCTTTGTTGTTTGCTTCCTAAATGACTTATGCAAAGGAATAGACAACCTCCTAGACTCTGGAATATCCATCATTTCCACATAATCAGGCTCCTCTTGCTCATCCACAGCCTCCTCTAAAGGAAGCTGGAGGGTTTCTGCAACCTTTTTGTAAAAAATAAAGAAAGAAGGGGACTCGGACAGAATAGGAGGAGATTCTAAAGGTCTGTCTGGAGAAATGTCCGGTTCAATGGGCACGTCCAGACCCCCCAGCCACACATATATTGATCAAATTCCTCCTCCCCCTCCTGTGGTTCATAAAAATCCTCAACTTCAAAATCCTGAACCACTGGGACTGAACGAACCAACCTTTTACCAGCTGTTGGTGGTTCTACAGATCCCTGAGACAGTGACTGGACAATCTGAATGGCTTTAGCTATCTCTGCAGCAGTTGGAGACACAATTTTGGACTCCAGACCTACCGATTTCCTTGTCTTTTTACTTGGAACTGGTTCCTCTGAACCAGCCTTCCTTTTGCCCGAGGAAGTCTCGCCCTGGTCAGAGGGCACTCCCTCTGGTCCAGTGGGTACTGGACCGGGCTGGCCATCCGGGTCAGCGGACTTTTTGGCCTCTCATTCCTGAGCCGGCCCAATCTCTTCTCCAGGGTGGCTGCAGGAAATTTTTACACACCTGGCAGTCTGACAGGAGGTGGTCAGCCCAGACAATAAACACAAGTGGTGTGTGGGTCAGCCTTGGCAAGGCCCCTGAACATCACAGTGTTGAAACCCAGTGGCCGGTTTTCTTTTGGGTTTCTCAGACATAATGCCAGCCTAACCAAAACTTGCTCCTTTGATGGAAAGTTAGTAAGACACCTTTATCGGTTCCTAACCGCGTCACGGGTATTTGAAAACCGTTATAATTCGGTTTTTAGAACCGATAAGAACCGGAACCGTGACTCTAAAACTCACTGTACACTTTTAAAATGCAGACAAAAACCAACCGATCGGTTCAAAACCGAACCGATAATTAATTTTCCACACAGACTTAAATTTTAGTACTTACGGTTACCAGATAGAGCTTTAAAACCGAAATGCGGTAAAAATAATAACTTTTGCCGGTTCAAATGAACTGAAAAATACTCGCTTGAACCGAGAATGAACCGAGCTGAAGGAGCTGATCTCCGGAGCGACTGTTCAGTGAAGCGGAGTAAAGAATCTGACAGTTTCATTTGAAACTGCCAGATAGAGCTTTGGGCACAGCGCCCTCGCGCTGTAGAACTCCAGATCTTCTGGAGTTAACTCCTTCCTCTCCGGGGCAGTTCAGCTGCAGTGGCTGACTGCTATTGTTATAATATAGCAAGACTTCATGGTGTTTGAAATGGGGATTATTAAAAAAGAAGCTAATTAAATAACCTAAAACCATCTTCTTAATGCAATAAGGCACAAGGGAAGGCTAAGATTTTAGAGGTGCACTGGGAGAGGGATTACTAGTAGAATTGGGAGGGAGGAGGCCATGCTGCCAGTGTACAGGTCGCTGTTCAGAATGCTTCTGGAGTAGTGTGCGCAGTTCTGTGGTCCTCTGAGGAAGGATAAGAACAGATTAGAGGCAGTGTAGCAAAGGGCAACAGAGACGATCCATGGATAACAAGACAAAATGCACGAGGTAAGACCGAAACAGTCTTAGCATACACTAACTGAAGGGGGGGGCGCATGACAGACTTTCAGATTCATGAAAGGTTTCAACAGAGTGTACACAGCAAATTTATTTAATCAGAGATAGAGAAGGTCCACTAGCAGTTCTGTACCGGTGGAGGTTAAACAAAATGACACACAACAGGGAAGTACTATTGCACTGAAAGGTTGTTGGACAGGAGGAACAAACCTCCAGAAATGGGTGTGGAGGTAGAGACAATTAGGGTTAAAGAGAAATTGGGATGGAGTTACAAGATGGGATAATGTAGAAAGGAGAGGGGAGGAAAAGGGAAAATAATTAGCATTAGTAATAGTCTGAGTAGAGAATTTCTAGACACCAGATGGACTGCTGGGTCTTTTCTGTCGTTCATTTTTATCTGTTTCTAAGTTTAATGACCCCTAGATCCTTTTCCATGGCTGTGCTGTTCACTGCTGCATCACACAGGGTATTTGCGCTACCCAGATTCCTCACCTGCAGGTGTATTACCTTCCACTTCCCCATGTAAGGTCTAAGCACTCATTCCTCTGCCTATACTCCTAACGTGTGCAGGTCCCCATGTACTGCATCCCCTTCCTCGCCAATTCAGATACACTGACAAACTTCAGCAGCCTACTGTGGGCCTCCTACTCTAGGTTATTAATAAATGTGTGCACAGTTGGCCTGCTGGTGCAGCGCAACATTTGAAGTGTGCATCAAGCATGTCAGTGCTGATGTCACTGCATTTCTGGGGGTGGGCGTGGCTGAAACGGGAAAAATACAGCACTGATCGTGGATGGTGAGGCCTCCACCTGCTCCATCACGTCCACCTAGAACCAATGCTGTCACAGCCACAGGGATACTCTCAGCATCGCCTCCACCATGGGTGGCTGGACAAAAGGAAAAGAATGCCGAGGAGCTGTGGGGGGTAGCCCCAACCCCAAGTGGTATGTTAGGAGGGCTGCACAGTGGTGCAATGTGGGTGGGCTGGAGTCCTGGTTCCCTAGTTGGCGGATCTCAAGTGACAGCAATACCAGCAAGGAAACTGTTCCTGGTCAGGGGTGCAAAAATAAAATAAAAATAAATAAAAGTGCATGTACCACCTGTCTGCTAGCGAGTGTAAAGGCAGCCACCCATCCACTCTCCCAGACAGATCTTCCAGTGAGGTCACAGTGATCACCCCCAACCTTGAGGACAGAGCAAACAACTTTCCACTCACCCTCCCAAAAATAGCTAACTTTGAATGTTTGTGACTCACCAAAAAATTCAAGTGCGGAGTCAGCACTGTCAACATTTTTTAAAGAAGCACAAAATTAAGCAATAATGCACACCAAGGTGTGCAATATCACTGGATACGGTCCTACCTCCGGTGCATTGTGAGGCATGAAGCCATAGTCCAAGAGACTTCAATTACCTGAGAAGGAAGATATCCTATGATACCACACCTCTAAGAGTGTATTATTGCAATTATTATATTGATCCATTTGTTGACTGCTTGCATAAACTCCTTGTTGATTTAGGTCATATACAGCTTTTTTTTTTTTTTTTTAAACTGGGATTATGCACAGAGGTACCAGTTGAATGCGGTCTCAGCTAATCAGATGAGAAGATTCTGGCAGTCCATTTAATAAAGTACATGTACACCTCTCATGCAATACATCATTACATATATGCAGTCACCATGAAAAAATAATAACCATTAGTTTCACAATGTTCCAAGATAATGTAATCATAACATGCTTTGACTTTGTCTTGTACTTTCTCCCCCGACCCCTCAACTCTCGTTTCCTCTGCTGGCCTGGGGATACACCACATCAGACCCTAGCTGAAGCACCTCAACCCCAGCACCCCCCTTCCCCACCTTCCCCAGGGACTTGCCACTTCAGGGACGCAACATAGAAAAGTCAAGAATAGGAAGCACTCACTGGTACTGGTTAGTACCCGTATTAAGAACCCAGGCCAAGTCCAAGTGCAGCTGCAAATTCTCAAAAGTTTTATTCCATGTTAGGTTCAGAGGTAAATTAAAACGGGGTTTGGAAAAAGAAAACCACCACCACAGCAAACCCCTGTGCTTAGACTATTGTCTTCCTGAGGGGGCTAGCAACCCCTTTGGAAAGCACCAGATTCCATTCAGCTGTACACACCTTAGTTCTTGATCCCAGGGATGCAACAGCGTGCCCTACACGACGCTCCTTCCCTAAAACTAGAGGTCCAGATCCTGAGGGGGGAGACCAGGATGTAGTCAGAGATGCCTGCTGAGGGTAAGCTGATGCCTCAGGACTTCATGATGCTCAGAGGAAGGGTATTTACCCATTAACTTACTGACCTCCACAAGGCCATCACAGTCATCTATGCAGCACCACACACAAAGCGTGCACTGCCACAACTAGCACTAGCCTCTTTCTACAATACTGCTGGCTCCTCCATCTGTAGTCACCCAGGTGGGGGCAGTGCTATGGAGTCTGCCGAACCCCTCCTCAGAAAGCAGCCCCTGGGATGGTCTCCCCCCCCCCCAGCCAGGGTTTGCTCCTGAACCCAGATTGTTGGCCCCATATAGCTCTATCACTGCACCAGTGGAACGGCCACCTTGTGGTTTCTTTATAGACATGTTAAGGATTTATTAATATTTAATTTGCAAGTAATCTCACTGTATGATAAAAACTGAGAGATGCCAAACGTAATGGCTACATGCTGTAACTTACAATATTTGCAGCCCTCACATTCATCTCATAGTGATCTTGCTCACTTTGTGTCGCTCTGGAAACTTGAGTCTCCTCTTCGATCTGTAAATTACAGGAAAAGAGGGACATGATGCTTTTCAGATGATGCAGCGTGGGATCATTCTTAATATATAGAATGAGCCCTTGGAGGGCCACAGGTACGTTATCAGACATGCTACTGTTAGTGTCAGTAAGTGCATTAAGATATTCTGTAGATGGCCAAGTCTTACTTCATTTTAAACACAGCTACTTTGAAACTGATGCAACAAACAACAAAGAGCCGCTGAAACTTCAGCTTCAGCTCTGAACACCACATATCTGCTGTTATTTCAACATACAACATACTATCATCCGCCTCACCTACAAAAATACACACAATCTCACTGTGCTAAGTCCTCCAAGTGTTTTGACGGGGTGTGCGCCGAGAGAAAAAGTAGAGTTAACTAACATCAGGTGTCCAGGCTAAATTTCCTCCTATTTAGTACAGGAAGGAAAAAAAAAAAAAAAAAATTTACCACCAACATCATAATCTTGTTCAATTTTAGTTGGTTTCCATCTGTGCCCCACCCCACCCCACCCACCAAAACCCTGGGACGAAGGCTAAAACAGGCAGAATTGCCCAGTCCTCCTTTCCGAAGTGAACAAAAATTAAGAACAACAAATAAAATCGGTCGAGCTGTTTGTTGTGATTGGCAAATATGTGCCTCCAGTGATTCACGAGCAAATGCTAACCCTTATTTTCTTTTTATATAATGTAATCTTTATTTCCTAGTTCAATAGTTCACTGCTTGATAATACCACTTCAGGCAGACCAGACCTCTCAGATCCCAAATCTGCTTAACCCTGCATGCTGCACCATCCAGATCCGCTGCCTAACCTACCCGATTGCTCTGCGGCTGGCTCCCTATGGCAAGACTCTAACACTGCCATGTCTGATGCTGACCACTGAGGAGCAGCCATAGGAGGGCAGATCAGAGGGGGTGCCTGCATGTTCGACAGCATCAGGGTGAGCAAAAACGTCAGCATAGTCATTTGCATAGCAAACAGACTTCCTCCTAGTGGACTCCCATTCACCTCCCCTGGTGACTTCCAATGCGTGTCTGTGTGACTGGCACAGTAGAAGTCACGTGGTCACCCACGACACCAAGTCACCCCCAATTGCCGCCCGAGGCTGCTCCCCTCCAGATTCGGTGCGCGATGCCTCTGCATCATGCTCTGAACCTTACTGGCCTATGGCGGGGCAGTTAAGACCGAGACTTGATCCGGGGTCATCAACCACTTAGTGGTGCACCACTGGCTTCGGCAGTGTTATCCCTCAAAATAAACTGTACAGCGCTGGTTCAAACAGCAATATTGTAAGAACTGTCCTGCCATACTGGTCCTAAAAAGATTCCTAGCATTCATTCAGCCAACACAGATACTAAACAGATGCAGGACAAATGCACCTGATGAAAGGGAGCTGTATGCATGGAAGAAGAAATGCATACACCCTGTATACTTTGTGTGTGGTCTACTTCAATGCCTCTAGACTAGATGAGATTACGTGGTGTTCCAGGATGTCTGCCCCTCTATTAGGAGGGTTTTCAGCAGATAATGTCCAGAGGAGTGAGACAAATCCCACATTCCAAACAACTTTTATTTTTCTTGCTATCTTTCTCCAATCTTGAAACATTTTGTGGTTTTATCCCCTCTTCCTCATGACTATGTATTCATTTATCATGCATGAAAATTCACTGCCATTTCAGTTCAGATACTAATATATATATATATATATATATATATATATACATATACACATATACATATATATACACATATATACATATACATATATACACACACACATACACACATATATATATATATACACACATATATATATATATACACACACACATATATATATATACATACATATATATATATACACATATATATATATACACACATACATACATATACACACACACACACACACACACACACACACACACATATATACATATACACACACACACATATATATACATATATATTTCTATATCTACACACACACATATACATACACACGCACACACACGTATATGTGTGTATATACAGAGTGTATATATATATATATTTTTTTTTTCATATTTTTAGGCAGTAGTTAGGGGTCTGCGATACTGGTTGCATTATTTGTCTTTCTCCTCAAGACAATCAAAATGTAGGTGTTCATATTCTAAGTTTTACTCCATTACGTTTTTTTATTCCTCTTTCACTAGCTGTATAGTTATTTGTATTTGCTATTTGTATTTCTGTAATTCTATTTGTATTTCTGTATTTTTCTCCCTATCTCCTCCTCCCCCAGGGTGCATCTGGAATCGAGCGGTACTCTGCTCAGTATGCCTACCTGGTAAAACGCTTAAATAAATATTCTCTTCCTTTCAACTATCTGCCTTATAATGCTTAAGCCTCTCTTTGCTAGGGGACAGAGCCGAATCAAAATGCTAGGAAATGCCGAATCTGAAATACAGAAGCATGGAAGGCAGCAAAAGGGAACCAGTCTTATAAAGCTGATAGTCAAAAGGATGCAACGGCATCAAAAATACACAAAGTTACGCTGTCAGCTCACATGCAGGCAGTGACCACACACACACACACACACACACACACCCCTGCAACAAAAAGCTAGCTTCCTGGCTCACTACTGGGGTCGCTGTGGTACTGTAGTGGGAAGTGCCTCTAACCCTCCTCAGGTTGGGAAGTGTGGTCACAGGGCAGCATTCCACCCAGCCCCAACTGCCAACGAGGGGGTCTGCTTTCAAACTCAGTCACTGATATGACAGCACAGCTGGGCCACCAAGCAGCCTCCGCCTATTTACTTAAAAAAAAAAAAAAAAAAAAATTCCATTACAGCGCTACTGCTGCAATAAGATCCCCCCCCCATCAGTAAAAAAAAACACAAAACATTTCAATACAGCACAGACAGCAGGTTTACAACAATCCACTCAATGACATTTTAAGGGAGCATGTCAGGCTTGCTAAGGTTAGCCAGGAAGTGACCCAGCCTCCCTGGGGCAAAGCCAGGGGGAATGGGGGCACTTCCACCTTTACCGGTGCAGTCAGTGCAGTGGCAGCAGGCGGTACAGCCAGGGCGAATGGGGGCACTTCCGCCTTTACCAGTGCAGTGGCAGCAGGCTGTACAGCCAGGGCGAATGGGGGCACTTCCGCCTTTAACGGTGCAGGTCAGTGCAGTGGCAGCAGGCATTACAGCCAGGGCAAATAGGGGCACTTCCGCCTTTACCGTTGCAGTCAGTGCAGTGGCAGCAGGCGGTACAGCCAGGGCGAATGGGGGCACTTCCGCCTTTACCAGTGCAGTCAGTGCAGTGGCAGCAGGCGGTACAGCCAGGGCGAATGGGGGTACTTCTGCCTTTACCGGTGCAGTCAGTGCAGTGGTAGCAGGCGGTACAGCCAGGGCGAATGGGGGCACTTCAGCCTTTACTGGCACAGCCAGGCTGTTGTGGCCTAGAGGTCCGGTGGTACAGCCAGGAGAACGGAGCCATGTCAACCTTTGACACAGCCAGAGTAGTGGCCCAGAAGACTGGTAGCAGTTTGGAAAGAGGAGACTTGTCAACCTTCAGCACAGCAGGGGAAGGGGGGGGGCAGGTCTGGGGGAGGAAGTCTAAGTTTTGTTCCTTAACAAGAGTTTGTTTTTTTTGCTAATTAATTTAAATTTCATTTTACAACATATCAATGTGGAATTGTAACACTGGCATAGGAAATGTAAATTGTTAAACTTGCCAGGGCTGTCACTATTCAGGCAAAGACTCAAATGAAAACAGGGAGGAGAGGACACAGAACAGGAATTCATTGAGAAGGCTGGCCAGGGGTTAGAAACAATGTCACACCAAAAAGGGACCTAAATTCACCTGAAAATATACCTTTTTCCACTTTGGGAAGCAAAGAATTTGAAAAAAAAAAAAAAAAAAAAAAACCAGTACTGAAGAACACTGGCACAGGAGCACACAAAACACTTGCACACTCAGTTTAAAAGGTAGGCTCCACAGGACCTCATTTTCTGACTATTTTAACAGAAGAAGTAGACTTCTGTGCAATCACTAATCGTAGCCACTGAGATAAGGTTGAAAGTGCTTCAAAGTGCCTGTACCAATAGCATATAGGCATGCAATTTGCCCATACCTCTAGCGACTTGTTTACATGTCACAGTGCACTGCATGTTGCAGGAGGGGGAAGAACTGGAGATGCACCACAGTCTCTGCCCCCTATATATTGAACAGAGAGAGAGAGAAACTAATCTTGCACCCATTTTGCAAATAAACTTATTTTCCAACTTTTGAGCATGGATGAATTTTTTCAAGTTCTTAAAAAAAAAAAAAAAAAAAAAAAAGACTTGGCCATGCTCACAAATAAACAAGATGCTAGAGGTAAGTGCAAATAGAATGCATTATAGGCACTTAATTTATTTAGCGTTTGTTGACCAGGTAAACACACTTGACAAACATGTGCCTTTTTTCCGGTGGGACCCGGGAGATTACACAGACTATGCAGACAAAAGACAAGGTTTACACAGGATTAAACAACATTTCAAGGGACGTACAGACAACGCAGGGTACAACAAAAAGGAGCAATCTTAGACAGCATACAATAAACAGTATTATTGCACACTGTCGCAACATAAGGTGGCAGACACATTCAGAGTTCATGCTCAAGCACAGACTTGAGCCAGCATCGTCCAGCGACCATACAGGAACAGTAAAGTGCTATCATAAATACAACGGAAGACACATTGCTTAGGTGCAGTTACAGGCTGCAGTGCGCCTTAGATGATTCCAAAGGGTGTTTTTAAAGTGGTTGTGAGAGGTGGTGCTGCAAACATGTGCTGGAAGGGAGTTTCAGGTCAGAGGTGCACATGCAGCAAAGGCCCGATCACCCATAAATGCTCAGCTTTTTAGGAAAAGGAAGAGAGAGGAGTCATTTGACCTGATAAGATAAGCCGAGTTAGCAGGCAGGGGAGGTGGCAGTTCTGACAGCTGTGTCAGTGAAGCAGCCCAGCGCAACAATTCAGCGGTTCCCCAGAAAGAGACATTCCAGTGTGTCATATAACTCACAATTATGAATAAATCAAGGAGCAGAAAGGACAAAACAGCAAATATTATTATAAGCAACATCCCATTTGGACAGACTGTTTTGAGGCATGAGCGAAGGTAATAAGCTCATAACTGAAGCACTTTTCTGAAAAGGAAGAGTTATCTGCAAGTCACTGCTGCTAGCAACTGCTTTTAAATAGCAGTCAAAGATTTAGGTCCTGCAGAGCCTTCCTTTACGAGTTACCCACCCTGACAGTCTTTATAATTTCTGTGAAGTTGTCCAGAATCGATCTGATGTCATCTTTAAGGGTCTTGTTGTAGGCCTGTAGGAGGTTCTCCTTACTCTGGGGCATCACTCGCTGCTGCGACATCTTTGTATTATTTCAGTAAAAGAACACCTGGAGGAAACAAATAAATAAATTATTATTTGAAAAGGCCTACTGCTGGCGAATTTCTTACTTCCATCATGTAACTAAAAGTGCACATGCTCCACAATGGGCAGGCTTGATACATCAAAGGCGTTTTTCTGCTGGAGAATTTCTACGCTTCTATTATGCACGAGCGACTGGCACTATAGCCCCCCAATCCAATTAAACGTGGGGGGGGGGGGAAATGGACTGATCTAAAATGCCCCGTTTTCACAGAAGCTGTGGTGAGGACCCAACTGGATCAAACAGATAAATAGATAAATACAAATCTGTAAGGGTGTTGCCAAATAACAACTGATCTCCACCAGTCATCCCAGAAGAAACAAGCATTTGTCAATGCCAAATGTTGTCTCACTGGCATTGGGCACTGTTAGAGCCACAGTTAGAGACACATAACAGGACTGGCAGTGAAGTATTGAAGTGACACCAACCCCATCCCCACCCTGCAGAGACAGACAGGCACTGGGGTGTGCCTTTGGGTCATCAGCTATAACACTCATGCCATTTTACCTCACCCTACCCTGTAGACACTGACAAGTGTTGTGGTGTGCTTTGGGCATTACACTGAGGTGGGTTCAGTATAGGAGAATGGGGTGAACTTTGTGGCCGAACACTGCAAGGCACACCACAATGCCGGTCACTGGCTGCAGCGTGGGGGTGGGGGTGGAATGGCATGAGCATTATAGCCCATGATCCCAAGTCACAACCCTGATGCCCCGTCAGTCTCTACGGGGTGGGGTGCTACAGCTGGAAACTGCAAACACCATAGGCGTGTGTTGGTATTTTCACTCCAAATTTTCAACATGGGCTTTTTCTGGGCCCACCTCATGAAGAGCGGCACTATCAGTTTGTTAGCTGAAAGGTGGTTTTGGACAGCGGCTATGCCATTTGGTGACACAGGGATGAAAACACATTCTGGGCAGTATGTGGAAAATGACAACTGTATTGTTCTTGAGGAGATGTTAAAAAAAAAAAATGGCAACATTGAAAATCTGGAGTGAAAATATGAAAAATTGGTGAAGTCATGAGCATGCATAGAAACTGTGCAACACACATCCGTAACCCAATTATTTTGGGGGATTTATTTATTTTTTTAACCACATTTTTAAAATAAGCACTTTGGGACCTCCCCTTATGAACAGTGGCACTGTGATTTTGTTAATTTGTCCGAAACGTTCATTTCGCACAGTGACACATTGTGTGCCACAGTTGCGAACACACATTTAGGGCAGGATGTGAAAAATGACAGCTGTACTTTTCATTAGGGAGGTTGGAAAAAAATGCCAGTATTGAAAATCTGGCATGAAAATATTGCTAATTTGCGAAGATACAAGGATGTGTGGAAACTGCGTAACGCACACTTGTAACACAATAATTTTATTGACTTTTGAGACCAGATTTTCAACATAGCCATTTTAGGACTTCTGCTCATGAACAGTGTCACTGGCATTTCCGGAAACTGTCCCGAAAACTGATTTCGCACCGCGACCACGAAATTCTGCGCTGGACGTGCGAAAACACATTTCGGCCAGGATATGTAAAATGACAGCTATACTGTTCATAAGGAGGTGTGGAAAAATTCTAATTTTGAGAATCTAGAGTGAAAATATTACAAATTCATGAAGTTTCGAGCGTGTGTGGAAACTGTGCAATACACGCTCATAAAAAAAGCCATTTTTAGATTTTTCCCACCAAATTTGCAACATAGGCTTTTTGACAGCCCACAGCATGAACGCTGGCACTGTTTCGTTAATCGGTCCCGGAAGGTGATCCCGCGCAGTGACCGCAAAATCACCTTTCGGGACCGAATAATGCCATGACAGTGCCTGAATTCATGACCAATAACCCCATGTTGAAAATTTGTGCCAAAATTCCCAAAAATGGCTGAGTTACGCACCAAAGTTTAAAAAACCCTATTTATGCCATTATACAGCTTACCGGCATTTCTTCCGTTTGTGTTCGGCTTTGAAGAGTGCAGACGTGTTCCCGGTTTAGCAAAGATCGTCGCCCCGGAGGTAAGGTGCACAGAGGGTGGGTGCAGCTTGCGGGTGGGGGCAGGGAGACCGTGAGGGACTTTATTTTATATATATTTATACACATACATATACATACATACACAAGTTTCAAAACAAAAGCAAAACATTGCAGAACAGTTTTTCTGTTTCAGGGATTTAGCACACTGGGGTGGAGCTCTAGCGTGCCACTCAATTTTTTTGGGGGGGTGCTGTGGGACAGAGTTGGGTACCCACTCCAGCACACAACACAGCGGGGACATTATGCCAACAGGGAGTGGGCTCCCCATCGGCAAAGCTAACGGGATTGGGGCCCTGTCAGCAAAGAAAGACTGTTTTGGGGAGACATGATGCCGAGGGAGATTAGGCACCCTTCTGCATTCATTTTAAATGGGAGGGGTCATTATGCCGATAGGAAGTGGGTCTCCGTCGGCATTGTGACAGGCGACGGCAGTCTGCCACCAGGTTGCGTGCATCGGGGTGTGTTGTGGTCCTGCTGCGTAGGAGCAGCTCTCCTGCAGCAGACCTTTCTTAGATCTGGTGGCCACATTAGGGATTCATGATGTCAAGCGCCTGCAGCTGCCTTTACTGGGGAATGAGGGACGTACCTACTGATGTGTGCCCTGCGTTAGCCCCACAGTGATCAGCGCCTCCAAATCTGCTACTACCGCAAGATGTTAACTGGCGCATAAGCACGAGCCAACATAAACATGTAAAATTTATGGTTATAAATTATGTTTTTTTATTGAGAAATCGGAATTACACCCTTTGAGTCACAGACTCTTTTGCAAAGGTTCCTCGTCAGTTAAAGTATACAAACAAATAACACAAGAGAGTTAAATAAAGGTGCATCACAATCAAACAATATGTTACATCAGGAGTACTGGAAGGTAAGTAGTATAACAGAGTAATATTACATACATAGGGCATAGACAGCCCAGAGTCAAGTGCAAACAGAAAAAAAAAAACAAAAAAAAAAAAATACAGTAATACGGCAAGTGTTCTACCATAGTCACCACAGATCAGAGACGGGGTGCATAATTACATAATCCAATTAATATACCATACTATGAATTAGAAAGTGGGGAAGGAGACTGGCAGGGGCTGATTTAGTGAAAGGATACTAGGGGCAGTCACAAGTTGAGTTCTTAGCGAGAAATTCCTTGACTGAAGTTTTGAAAGGGCCAATCAGTGCCAGCAGAAAGAACAGCAGGTAGGTCATTTGGCCAGTAAGGGGCCCTGTGATAAAACTCTTTGACCCAGGGTTGTCCTGCAGCGGGGGACCAGAAGGGGGGCCTTGGAGGTACTCCTGGAGGAGACTTTTGGGGGGAAGGAAGGCTGGATGAGACAAGGAGGCAAGTATGATATTTAAGACAGCATTCAAAGTTTAGCCAGTTTGAGCGACTGTAGAGGTCACACGTGTGGGTCATTCTATCATATCCCGTCACCAGGCGGCAGGCTCTGTTTAGAGCCGTCTTTATGCGACAGAGAAGAGTTATTTGCAGAGTCACAGAACACAATTCTGTAGTCCAGCCCGGAGAGGACAGAGGATGACACAGAGAGGCATAGCGCTTCAGTGGGCAGAAGTTTTTGAGCCAATAAAGGAGGCCAATTCCGGAGTCGATTGTGGTACAGAGAAGGTGGATATGTGCATGACAGGTAAGGGAGGAGTCAAGGGTAATGCCCAGGTATCTGAAGGAGTTGACCTGCTCAAGGGGGAAGTCTTTGGAGGTGTGGACAAGTAGTGAAGAGTCTTTGTAGGGGTTCTGGCAGTGAGCAAAAAATCACTGTCTTCGTTTTTTTTTTTATAGTTTAATACTAGCCTGTGCTCTGTGAACCAGGCTTCAGCTTCAGTGAAGGACTTCTGGAGGGCTTCCTGCAAGGGTAGAGGCAGAGGGTTGCTCCAGAAAAATGACTGCATTGTT